>CM046433.1:14536938-14650369 GCA_025506505.1 Flaveria sonorensis | reverse complement strand
TACGTAGGGCTTGTAACGGTTGGTGTTGTGTGTACCCGGGTTCACGGGGGAATTCTTGCGGCTAGTTTTGGGGTTGACCGAAGGTTGTTTTGAGTGTGAGTTCTGCGTATATATGTGTTCTTGTATGTGTGTGTGTGTGATGGCAGTGCGTGTGTGGGTATGTGTATTCTTGCATGTGTGTCCTGCGTATATATGAATGGTGTATGTGTGTGTGTCCTGCGTTGTGTGATTTGTGTGTGTGTGTGTTCTGCGTGTGTAATTTGAGTGTGTGTGTTTTGCCATGTGTTAGTGTGTGTGTTCTTTGTGTGCGTGTATATTTTCTTTTGTTGTGTATGTTATGTATGTTAGGCATGTGCAATTGTGTGTATGGTTGTACATATGCAAATATTGGCAGTAGGGTTGGGTGCATATGCATGGTGCGTGTCCAATTCATATGCATGGTGTATGTATATTTTTTGTGATGGTTTATGGTTACATGTAAAAATATATATTATATGGTTTATGTGTGTGTGTTGTGTGTAATATATGTATATTATGTAATAAATGATCATGATGGGTATGAATCAGTAGGCATCACGTATGCATGGTGGTATATATTTGGGCTTGCTTGGGAATGGGGGAAGTGTTTGTGGGTTGCACCGTAACCGAGTAGCGAATCGCAAAACCGTACGATTCTATTGCTAATAATTAATATTAATTAAATATTAATCGTGTGTTCAGGTTATTTGGAAACCTAATCATCTGTGTTTGAATTTACATGTTGTTGTATATTAAGGTGAGTTTACGGCCCCACTGTACTTATATTTTTTTTTGGGAAAAGAAACATGTTCTTTTCAAAATATTCTTCGTTTGATCAGTATTACTGTATTATCACATGTTTACTAGTGTTGTACCAATTTAAGTCCTCACTTTCAAACCGTTAATTTATATACTTTAGCTAGGTAATTCTGGGTAGATCTACTGGGTTTGACAAACCCCACCCGGGCTAGTCGCGCTAGCACGACTGCACATGGGTGTTTAATTGACCTAAATTGTGTTGTTGTGGTCTGGTAGCCACAGCCGAGGCATTCATTTACATTGTCAGCTTCGGTTGTGAACGTCATACACTAAGTAACTTGTTATGTAGATTAGCTACCTACTGATATTACTTTGTTTACTGGATCTGCTTTCGATTACGTTACTGTTTATCAAAACCTATGAACTCACCAACCATGTGTTGACACTTCAGCATGTTTCTTTCAGGTTCTTAATTGTGCACGGCTAGGATCATCTTATCATTGCATTCATCATTATTTGGATTAAATGAACTATTCACATTCTTACAAGTTATATTAATGGGTTTGCGCGTGTTTTACGCCATATGAATTATGATTGAAAAATGCTTCCGTAAGTATTTTCATGATTTCGTTATTAACTATATTTCTTGGGAATTTCTATTATTAATGAATAACTATTTTTGTAATAAATATGTCGTTTGGTGTAACTAAAGGCTGAGTCCTCGTATGTTACGCGCCTAACGGTAATACCCCGTTTATAGAAATTGAGGGCGTGACAAATAAATATCCATTCAATGAAATAATTCACAATATTAAGTAAATAATAAATGTATTATTACGTGGATGACCTGTACGGGGTTCAGATATACAATTCAAAATTGGTCTAATGTTACAAAATAAAAGAATATGAATCATATTTGGATGACGGCTCATAATAAACTGAAAGATCGTATGATATCCTCGAAAAAAAACTTCAGCTTAAAACTATTCAAAAAATAAAAAATATTTAGTTTTTACTTTAATTCAACAACGGCAAGATCTTTTAAAATTCCTTGCTTAAGTACATGGCAAGATTTAAGTTTTTCTCGCGGTGAAATTTTTAAAAAATTTCTTGCCTATGACAGGATTTTATATATCAGAATTTCTCGTTGATATGACGAGGGTAAGTGGATAGTGTATAGTTGTCTATGTTTAATTATATATGTTAGACAGAGTTGTCTATTTGTATTACCTCCTCAAAACATTAGTTAGTTGGATATCGATTTAATTTAATTGAGAGCTTATGGTTCACTTTTACTTTATGTGTAGTTAAATTCTTTTTATCCTCTACACACTATAGAATTATAATTGTTACTAAACGTAGATTATATAAACATTAAAATGGTAAGAAAAAAGGTATGTAGTTGGAATCCTAATAGGTATTTTTAATAAAGTAACAGGTGTGGGTATACATGATACCCTCAAGTAGGCATGATATTGACCGGTAACTACTCGATAGATACCTGACAAGGTATTGGATATTGGATGAAACACAACTTATAATCAGGTGTGGTACTAAGATTGTCAATACTCGTCGTCTCATATCCGACTCATTGCCATGCCCATGGTACACTCTTATAGCCATGTCAAAATGAAACCCCACTATTACCAGGAGTCATGGGCGGAGGATAGTGGGGACCGGCCTCTTTTTTCGACGGTGGCGTTAAATTTTAGTCCGGTGGTGTTAAATTTAGTTCGGTAGTATAAATTTTTGGTCCGGTAGTGTAATTTTTTATATAAATATCGAGTTCGCCCCCCCTAAAAAAATTAATTCCCCCCCGCTCTCTACGAGAATGTTCAAGCTCCGCCACTGCCAGGAGTCTTGTGCTACAATATTCGTGCATCTACTTTCACACATCTAAATGATAGAAACAAAGAGATCACTATGACATGTGGCGTTTCACCAATAATGGTGATCCAAAACATTAGAGCTCTTGACAATAACTAGACCATGTGTTGTTTTGGGTTGAATTATAAGGTCAATTTGACAAGTCATATTATGTAACGCTGTCAACTTATCAATAGGTCAGAGCATGGCCGATACTACCTCGTAGTTACAGGTTATTATGACACACAACGAAATTACAGGTTTTCATGACACACAACGAAATTACAGGTTTTCATGACACACAACGAAAAATGACGAGGCATATATAGTTTGTTGTTCTTTAAAAGGGATATGCATTATACTATTTTTTAAAATTTTAAAGTTGCATCTATAAAGTTGACAAATCTCTTAATGCCTGAATTTGGGAACTGATGGCCAAATATTATCTTAAATTGTCAACAACTCATTTAAACCAACATTCGTCAGAAGATGTACACTTTCAACATTTTATGTTGTTGGTCATGTTGTCTTACGTTCGCACCTTTGCTATATTGTTAACATTTATATATTGTTTTTATCCTAATAATCTAGCAATAGATTGCACCAAGATAAATAGATAATGCAACATTAGAAGTCTATAAAAGTTCACATTATTGCGTTTAAACTGGTGGCTAAATCAATAAGATGAGAACAACTTATGGCAGGATGCAGAGAACAGGGTTTATCTGGTTAAAGAGCTTGACAGAATAACAGGGCAGGTAAGATTTAAGAGACAACTCGAACTCATGATTGTTGCTTGTTTTGCTTAATAGATTAAGCGAGGCTTGGGGGCTCATAAAGCAGTCACAATTAAAACACATACATGCTACCCTAAATCTGCTAGAATGATTTGTTGCTCAAGGTAACACCAAAACGTCCATTTTGGTGTTGTAGAAATTAGAAATGTACAAAATTTTCAAATTTGTAACTTGTTCTGACATGAAATTGATATGACAACGAGCACTTATTCATCTGTTTACTTGCTTCAATTCCTTAAATTTTTACCTGCTTGTCTTTGGAGTTGGCTTGATAATTACTGTTTAATATCAGGGAAAAACTGCTATATCCGTGGATGATACCTTGAAAATAATAGGATGCCGGTAATGTGGTTGTTTATTTTCAAGTTTTGATTCTATTTTGCCTTCTAGCACATACTTTAGTTTTTAAGTTTGATCGACAATTTTATGCTTGTTAGGGAACAACAGAAGAAACTAACAGCTCTTGAGATGGAACTGGCTGTAGCCCGTCAAGAAGGCTTTGTGTCAAATCACTTGTCAACCACAAAAACTTCTCCCAAGAAGAGACCATTGGTGGTGATTGGAGTCCTCACAGGATTTGGCCGCAAGAACAATAGGGAAGTGATACGCAAGGCATTGATGTCAACTGGTAAATCTATTGTTCTCATTTATCATCTTGTTTTACTTTGTTTTGGATGGATATATTAAATTGTGATATATTTATGTTTTAATATATTTTAAGGGAGTATTATTCTTTTTAGAGAAACTTGTACATGCGATTGCTTTTAGTCCGGAACAAGTTATATGGGTAAGATATATTTGTTAGACATGCCACACTTGCACTTTTCATAAAACATCCTAAATGCAGCAACTTTGTTTGACTTCACTCAAGTTAATGATGATAATTGAGAGCAATGCTTGGTTTTAGAATCAAATTTCTGCATATTAATTTAATTTTTTTTTTTTGCTGTTACTGCTACATGTCTGGTATCAGTAAATTAATAGTGTTATTGCTGCAGGTGAAGCACTGAGAAAGATGGAGGATCAAAAGGGTGTTATTGCTCGATTTGTTATTGGAAGAAGGTGCCCTTTTCACTCTTATTTTCACTGAAACCTCTTTTTATTTCCATGATGTTTTTTTTTTGTTCTGAATGTTTATGACTACATGACAATTTGAATTGCAGTGCTAATCGTGGAGATAGTCTGGATAGGGGAATAGATATTGAAAATAGAAACTACAACGATTTCTTTATCCTAGTAAGTATAAAAACTCATTGATGTGTGGAATGCATGTTGGTTTCTTGTACTTGTTTCTTTTCACAATAAGTTCGTCACTAGCAATTCTATTCTGTACATTCTCTATATAGTTCTTAGTTCTTACTTCTCTATAGATCAACTGTAAAATTTATGGAATTAATATATTTGACAATGGTGGTTGTCATGTTTTCATGCATACAAGTTCTCTTTGTTACATTATTTACTGATGCTAAATATATGCATTAAACCACTCTAACAACTGAACGAAAGTTAAAAGTCCACATGCAAGACCCGTGCTTTTATCAACACTAAACTATGAAAGTTGGGAGTGTACATGCTTCCAGTTTAGTTTTAGTCAAAGGAAATTGTCTGATTTAAATTTAATATATACTAATTACCAACTCAAGTTTTCATATATTGTTGTATTTTAAGCATTAAAAGTTGTACACATCTTTTGTTTTTTCTTTAATTTTTATTTTAAACCCAATACTTTTACATTCTTTACAACTTAACCTTTATAATTTTTCACTTTCAGCTTTGGCCCCCTATACATTTAGTTTTCTAAAAATTTCTTGTTTTACATTTAGTCCAAATTTTGAGTTCACTCATTGTAACATGTGCGTGTGGTTCAACATTGTTACAACTATTATTTCCCGTTTAACAGCCCGTCGTAATGTGCGGGTCCTAGATTGACTAAGTTATTGTTTTTAATGTTTTATGTTTCTACCTTACTTTTCGTTCGACTTTTTTTTCTTTTTTATTTGTTTTTTAATGCGAGTTTTTTCGGTGTTAGTGGTTGCTGACGACAATGTAACATTGGTGCTATTTGACACGATTTTACGCCCTGTCGCAATGCGGGGGCTTAATACTAGTTATTTAGAAACATCAATTCACTCCAGTTGGATTCTTGGTTAAAGGGCCATAATATAAACATCTGCCTGTTCATGACTGATTAAAAAAAAATTGTACAAAGGTGTGTCGCATTAACTCACATGTTTGATCTACATGAATCACCATCGACCTAACATAAGGTAACAATGTTAGGTCTTCCAAAACACATAACCAATAATCTTGTTATTGTCTACATAGAAAATTGTCATGGGGAATAACTACAACAAACTTAGACTTATGATTAAAATCATATTTTAATGTTTGATAGTTCATTAGTTCCTATATTGTTTAACAGTGTATCATAGTTCTATTATATAGTTTTCATATTTTACCATTGTCACAATATGTTTTATAGTTCTTATATCTTTTGACATTATAACACGTTTATCCTTCAACAGTGTATTATTTTTGTTTAATTTCAACTACTTGTTGCGTATGTAGTGGCTATAGTGATAATTGGCCATGTCATATCATTAAAAATGGTTATTTTAATGATTTTCTCTCTTAGAAATCATATTAAAAGATTCCTTCCATAGATTTTTTATTGTTTAAACTCCCTTTTATAAAGTTTGAATATCTTATTAAAGTTTCAGAATAACTTATAAAAATTTATACATATTTTTCTTTGGTTTAGAGTGATGATTTTTTTATCTTCAAAACTTATCTTTAAATATTTATCTAGATAACAATATAACATACGTCTTGAGTTGCTTAATTTGAGCAGCCTCACTCTTGACAAGAGTTATTCTATTATAATACCATATATATTATATCATATGTTGTTAAAATCTTCAAAAAGCTATGTCATCGCACACCCAAAACATTATTAAGACGAAAAACATTTAAATAAAAAACAATTGGTATTTAGCAAACACATCTTTTTTTTAACAACAAAATTTATTAGAAAGAATTGAAACTACAAAGAAAATAAAACCGAATAAAGTATAATCACATAAACATACTAAACATAATTCATTGTTCCAATTACCATTTTACTCTATGTTTTAATAAACACATCTAGTAATCAATGGCTCTTTAAAAATTACATAACCCTTCTTTTTCGAAAAACTCAACTACCTAGAAAAAAGTCAAAAGTTTGATTAACTAGGCAAATATGGTCAAAAATTGCGTAAGAAAGTCAAAATCAAGTATTCCGTAAAATACAAAACGCCATACAATATGGTGCGTGTGCGTGCGCTCTTTTCTAGGCCCCAACAACACATAATTTGAGGAACCCATCTTATGATGAATCAAATGAAATCACTTACATAAGTTTCTACACGAATTTTGGTTAGAAGTCACTTGGGGTTTTTGCTGTTTAGGTAATAATCCTACAATTAGGATGTCATTAATAAAGATGATAATCATGATAAACGAAAACTCAAAGTATGTTACTGTTTAGTAAATATTAATTAGATATTTTAGTGCTACAACTTTTATACACAAAATAAACGTTTGTGAGTTATGATCCTAAATTTTTTTTAAGGGCTTATGATAGTCAATAGTCGTGTATTGATTTTTTTTAACAAATGTAAAGTATTTAAAATATAAGAAAATTGTGAAAGGAGTATTTTTTTGATGTGTTATATATATATATATATATATATATATATATATATATATATATATATATATATATATATATATATATATTTTCATAGAGTAATTACATATGTGGTCATAAGATGCACGACTCTATGGCCATGTCCTTGTGTATCTACTTTCATCTGTAAACTTTATTCTAATAATTTATGACTAAAAATCATGTTATATATTAACCACCATTCACAAATCAACTTTTTACTCACCTTTCATAAACAAACGTAAGGTTAGGTTTCAAAATGGGATACATGTATGACATTAACTCCGCATAACATCCGTTGTCTTCGTGTATTTGAGACTACGTACGGAATTTACAACAATTTAGTTAAGTTTTTTTTTATTTGAGACAAGTATTTTAGAAATTGAGTTTCATTAACTAATAACTCATTTAAACATTTATAGAGATATATCACATTGCTTTATGGTATCTTATCCATTTTGATGATCTAAACATATTTAGAATCATAAGGGCAATTGTTATTAGCGATTGTTCATAAGGTCAATCATATGAGTGGTGTTAATGATCAACTTACCAAAAGATAAGAAAATGTTTGGTGTCATGACATAGCCTTAGTTCATTATATTTGGTGTAGTGGAGTTTCTTGTTCTTTAATGATCTTAAAGATAGATTATTTATGTATTACACTTCAACTGATTGTGGAGTTTCTTGTCCTTTAAATGAAGTTAAAACTGAATTATTTATATCTAACATCTTATTATAGAGGGTAAATTCTTCGTTCTCTTTAAATGCCTAAGAAATGTAATCATGTGGAGATAGCATATTTGCCAAGAAAGGGAGGTAAAAACATGTACTATACCTTAAGGTAAAGTGGGATTTTCATTATGTCACTTTTGGCAACTTTGGAGGTCGATTGTTTAGTATACAAAGAAGGTACTGGAGATAGTTCGTTTTAAAGGTCGACGGTTCAAATTTGCACATGGGGTAATGACAGGTGGTGGATTCAAGTGATTTTAGGTGATAGCCGACAATGGGAGATGGAAGAAGGTCACGTCGGTGGATAGGTGAACATGAGGTGGTTGCAACTTTATAACTTTTTAGCCGGATTTTCAAGTAGGGGTGGCACATGGTGGATTCAGGCAAAGATGAAGTGGTTTGCGGCGATGAGTGCAAGGAAGGGGAAGGGGGAGGTTTTGTCGGCAAGTGTTGTGAAGACGAAGTGGGACGAGTTGCGTAGGTCAGTTTGTTAAAAGGCGGGTTTCCACATTTACTTGAAGATTTTTAATGTTTAGTGGGTCCCACCTATTTTAGTATTTGTTTTAGTACATAATAATTTTATAAATTTTAATATTTTTAATACTACAAGGGCATTTTGATTATTATATACCAATTTAACAGAAAAATTAACGCACACCCATTTTAAAGATCACTGGTGTTACATGCTTGTGAATAGTAGGGACTATATATGTAATTTTAGAAAAATCACTATACATGTAACATGGATGATCTGTGTGATTAACTCTATATCGTTTATTTAACTCTAAATGTTACATGTCATAATAAAAAAAAGAGTTAATTACAAGGATATTTAACTCTAAATGTTACATGTCATAATTAAAAAAAAAGTTAATTACACATATAGTCTTTAGGGTATGCATGAAATTCACAATTAGTCCTTACTTTTTAAGAACTACACGTCAAGACCTACTCTATATGTTATGCCCACTAATAATCTCTAACTTAAACAAAAGTTAAGTTTTTGTGTTACTTTATTAAAATTATAAAAACACCCCTCTAATTAATAATTTAATTTAAAAAAGAATAATAGTTAAACAATCTAATTAATAATTTTAAAAATATCAGTATCATCACCAACCACCATCATCATCTGCCACTACCGTTGACCCAATTTTCCCCTTAGCCCACCATTTACCAACAAAGCTGACAACCATCACCGGTAACCATTTGCCACCTAAGGCAGATATAAAGGAGCGACTAAATAGGGAAGGAAATATAGCATCTCAGGTCGATTATGTTATTTATGGCGGTGGAGGTCAGTGGATCTAAAAAAGTAAAAAACAAAAGAACATGTGAGGTGGTTTTGACGACAGAGAAAAAGATAAGAGGGTGAGAGCATGATGGCGAGCGAGGAGGTGGTGATCACGGTGACGACGGTGTTGATCAACAGAGTTAAGGAGTGATTTGACTGATAGAAAAATGAATGAGTTGGTTTAGTTTTATTAATTTTTAAATTTATAATAGTATGGGTCCTCTTATTTTTAAGTTGATTTATTTAAAGGTAACAACGTAACACTTTAAAAAAAATTTCACATAAAATGATATGCCGAAAAACCTTAGTTAATAATGAAAGTTTCAAATACTTAGGGGTTTGACACTGGTCGCAGACCGCTATGCCATCCTAAGTAAAACTTTAACGGTTTTTTATGTGGTTAACAAGCAAATCCCTCGTGGATTGACATGTGGTATGCTGATGAGGATTAGGAGGATGACACATATCATCTTGGAGTGACACGTGTCTGATAACTAAGCATCTGTTGTCGACACGTGGCAAAATTTGATTGGCTGTCGAGCTTCTTAGACCCCAAGGGTTGGTCATGGACCATGACCATGCTGCTTAGTGGTCCGTGATTGTAGAGTCGACCAGGGTATAAAAGCCTACATATGTCAAATGAATTGTTGTAAAAGTTTTTTTGAATTCCTTTACACTTTTAAGCATCATACCCTCATAATACACCTTCTAGATACAGATCTCCGATGGTGTGTTCGAACTTTAGCATTCTCTATGACGTGATCTGAGGTCATCAATAAGGTGAACATGTTTACGAAACTTTATTTTTTGTTATTCACTTATGTGCACAAACGTTTATTAAAGGTTTACATGTATGTTTATGAAATGCTCGTTTAAAAATGTGTACGTTTAAACAAAATCAAGACGTGGTTGTATTAAATCGATCAAACAAGGGTTAAAGGGATCATAACACAGT
Organism: Flaveria sonorensis; assembly: GCA_025506505.1. NCBI lineage: Eukaryota > Viridiplantae > Streptophyta > Magnoliopsida > Asterales > Asteraceae > Flaveria > Flaveria sonorensis. Next base: position 14,640,236 of record CM046433.1, on the reverse strand, counting down.
ATACGTATTTTTATGAAAACATACACGTATTGGTGGGTAACCTTATGTTATACCATAATTTGACTAAACTAATTTCAAACATAAAAACTAAATGTTTTTTGTGTATATCAGATACCCGGTACGGGCCTTGTTAATAAATGAAACAACCATAAAACAACTTATGATAATGCTTTTAATACTAATCATGTTGTTTAAAAAGTTTGGTAACATGATTCACAAGCTTTGTATTGACGTTTTATTTTAATAATGTTTTCAGGTAAATAAATTGATTATGATTAAGGAGATTTTATATATAAAGATATACCTCATGGCTTGGATCAATCTAGAGGTCATGAAGACTTCTAATTAAGCTTTTATGCCACCGACCTGTTTATATTTAAACAAGGTTTTATAATTTACAATGTAAATTATAAAAGATTTTCTTAATCCTTGTTAATGTACAAATGCTCGAATTAACCCCAAGTGTTGTAACACACCTTGAGTGAGAATTTGATTGTACAATGTTATGTGAAAGACACCTCTTGTTGAAACACACCCTAATTACTATGTTATGTGAAAGAATCTCTAACACAAGAGATGACAAGCTCACCTCTATCTCCTCCATGTCGGAATCTTCAAGAGCGCTCCATCTCCTTTCTTTTTACCTCTCGTAGAACCCGTTTGACGCAACAACAAAGAAGGATTTTTTACTCCCCTCTTCTTGCTCACTTACTCCCCATCTGTCTCTCTCTTTAACGCCAATCTTGAATTCAAAATCACGCTCTAGATCATCTAAAATCATCATTACTCTCCTAATACTTTGACAAAAATACCAATACCTTTCTCAAACACAAGAAAATAAACACTAACAACTAAATAAAGGTTATAAAGTAAAATTGATTATACGTTTATTATTACTAACTAAAACATAACAATTAATTAATCTAGAAAGGGACAGAGTGTCATAGTTTTTGTTTTGTTGCACAAATTAAAAAGATTTAAGTTTGTTTAGCGTAAGATTTCTCCAAGATTCACACAACCCCAAAACACCCCTCCCCCTCACCCCACACCACCCCACTCGCTCAAACACCTCTCTGTGATTTCTATCCCCACCCCTCACTTTTTCCAAATCTCACCCCTCTCTACCCAAAAGCTTCTGCTTTCCTTCTGAATCTTCAACCCCATCACTGTACTATCACCAACACTGTTCTTCTTCTTCTTCCTTGCAGAAATCACCCTAAACTTTAACAAATGTGGGTTTTTTCAACCACCCATCTGCCGATTTCGAGTCTTTATGGTGTTTCTAGATCTCTGTGTTGAAGGGTGTTCGATTTCTTGATGAAAAATGGGTGTTTCTTGATCTTTCGTCCGGTTGAAATCGATAATGTGAGGTGAATCTTGAAGGGTTTCTTCATTCGGATTTCGGGTTTTGATTTGATTATCTTGTTTCTTGATGATGGTGGCTGCCATTTCCGAAACAACAACAACAACAAACCAATCAAGACCTCCATTGTTGCCGTCTGAGAAAGATAATGGAATTACAAACCCTAACAAACCAACAAGACCCAAATCAAGACAAGTGTCTTCAAGATACTTATCTCCTTCACCTTCATCTTCAACCTCCAATTCAACTTCAACCTCGAGTTCAAATTCGTCTTCCAGAAGGTTCCCATCTCCCCTCGTTTCAAGAAATTCAACCACTCCGACGGTGAAACGCTCCGTCTCCGCCGACCGCCGGCGATCCACTCGGCCGGATCTTAGCCTGAAATCCAACAATGTCGCCGGCGGTGAGCCGTCTGCGGCCACTAAGCTTTTAGTCACATCTACAAGAAGTCTTTCGGTATCCTTTCAAGGTGAAGCGTTTTCATTACCGATTAGCAAAACTAAAGCAACACCATCGTCCCCAAATTTGAATAGTGTGAGAAAAAGCACCCCTGAGAGAAAAAGAACAGGCACCCCTGTGAGAACTAAGGTGGATACTGGTGTTGGGGATCATGCAGAGAACACTAGACCCTCGGATCAGCACCGGTGGCCGGCTCGAGCCCGTCAATCGAATCAGACGATTTTGTCGAAAAGTTTGAGTCTTGATTGTGGGGTTGAGAAAAGTAACATAATTGAATCTGGGAATGTGATTAGGGCTTTGCATCAGTCTATGAATTTGGAGGGTAGAAGGGGTTCTATCGATGGTGGTAGGTTGAGTCTTGATTTGGGTAGTTCTCCGGTTCAGCAGAATTCGAGTGGGAATTTGGTTAATGGGTTGTCAATGGTGCAGTCTGATCTTACTTCGGATACTGATAGTGTGTCGTCGGGTAGCACATCTGGAGTGCAAGAGGGTTTTGGGTTGAGTCGTTCGCATAGTGGACCTAAAGGGATGGTTGTATCAGCTAAGTTTTGGCAAGAAACGAATAGTAGAATGAGGCGGTTGCAGGACCCTGGTGCACCTTTCTCGACTAGCCCTGGTTCAAAGCTTGTGACCCCTTCGAAAATGGCTCTTGCTAAGAGGTTTTCTGGTGAGAGCCCTTTAGCTTCACCGAGAACCATGGCTTCCCCGAATAGGATGAGGCCTGCGTCTCCAAGTAAGTTTATGACGCCTTCAAGGGCGTTTTCGCCATCTAGGGGGATGATTAGTCCAAGAAGGAATTCGGTTTCTGGAACAATTAGTACTAGTTTTAGTGAAACGCCTTCGGTTCTTAGCTTTGCTGTTGATGTTCGAAGGGGTAAAGTTGGTGAGAGTCGAATTGTTGATGCACATTTATTGAGGCTTCTTTATAATAGGCAATTGCAGTGGCGGTTTGTTAATGCTAGGACTGAAGATACTTTGCTGAAGCAGAGACATAGTTCAGAGGTATGAATATGATCACTAATTGTCTATGCTAAATTGCAATATTTTCTTTGTCATGATTGCTATAGTTTAGAGTTCGTTAATGCTAGGACCGCAGATAAGAGTATAATTCGTGATGGTTTAGTCTGGTTACAATAAGGATAAGTAAGACATTAATGATCGTATTTCCTTTTATAAAAGTTAAACCCTTTGTTTAGAAATCTGTAATGAGATAGTAAACATTAGAAATGCAGTTCTTGAAATGAAAATTTTAACCTTGGAGAAATACACCTAGATATTTTGCAACCAAATGTCCTTTCAACTCAATCAGCGGCTAGACTTTTTCTAAACAATGTTTCTTTTCGTTGAACACCTTTGTATATAGTAAGCTTTATCTAGAATCATCTTGATAACATGTGACAATTTTGACTAATTTACTTAGTAACCGCTCACGTTGGGTTGTGTCTATCTTTCTTAATGCATACACACTTGTATATCTTTATCATTAATCATTCAAGGATTTAGATTACTATTAAATAATACTATTATCCCAAAAGCATGATGATATTATCCCAAAAGCAGACTGTTTGGATATAACTGGTGGCAGAGCTAGAAAGTCTCTAAGGAGTCAAAATGTAGAAACTGATTATACATTAATTATTGTAGGTGGATATTATTTACAGTAATCGCCTTGTGCTATATAGGAAATTATGGATTAGGCCCTTGAGTCGTTTAATTCGCTAATCACCCTTTCCTTTCACTTTTATTATTGTGGCATGGATGCCGTTGGTCACCAGCTCGTAATCCCCATTGTGTGCTTGGTATGTGATGGATATTTTGGTCATTCACCCTGTTATGTTCTCCTTTTCTTTTTCATCATTTTCAACCTCTAATTATTTCTTCACTTTTCGTATCTTTAGAAAAAGCTCAAGAACACATGCATAAATTTCTTAAATTATAAATCAAGACTAAATAGTTGTTGAAACCAAGTCTTACTATCATGTGAAATCAAACCCAACACCCAAATTACTTGAATCTTTAACTTAATTCCATAACCCAAAATCTAAACCACTAATTGTTTTTTAGTTTTATTCCAAAAGTAAAAATCTCCATCTTGAAGTTAAAGAAAAGGATAAGTTCTTACGATCCCAAATAAAGAGTTCAGATGGAAGCAATTGAAGATACTATTACAACTGAAAAGCCCCTAAATCTTTCAATAGAACAGGTAAATTTCCAATAGATGGCTGCTCAAGCTTTCAAATCTACGAGTAAATACTGTCAAGATAAATTCTTATATGATGATAAAACTCTCAAGAAACATTAGTGCGATGTCAAATCACATCTCTTTTAAATTGTCTCTGTCGCTATGGCAGCGAACTTTGATAATCATAAAGATTCTTTAAAGAGATCAACTAGAACAAGTGAACAACATATATTGCGACATTTAAATGTACTTAAGAATTTTTACATGCAAGATGAAGGTATCCATTTGTTTGGATGAAACCCAAAATATGGAATTAGGATTTTTTTAATTTTTAGGTTACATATTAGGGTATAGATGAAGCTTTCTTAGGTGTTGGGTTTGGTTTTGACTATTGGTAAGGTTTAGGTTAAACAATAGTTCGGTTTGAGTTATGATTTTAGGAAAGCAATGCACTACTGTGCTAGCTGCTAGCCCCTCCTAATTTAGTCACATGGGTATAATGATCATCAATTCAGAATTGCATTGACATTATCCTTCACTTCGGAGATGGCTAATGTGCTGTGTGGGTGGTTGGGTAACAGACTAACAGGTCAGATCAGGTTCGGGTCAAAGTGAGTAACTTTTGGTACTTTTCACTCGGGAGGGTTGAACCAACACTCTTTTTCTCCAAAATTTTGAGCAAGTTTTCCGAAGTTAGCTACATGATTTCAATAATAATCTATCACGTTTTTTAGGATAAACTGTAGGAGGTTTTCTGCACTGAAAATACACTTTCGGGTGCCTTTCAACCTATTTGATTTGTTTCCCATATAGTTCAAATTTTTAATAGTTTTACCCACAGACAAAACATAGCATATGAATAAATGGGTTGAAATTGTCATTTTCCTGATTGAATTTTCCATTAATGTGTTACTAAATTTTAAAGACTGTACAAACACCTGCAATAGATCATAGATCCTGCATTAATTGATTTTACCCTTTAGGGCTAGATCTATTGTGAATAGTTATTATGAATTCCACTAGCTTGCATCTACCCTCATTTATAACTACGGGACCAATCTTGGTGCATTCTGTATCATTATTTTACACTAATCTGACCTAATGAGCCAAATGTTTGCTTTGTGTCCAGAAAAATCTCTGGAATGCATGGATTACAATCTCTGATTTACGCGACTCGGTCACCAAAAAAAGACACAGGTTGCAGTTGTTGAGGCAAAAACTCAAGTTGGCCACCATTCTCAAGGAACAAGTAAGTTTTTCGGTTTTTCCATAATTTTAAGACAGAAAAAGGCTTTTTTTAATATTTAGCAATTTAACTGTATATCATCTCTTATTATCTGCATATATAGATGGCTTTTCTGGAAGAATGGGCTTCTCTAGATAAAGATCATTCAATATCATTGCTTGGAGCAATAGAATCTTTAAAAGCTAGCACTCTTCGTCTTCCAGTTGGTGGAGCAATAGTATGTTTATTCCGTTTGACCCTTTTCAGCTCCAAATGTTTTCTCAAATGCTTAAAACCTTACATTGGTGTTGATCCTATCAGGCTGACCTCCAAAGCATGAGAGACGTTATAAATTCAGCACTCGATGTGATGCAGGCCATGTGTTCATCAATATGCTCACTTTGTGTGAAGGTGATTTGATCAATATCACTTTTAGTTTCACTAAAGCTTTACTTTCTGGTGTCTACAAATTAGCTAAAATTTGATATAACCGTGAACTTTTTAGGTAGAGGAAGTTAATTCAATGGTAACCGAGCTTGCAAACCTGTGTGCAAAAGAGCAAGCTTTGCTTCGGTTTTGCAAAGGTTTATTGTCAATGTCAGCAGCCCTCAAAGTAAAGAAAATGAATCCTGAATCATCACCATTTTCGAGTCGTATTGTCTACCTGGTTCTTATTAGTGATTTTGTTTTAATAAATTGAACAGGTCAAAGATTGCAGCTTGAGAACCCATATGTTACAAACAAAGTGTGTGAGAAAACCACAAGTGTAGAACTGATCTAATTCAAGAAACACTAACATTACATTAAGTGAAGAATGGAGTATCCGGAGACCGGAGGTAATAAAGTAGCTGGCTTTTTGGCTTGTGGCTTTCGGGTTTCGGTTTTTTCTTTTGGGGGAGTTTGTTGTGTTAATTTTCTTGTACCTTCATCACGGAGATTTGCAAGGAAAAATGTAGTTTGTGGCTAACTAATCTAGGCTTTTACAGTGGATGTAAATATATAGGATGTGTAATTGCACTTGTTTTAATTCTCTTGTAATTGGTAAAGTTTGGATATTGAAGATGATGAGCCTTGAGTGCTTGTTAGGGTTGTATGTTAGCTGCAATTCATTGGTGCCATTTTTGAAGCCAGCACCACTACCTTGATCTTGAATTACTGGAAAAGTATATTATATACATAAGGAATTAAGGATCACATGATTAAGAGAAATTTGGTTTCAGTTGGATTCAATTTAAAGGATCATACGCCTAATCGATTACATAATCTGATAATAAACTTCTTATTCTTCTTTCTGCTTAGAACTATAATAACGCATACCATCCGTTTAATGAAATGCTTAAGACACTGAATATCTCTCTTTTCGTGATGGCGTTGATTTGCTTTCATCAGGATTAGCAGAACCGAGACTCTCAGATGAATCCGAACCACTGTTCTCTCTAATTCCACCTTTACTCGACCAAATCTTTGAGAATATTTTCTTAGTCGCAAGTAGCCCTTTGACTCTAGGAACCGAAGCCTTATCTGATACAGTGCTCTTAGGACCGTGATTCCTCATTCTCAAAGTTGCTAGTTCTTCCCTTAAGGCCCTGAGTTCCTCAACTGTTGCAACACCGTCCCAATCTTCTTCTGGGGCTGCTGCAGGTCTTCCGTTAGGGGCGTTTAGAGCTTTAATTGACTTTGGAAGATCAGGAGTGCTGCTGCCTGAAGAAGTAGCAGCTCTTGCTTGCTCAAAGAAGAGAACTTGCACCACAACACGCATAGGAAGCCGCTCATTCTGAACCGCATGCGTGCATGCATCCACAGACAGTTTCTTGCAGTCCATAAGTCTGCATATTCTCTTTCTTTCACTTTTGGTAATCCCAGGATGTGCCTGCATCAAGAATTCAAGATCACAAACCAATAAGCAAAAGCATTTTCGTTATGCACTCTACGTTAAATGCATATGGTTCAAGTTTTTACCTTGAGATACATATCAATGGCGCGATACAGCCCATCATGAGCAGGTCTAGGGAAACCCAACACCATCTCTGCAAGATCAACGAACATTTCTAAAGGTAAATTTGGATCTTTTGATATCTCAGCCAAGTAACCATCAACCAATTTAGCCACCATTAGCTTTGAAGCTTCTGATAAAATCCCTCCTGTTTCTTGAATCTCATGTTCTTCATCTTCACATTCGCCAATCTGATCTTGAACTATAAACTCCTTCACTATTTCATGAACTAAATTGACATCATATATCAAGCCCTCTGTCTCACCATCACCTTCTTTAGCTTGAAACAAAAGATCTTGCACAGTAGCCTCTTCCAATTGTTGACCAATCTGTTTGACCAAATCCCTTTTCACCGTTTCTCCCGAGTCCACCAAAATTGCCATTTTTAACAACTTTAGCAAGAACTCGCAAGAAACACAACCTTTCTCCAATGGCAGTAACCTAGTAATAATGTCTACTACAGATAGCGCTTTTAATATCTCACTACTGTGTACAATACTTCTGTTAAAACCTGGCAATCTTCTTAAAGCAAAAGCTTTTAAAGCTTCACCAATAACTTCATTACATACCAAACCTTTATGTATAATACTCACAAGAACTTGTTTGTATAAACCAATTTCGAGCTCAGCTAAATCCTCAACCCACCAATCTCTTGGAACTATTCGGCCTCTAAGCCTGCCATTTAATTCGTTTATGGGTTCTTTATCTACTGGAAGCTTCTTACGATTGTAAGAATATGACCAGTCAACTTTTGAGACATCAACCGAGGCTTTTGAAGCTATAGCATTTATGCAAAGGTTGACTAGCTTTGGTTCTTCAGATGATGATGTCATATATCTGGTTGTTTGAAGAACAATAATTGAATCTTTCCAGCTTCTGAAAATACTTGAATTCAAGAACACGCTGATTTTGTAAACAAGGTTTCCTTTATCGATTGTCTCGTACATTTCCAGATAATCAGCAGCACAATATACAGAGACAACATTGTGCGCGTTTAAGGTTACTGTCATACCGTAGCAGAACTTGGCGCATATTTCAAAAGCTGTTGAACCGCCTGGGATTTCATGAATGTCAATTTCTTCATCTGTGTTTCCAACCAACTTCTGTAACCGACCACTTTTAGATAGAAGTGGAAACTGGAAAAAAGAATGAAATTTGTTACAAAAACTCACCCAAAAAAAAAAAGACCCTCTCCCTTTTTTGTTACAAGATTCTTTTATGTTTATTTTGTGCAGATCAACATACCTTGTGTAGATAGAACTTTGAATCTCCTACATTGATGATGATATCAGTTGCCAACTCAGATGTTACAAACCTACAGAGCATATGTATTAGTTAACTGTTACTCACCAATTGATGGTTCAAAATCAAATAGACTATTATCTTTTGAGCGATTTATATTGCAGCAAGAATATGATTTGGGAAGAAGTATAGATCCAGTCTTTCCTTCTTTCCAAAGGTATAAAAAGTATAGATCCAGTCTTTCCTTCTTTCCAAAGGTATAAACACCAGGAAGAAACAGCAACAATACAGCACAAGACATAAAGAAAAGATTGATCATGAAATCAGTCTGCACAGAGTTCACCAGGGACCAAGGTGCGCTGCAGGCCATTGGTTTGAGTCACCACAGGGTGCACCAGGGGCCAAGGTGCACTGTAGGTCATAGATTCAAGTCACAACAGTGTGCACAATGGTCACCTTCATGGTCATGGGGCATAAACAGTAACAAAAACTAAACATCTATATCATCTCCAAATTGATAAACTCATGGTGTAAATTGAAGATATGAAGAAATAAGCAAAAAGAAATCAAAACATTACCACATATTGTTTCCATCAGTCTTGAATGCATCAGGTTTGGATCCAAGTTTCATGAATTTCATCTTCAACACCTTTTAAACAGCTAACTCCCCACTTAAATCAATCAACTTCAAATCACACTAATTGCATCCCCAATCCCTAAAACCTGGAAGAAAACCAATTTCAAATATCTACACAATGCATCTTTCAATAAAAATATCATTAGGTTTTGCTTCAAGAAAACCAAAAAGAATCAAGATCACAGAAAAGGTTATGAATTTATACTTGTTCAAAGAGAATCTTGATTCTTGACACCAGTGTGCGAAACTGTGTGAAAGATAAAGTGTAGAGAGAGAGAGAGAATATGAATAATGAAATGATGATATAAATTGTTGATAACTTGAAGATGAAGAGGAGGAATAGAGACGGTGTGCCCTGGTTCAGCGGCAAATCCCACGGAGCTCGGTCCGCGCAGGGGACAAAACCAACAGTAGCACACACTCCTCCACACTAATTTATTCTCTCTCTCTCTCTACAACACACAATAGAGAGAGAAACACACACACACACACACAAGCACAAATCACACTCAACCTAATTTCATTTTCTTAAATAAAATTCTCACATAAATAAGCACAAACCTTCAAGTTTCACTAGACAAACAGCATTTAGCAGAATCAAAGGCATAAATGCATAATCATTAATTACCCACTTGAAATCAAGAATCAAAGGACAAAATCCACAAGTTAAATCTCATGAAAACCCCAACAAAACCCAAGATTTTTTTTTACCTTTTTTGGTCGCAGTCACTTGAATGTGGTGTTACAACAGGATCTTGACACATATATACACACAAATGTGTATGTATATGTATGGTGAAAAGGGTAAAGTACCAAAACTGATGCAAAGATGGGGCTTTTTTTGCAGAAACAGAGCACCCAGAGGCACAGATTTTAAGTTAACACAAATGGACCCATGAAACAGAGAATAAGAAATAGAAGCAAAAGAGACAACATTCCCCCACGATGAAAAGATATGTTTGCCACTTGAAGAAGAGGATTGATTTGGATGTGTATAAATCGGAATTTACACCAATTCCCAAATTATCTGCCCGCTTCGATGCTTGACCGATTTTGTAAAGATCACCTGTAAGCACGCTAACCCCAAAACAGAGGATGACTGGAACATTTTTCTTGAAGGAAAAAAGGAGAATCTTTCTTTATTTTTTTCTTTAATGACTTTTTATCAAATGGGAGATTTTATTTTGGTCTTTAAACATGAAAGTTAAGGCTGTATGATTGCGTTAAAAGGCTGGTTAAAAAACTTAAGGCTCGTTTGATGGTTGTTTGGAAAAACTCAAAAAATGGGCTGGTTTGTAAAGATTGAGGCTGACCTAGTTTTGCTCGTTTGAACCCTAGATACATCTCTGGGTTTGATTTTAAAAGGAAAGTTAAGAAAATGAATGAATAGTGAAAAAGTAGGGGATATTGTTTGATAGATGTTTTAGGGGTAACATGTCGACGTTTTAACTAATTAAAAGTTTAGATTGCCTATGTACACCATAATCACCTCTAATTAATTACACTAAGTCAATCCAAAGGGCGGTTTTGATGTTTAGACGTATCCCTCTATCCTAAAGATGAAGATTTAAATTCTACAAGGCATAAGTATTTGTGGTTTATATGAATAGTTTAATAGTTTATGAGTAAATTAGGAATGGTTCTAAAAAATAAAACTAACTTAATTTGTGGCCTCAACCTCTACGAAATTTTAGGGTAGTTCTTTAGTTGGTTGAGCAAACTCAGGAAACAACATTTAACTCTATTCGACTAATAAAAATTGACACACTCATTCGAATTGTTAATTGAATCCTGGAATTAATCATGTGGACGTGTCCCAATCAAATCGAACGAGCTAATCACTTAACATTCATGTGTTCTTTATTCTACTAGTTTTAATAGTCTTGTTATTGTTACTATGTGTTATTTAGGTTGAAACCGGTATGAGAGCATTCAACCTTTTTAATTATCTTTGGACAATGATAGAAGATAAGAAAGCTAATATTGACAAGTTGGAAGGCCATAGTTTTGGATTCTAGAAAAAACATCAGATATTTTTTTTGTCTAATAAAAAGTTACGTAAACCAACGAAAAAACTAGTAAATAGAAAGTAGGAGGACTGATACTTGTTGAATCGGTAGGCTCCACGTGTAGTTAGATTGTCCTTAGCGAAGAACATTGCTTATAACATAGTCAATAGACTAGATATGAAATTTTAGATCGCCTTTAGTCGGTTCAACAAATTTAGAAACATGTTCTACCTTAATATACATTTAAAGTTTTTTTTTTGTTAGTAAACTATGCTGATTTTTAATACTGTTATAAAATATCTCTAGTTGAGTCCTCAATGTAGCCCTATCAAATTGACCAGGGGATTCACGTTATATTCTTGTGTTTGTTCTTGCTATTATTCTCTTGGTTGACTCACTTCTTTCTCCAAACAATAACATTTCTTTACAATTTCTTTTAAAAATAAACACGTAGGTTTTTAGCAATATTTTCAGAACCAAATCAGACAACGAACCAGTAATCTTGTTAGTCGACTGGTCGAACCGATCGAACCGGATTTAAGAACCGGATGACGTCATGATTATATATGTGTATATTAGATATATAGTTATACATATAATTCAATATAAATATTCTATATGTGTAGTTTATAGTTATATACAAAAACTGAGCAACAATCTTATGTCAAACATTTTAATTCATAGTTTGAACAATCCGTTAAACTCATTAAAATCTAAAAAATTAAAAAGAAAATAAAAAAATTGAAAAGGTGTTCTTTCTTTGTTTGATGTTGATGTTGTTATTTTGCAGAGGTCGAGGTAGTTATTTAGATGAAGAGTCACCTAGGCGAGTTTGTCAAGGTTGCACGCCATTGCTGACAATCTGCTTTCTTTTCTCATTTTTTAAGGTTAACCTTTTTCTAGAGGATAACTTGTCAAGCCAAAGCAACTAAACATTCATTACAATTTAATATTAGCTTTTCTTTTAACATCCTTTTCAATGTATCTTTCAGTTTTTTTCGTGAATATATTAATGTTTGAGCTTAGAATAGTTGTTAAAAAGCTAGTGATGTAATTACCTTAGATGTCTTGAAAACAATATGTTTCTTTGACATATAAACCAGCGTTTTTTATTCATTTAATTCTAGGTTTTACTTTTTTTTCGGTTTTCCATAATCGATGTTAGTGTGTGTAAGAATGTACTTTATGAATGTGCATGCCTTTTATTTTAGATTTGCTTTTTTGAACGTTTAGAAAATATCACATGCAGGGAGCTCATGACCTAGTGACTTTATGAATATTGTAAGACCCATTGTAATGGGTGCCCAGCACAATCCTAGGTGATGAAGTGGCATGCGACGTGGATGATTGTGGCGTAGAGGAGGAAAAAAGGAAGCAAAAGTGCGGTGGAGAGATAGAGAGTCACCACAATCTCACTCTATCTTGCCATAATCAAAGGAGGATGGAAAGGTGCGGTGTTCACTGCTGATGTAGTATGCGCAGTGGTGCGATAAATACTGCCACCCATGCGCTACGGATGGTTTAATTAAGTTTGTTTGCACATTATGCATGAGCTTATCTGAACTCATGACTGTATTTATGTTGCTTATTTGTATGTTACACGACAGTAGTGGACATGTTGAACATTATTTATACAAAATGTCAAATGATTTACAAAATTCTATAGGAAATTATAATAAATACTTGAAATGATAGCAATAACTGTTATAACATCAGACAACTTTTAGCTATGTATGTATAAAACATGTATGGATGATAAAATATAAAAAATTAATTAATTCAATAAAAGTAAACTTAGATAAAATTGAATGCATTATACTAATACTTACCCATTCTTAGTAACCAGATTGATTTGAGTGATTAATAGTTGTTTTATGAGTTGATGTGGGTCCATTAAAATTATACAATGGCTTGATCAACTAACATTATATAATGGTTGAAATGAGTTATAATTATAAAGTTGCTAATTTAAAATATATTCAAATGGGTGAACACCATCCATGACCACGATGTGTCCCACCACCTACTACCGGTCAATACCACCATTGGGTAGGGGATTCGTAAATCCAATAACTTGAATAATCTGAGAGTCGTGTTAATGATTCACACTTCACTTTCAAATTGAAATAATTCGGTTGTTTAATTTAAACTTCTTAACCAGATAAAACTTAAAATTTGATAAAAAACAAATGATGATTTTATGATTGAAACTGGAGAATGACCGAAGACTAATTTCGTATTTGATTCAAATAACCCAAACAAACCCTAAAACCAACCCAATTTTCCCTATCATTTCATCCACTTGTGAATGAGTCAATTCACTAGGTCAAAATAGGTAAACTTAAAATATTCAACCATATATTATACGTGTAAAGTGTAAAATAGTCGAAAGTCATCTAGAGGATTTTATAAACGTGTAAGCAATTATATGATATAAAATAACATAGAATTAAACAACCAACTATTACAAACTCAGGTTACACAAGATAGTGTATGAAGTATGAACATGCTTATGTGTTTAGATACCATAACAATTTAACAAACGGGTGTTTGATAAATTCTTATTAATTTAACGAGCTTCTTTTACATCAACAATACATTTCATTGAGATGAAATACTACTTCCACATAAATAAATATTACTTTTTCAAAGGGAATCTAGAGCTTAAAAACCACATGGTGCTGACTGTGCCACAATCATACCACTCACTCACCCATTATGACTAACTTCATTTCTTTAATCACTTTGCTTTGATTTGATTCCCACTGTAATAATAATATTATTTAATTTTAAATTAGATCTCCACCTTTTCCCAATTATCTATGTTTGCAATGGGTGGATTTTGACTTTTGGTCAAAGTCAAAGGGTTCATTTCATACCAAGTAAGCCCATAATTGCGTCTAATCAACATTTATTTTTGGTTGATGAGTTCAATTAACAGAACCTAACCATAACTGAAGCCAATCTTTGACTTAGACTAGGTGAATGTTGGAATCAATATTATTTATTATCAAAACATTAGTGATGATACTTTGAATGTATTTAAAAAAGGTCTTGTTATACCTACACCACCTCTAAATTTAAATGCACAACCCTCAAACTCAAAGGATGGTTCGAAGATAAACTCAAACAACCATTTAAAATTCAGAAGGCCATGAGATTTGGAATAACTTACAAGAAAGCGTTTCATCTTATGCTCAAACGGCTGTTTTGTTTGTTTTCAAACAGTTGTTTGCTGGTGGTGTAGAAATATTTGGTAATGATTAAACTGACAAATGCTTATCTATTAAACTGCAGAAAACATTTTCATTTGGTAACATTCTTATTTTTGTCACGAGAAAAGCTATTTCAAATGAAAATAAACAAGATATATGCTTTGAAAGAGTGTTCCTGATGTTAAAAGATATTATGGAAAGGTATTCAAACAATGGACAAAAACCTAATGGTACTTGTTTCCTAATATTCATGTCTCCATATTATTATCAATCCATCTCATTCAGTAGTTTTTGTTCAAGTTAAGAAGTTATACTCTCTTTAGGATATCAAGAGCAATGTAATCTTGGTTATTTTAACTCTTTTAGAGCTTATATACTTAATCATAGACGTGTCCGAGTCCTAAGACCGGTCAGGTTGACCCGGTCAACACTAAAAAGTAACATGCTTTAAAATTATCGATATCGAATCTTTATTCATTTATTTAGTATTTGGTTATCTAAAAAATTAATTTCAACAAACACATGTTATCATCATCACTATTTTTAAATTTTGATGATCTTTTATACGCTGGTATAAGGTCTCGTTGTACTTGTTTGGTAAACGCACATGGTCCAAGTGAACAAAGACCGGTTAGGCAAGGTTTATGGATAAGTATCTCCCGTGAACGTATCGTCAAGACCTCACGTCATCGTCTTATTCAGACACCCTGGCCATGGTCATGGGCTTCGCAACCTACAACACCTTATAGAATGGCCCCCCTCTGGTTTTTTGAGACCACAACCAACTTACATGTGCATGTTTCTCTCACATGCTTATATTATCACTATTATTTAGAACAACAATATAAAAAACTTAAGATGAGTGTTTTAGGTTTATCTAGTGGATTTCACAATTATATTGTTTTATTAATACTCGATGTTGTTGAAGTGACCAAATTTATAGAGAGGGATAAAACAATAATGATTTTGACTAAACAAAATAAGTATTTTACCGAAAGAGTTCTAAGATATGAGCATCCAACAAGTTTAGATTTGGATATGATTTTTAATAAATGTTGCTAGAAGATATTTTTAAAGAACAATATGAAAATTGTTACCATGACTAAAAATATATAAAGAAATATAAACATCGAATGTTTGATAATAATATGATAAAACATGACAGCAAAATGTTGTAAGTGTATTAAGCTGAGAGACTCAATTACTAGATATATCATATTATGTTTATAAGTAGTAACTATGAAAAACCAACAACAATATATACCGTGGATAATTATTGACGATTCTTACGAGATTCCTTAAAAATACTTATATTATATATATAAATGAGTGATGTGTACATGAATCAATCACCATCTATGGTGTCTTTGCAACAATGTAAAGGCTATGGCGTTTATGTCGGACTACATACCAAATACAAGGTTTTAAGAAAACAAATTAAATGTAAACTATCGCTTGAGATAAACTTAATGGTGTCACTCTAATTGTCATTAATACAAGATGATAGTGATTATATGCTAGTTTTATTCATACGTGTATCAATATTACTTTACCATCAAGTGCTTTACACATATTTTATTTTATAGTTGTTCATGGAAATAATGGATTACGTTAATAGAGTTTAAAAAAACTAGATTTTAACACTTTATACATAATAGGTGCAAATTTACAAACCAAATGAAGGATTTTATTATCAAAGTATCAAACTACGTTTGCATCTTGGACTTTTGGGCCTGAAGCTTTCGATATAGCATTATAGCTTTTCACTTGACAATTGACATCTTCTCTTTGGGCCAAAACTAAATATTAGTTAGTCGTATACTCGTATGCTATGTTTATGGGCTTTGAAGCCCATAACCAATTAGGGTGAATTATCTTCATAATGTTTTCAATTCCCCTTTTGTTCTTTTTAAAGTCCAAAAAACTGTTCTTTCATTACTTTGTCTTACAATCAAGTTCATTTTCATGTAAAAGAAAGCATAATGGCTTTTAGGGCCATAAGAGATTTAAAATATAAAAAATTGAAACCCGGTTCGGTCCGACCGGTAACTAGACGATTCAAATGAAAACTGTCCTAATAAGCATAATTGGATCGGTTCTATCTGACCGATACATTTTCCGATCCGACAATTGACCCAGTCTAGTTCTAAAAACATTGTTTTGCACACACTAACATTCAATTTGTGACATTCAGCTTTCAACTCTGCATAGGTCATACATATATATATTTTAAAAAGCAATTTTCACTTAAAGGCACTACATGTCACTTTAGAAAGCAATTCCCACTCAAGCATATCACATGATTTTAGAACTTTAGAAATCAACTCCCTCTAAAGGGTATTTGTTGAGTGTATGATACTAAGAATAAATGATTTAGAACTAACTTAATACTACAAATGGTAATTTTATTTATACTCAAATGCCGATGAGGGTAACACTATTAATGGTAAATGAATGACGAATAACAAAGTATTGATTGGAGAAGGACTGAAACATTACAAATGATGATGGCAATGTAAGTACTGAAAAAAAAAGCAACTTCAGACTAATGAAATTGTACTAGTGTTGTAGAAGAGTTTCTACCGTGAAGCGTAATGCTAATGAAAACCAAGTTACTATCGTAGCTTGGTGGCGAAAAAGAAACCATACGTAATAAAGAGTTGGGAATGATGAAGAAAATCATGTCATTGAGAATAATGCGTCAAAAAAGTGAAAGATCGAATAAATATAGAAGAAAATTATCTTTACTTTTTGTTTAGGTTTTGTAAATTATTGCTTAATATTTTGTATTTATCTTTCTAGAGTTACATAAAGATCTTAGCTAGATTTCATATACGAGTTGTATTTACACGAATCAACGTAACGATAAACTGTATATATACATGTGTCTGGAAAGATGATCATGAGATATGATAGTATTACCATTTACCCGATAATATTTACATTACACACTATAGGCTTGTCTGAACCCTTGTTTCACTAGGATTTTATGAGGAACCCCAAACAAAGAAAGGACTTGGGGTATAAAGAAGAAGCCATAAAGAAGCAATATGGTAATGACAAGTCACTACTTAAGTGTGATACTTGTCATTGCTCTACACAAAAGGAGAAGACAACAATGCAAAATGAAAAGCTATGATTCCCACAAATAAATTTCACCTACCACAAAGGTTTGCAACCAAAGAGATAAGAAGTGCTTCATATATTTTAAGAAAAAACACTTTATCATTGTGCTTCAAATAATTCATAGTTTATGTAAAATGCACAATAACTAAATTCATACCAAGTCAAAGTGAAAGACAAATGGTAGATAGCCAAACTATAATTCGATAGTCCTTGCTAAATATGTTAGCGAGCTAACTAGTGAAAAGCAAGAGTACTCTTAGTCAACTTATTTAAGTAGTTTTTAATTGCATACAACTCATAAGTGGCACTTTATGATTCATTTTTACGATTTGGGGCAAAAAAAACGCATTATCCTCTCATTGAATTCTCTACTTGCCACGTAATCCACACTTGCTACATCAAATATTCAAATCCTAACGATGCTAAACAGGTCGTGTTTGCGGGTTGGCAGATCATACCCGACATGGACCCAAAAGTTTTACAGGAACTCGAAACTGAAAATCATATCAAACATGTGAACCTAAACACGAAATACAAATTTACGGGTTGACATGAGTACGACCCGCTTGACGAGATTTTTAAAGTTTTTTTATTTTTCACATATTAATACTTTAAAGTTACATTTCCAAGAAAAAATATAAATGAATATCAAACTTCATATGAAATCTTATTTTAACTTCAATTTTTAGTTTTAAATTCTAAAATAAAACATGAAAAAAATTAAGGTAGCACAAAAAACATTTATAAAAATTAAATAATAAATGAGTTAACTGGTTCAAGCCGTCAATTTGTCCCCGTCTGTCTTGTGTTCAACGAAGGAAAGCGCCCTTCCTTCTTCAGCTTGAAAGACATCTCAGAAACGAGCTACTTTACCGTCTTCTCTAGTGGGACTTCGTCTCACTCAGAAGGGGATATTAAATTAAAGGGAATACCTCCGCTTGCTCTTTTGGAAAATCGGCCTAAGAAAAGAAGACGAGGTGAAGAAAAGCAGAATGATACTGTTGGATTAATTTGAAAGGCCTGACAACCAAGTTAGAGGTTGTTAAGAAGTCCTTTTAAATTGATATTAAATTAGTATAACTCAATTTAGGATACTTGGTAGGCAAAATAACAAGTCTATAAATACCCGAGTTAAGGTCTTTTGTAATAAATTTTTGAGTTGCTCTTTCTTAGTTAATAAGAAAAGTATTTACATGGGAGTTGGTCACAAATTGTTGTGTTTTAATTTTGCAATCACTGATTCACAACTTCAAACACGACCTGCCTAGCTAGACAAGTTGGCGGGTTCAACGTCCCGAAACTAACTCAGACATATTTATACTAAACCAAACCTGTAAATTTCATGTTAAATTCAAGTTGTTTTATAAATTTACACCCTAATCAAACATATACTCTACATGATGTAAATCCACAATCACTTGATATAAGAATACACAACTTTACAACTTTTATCATCACTATGTTCACATGATCATCATAATATCTTGACAAAATTATAGAAAACGTTTTTTAGATTTATAGAAAATTACAGGTATTATATTTTATCTTTAAAAAAAACTCTAATCATCTTATATTTATATTTTTATAACAGATTCATCTTTTATACTAACGGGCGTTAAGTTTCTCTTTTAAGTTAAGGGTATTTTTAGTCTTTCTATCTCTTAAAGGACCATTCTTGAAATTTTAAACCTAAGTTAAAGAACATTTTTTGCAATTAGCTTTTACTTTAAAATTGGGTAGATGTATAATTTTTTTTAATATATATATCATATATAAAAAGATACTTTTTAAAAATAAACGATAATACCTGCAATTTTTTATAAACTTAAATGAGAATTTTTGTAATTTTGTGTAATATTTTTGTATAAAAAAATGTTGATAGTAAGATGACGTCGCTCTATCCAAAAGATCACAAAGTTGAAATCCTTCGTACATAAAAGCTGTTAATAATGATAGTAGATTAGTCGTTTATTAGAGTAATCAGGCAGCTGTTTAAAAAACTTTTAAAAGAAAAAAGAAAAATACACCGCCACTAAATTGGAATCTATTCTAAATCCACGTGTCATGATTAGGCAGCGAAGCAAACCTAAGTCGTGCCAACCTGCTGCCTATGTTTACACACCACAACACAACCAACCCTTAAAACAACACCCTACCCTTACGCCGCCCCATCAATATTCTAACCTTTTTCATTTCCACATGTGCATTTACCCATCAACCGCCCCACATGGACCGCTTACTTAAAACCCATTATGTTGATCGGATCCATTAATAATCGTTAGTTTGAATAGTTTTGATATGAAACACTTAAGAAAATTAAAATTAAAGAGGGCACGAAGCCGGAAGCCTTCATCTACCACAGCCTCACCCCAATTAAATGATAATAATCGATGCACGACAAAGTTAATATATAAAAATCCTACTATGCTTCCATTAATCAATGAATCTAATCAATCGTATTAAAAACAACAATATCTTTACAATCATCAAACCTAATATGAATATTACGTGGTTAACCATCGTGTTATTAGGAAAACATCTCCCAATAAGTCTAACCAACTTGATGTACGTCCAAATATTCTGTGAATAACTATGAAATTAATTTACTGATTCCGTTCGTTTGCGACTGCTAACCGCTGTTTCTTCGCCGGATGAGGGCTCTCAACCTCCTGCTCATCGATGAACAGTTGACCTTTCTTCACGAAGTCAACGTTCAACCCAAGATGAAACTCAGGGAAAGCCGGCATATTCAAGTCAAAATCACGGGGTTGACTATTGGTGGAGGAGGTCGTGACGCCGCTAGCCGCGGCTCCGGAGTTATTGCCGTCGTAGTGCCGCCGCTTGTGGCCACCGAGAGCTTGGCCGGTGGGGAAGGTCCGGTGGCAGATGGAGCACTCGTGGGCCCTACCACTAGGCTTCAACGGAGAGTGGCCGCCGGCGCTAGCGGTGGTGGTGGTGGTGGCGGAGGTGGATGGGTGGTCGTCGGAGACGTTTTTCCGGTGGCTGGCTTTGTGGCCACCGAGAGCTTGGTAAGAAGAAAACTCCTTGTTGCAAACACTGCACTTGTGAGACACTGGTAGCGGCGGCAGCGGGTGCTCCGTCGCGTGGGTAGCGGCGGAGACACCCGTGTTGCCGCCGCCACGGGAAAGTAACATAAGGCAGAAAGCCAAGTACTCCTCCTCCGTCGGATGCTGCTCAGCATCCGACGGATGAGTGACGTCGCTTTCTGCACTGGCGGTGGCACGCGGTCGTTTCGACCGCTTGCCTTTGTTCCAGGAGTCTTGAATTACGGTGGCGGTGGGGAAATTCATGTCTTTGAAGATGACGGAAGGCGGTGGCGCTGCGGTGGTGGTCGCCGGTGAGTTTAGAGCTTCAAGTGCCATTTGTAGGTGTAACTTGTGTTAGAGGTAATAGTGGAAGTGTTGTAGTTGTTTGTGATATGTATGTTGTGGTGTAATATTTGTGGTTATTTATAAGCAAAAGTATTTCCCTACCATAGTTGACTAACACGTTCAAGATGATAAGTCCTAACTTCCTTGCTTTAAATAATAAAGGAAAAACAATATATTTCTTGTTTTTAAAACTATATATAATTTTGAGTTGAATACCATAATTAATCAAATATATTCTTCATTTTCTTAAATATCATTCAGTCTACTTTTTATAAATATATCAAGACCCGTAACTTATTAAATACACATAAAAAATAGTAAACTTATTAAACTTTTGTGCTTGATCTGATGCTACCCTGAACCCCACGTAACACGAAAAGGGAGTCAAGTATCATCTACATCCTTTTACTTAAAATGAACATGCTTATGATTTATTTTTTAATATTAACTTGATAGGTCTAAATTTGATAAAATTAACATTTAACTTTTTGTGAAGAAATCATACAAGTTGAAGAGTTAGTAAGTGTTACCTTTATAAAAAGCCAAAAATATGTATTTAGAGACACCTTTTTGTGTACCCTTAAAAGTTAAAATGCTTAAGATAAGATTCAGCCACTGCTTTGATGAAAAATAAAAACACATGCTGTGATTTTATGATATAAATGCATTAACACTTGTTTATATTACATCAACTTTTCTCAAACCCTTTTATTTATTGTTATTATTTTTGAACAACATTTTTATTGTAATTATAATCACTAACAAAATGCTAAGACCAATAATAATTACAAAAGAAAGTTAATAAAAATTACACCATAAATATCTTGCAAGTTCCCAAACCCCTTTATAATAATGTAATATTAGTATTTATGTCACTGAAATAAACATTATCCAACTAAAAGTAGAAATTATAAAATTTAATTAGAATTAATAAAACTAAAATTAGCAAGTGAAAGAATGTGGAGGATACACGTTGAGAGTTGAGTGGGTACTGGGTAGATAAGCAGTGAAGTCGGCGGTCAGGGTCAACAAGAGTGGGAGTGGAGTTAGGGGGCAAAAATGTCTTTTTACCTTTAAAAGGAAACTATCAAGAGATTGAGATGGCTGCTTAATTTTTTATTTTATCTTTGTATGAAAATAAAAATATGTCATCATAATCCTGTGAGTGTGGAGGTGTAATAGGAAGTTTCAAAATTTGGACTTTTCAAAGTCAAACATCCACTCTCAACAAAACGTGTATTTTGACTCCTTTACAAAGTCCCCATGTTTCTTCTTTGTATATGCAAAATGGACCGGTTTATATGTATCGAATCGAACCGGCGGTTTGTTTTATTTCTTGTCTTACATGTTCGGTCGTGTTATGAAACACATATAAAAGTGGATGATATGATGTATTTTTATAAGCAAATAAGATGAATTGAGTCATGTATATTATTTATTTATTCATTTTTTTTCCTGTTTATTTATGCAATGTGAACTAAGTTATATAGTTATTAATAATCAAACTAGTTACACAATTGAATTGTTATTTGTAACTTCCAATTAGTCAACGTTTAAAATTTGATAGTAGTATGGCTATTCACGAGTCAAACCGAATCAACACTAATCATGTTTACATGTTATAAACCTACGTGCACGTATTTAACAAGTGAAAATAATTATTTCTATACATAAACTACGCTCGACATGTTATAAAGCTACAAATTGATCTAGAAAAAAGAAGTGAATTATTCAAAACTTTACTTTTGAATATCTGTGTAATGTTTTAAGATAGTTGGGTAAAATTCCAAAGTAACTGGTATTTAGTTATGTTTAATAGAAAAGACAATTTGAAATTGTGCTATTAGCCTATTATGATAATAACCAAGTTGGAGAGTCAAAGGGTCGAATTTTCAAAGTAAATTCTTCACACTTAAGGTGTTTGGTTGAGGCGTAGGAAAAGATGAAAACCAGACATCAATTATAGACTTATAGTAAATGAAAATCTAGAAGTTTGTAACCTTTGTTAGGGACGGTGTAAAAAAATTATTTGTAATTTTTATTTAAACACTTATTTTTTTATACTCATCCACGTATTTATACTAAAAACATTATTTTTCTTTCTTTATTTTAATTAAATAATATCTTTTTATATCTTTATCATTACATTTTTTTATAGATTGTACCTTGTTTCCCTAAATATATGAATAGCCGGTAATATTTTTTATATCATCCACTCACAAAAATTCTCCACAATATAGGACATAGTCAAGATAATAATAGTAAACCAAATGTAAAATGCTCTAAGAGTAATCACATCCTATATTCTATTCTTTTTCTATGACGATATATATATTAACTAAAAATCAACTTCATCTTCAAATTTTATTTATTTTTAAAATTCTCTTTACATCTCATTTTTATTTTCATATCTATTTGATTATTTAGTTTTTAATAAACCGGTTCATCATCCACTCATAAAATATAGGAGGGTGGGATGAAGAATAAATAATGAATCCCTATATGACGAAATGAGAAGTTGATCGCGTAAAATTAGTTCTTTTAGAGAATGACTTATGGAATGTTGTATTTGGTAAAAACTTTAATTTTTCCTTTAAATAGTAAGAATTCAGATAAATAAAAAATAATGTTTTTTTATTTGAACTGCAAGATGGAATTAAACAATTGGCAAGATGCTAGCAAAAAAGTACATTCACCAATACTATAAATCCCAACTATGATTTACATAGATACATTGAAAGAGATCCAACTAGCCCAATCTTCTTTAACTTTCTTGAAGCGGTTCTTGATCCACAAGAAGAAAATAGTTTTAATTTGCCCCACGATAGTGCTTACCGATACTCGTTTGTTGTTATTTTTTAGATCGTTTCTAGCACGCTAAATACTCCAAGACGTTGTAAAAGTGATTGCTTGTATGAGCTTTCTCCGTATATTGGACCCCTAGAATGGTTTCATCAATCTTTAGAAGTTCTTCAAATGAAAATTAAACAATCTTGACTCAGCTATTATTTTAGCCAAAATAAGTGAAGCCAAAGAATAGGAGATGAGAGTGTGTTCATGAGTCTCTGGATATTCGTTGCAAAAAAGTCACAAATTTAACTCTAGATTACACCTTCTAAGTAGAAAATGGTATGTGAGTGCTCTAACTTGAAAAACTTCTTTTTGATTTGTTAGGGCTTGAATAAAACTCTCATGCCTAAATACTATGAGTCGGTTCCAAACTTTCATATTCGTTTCCCAAAGGAAAAACATTATTCTTAGTATTCTTACTGCTTTGCGTTTAATTTCTCGGTAAGTATCAATAATATATCATATTTTTTTTAATCTCAAACAACTTTTACATATTATTTTCTATTTATAAAGATCTATACCATAGAATTTAATTTTATACTTTTTAATCTTTAACAAAGATATCTCAGAAACATAATTAATTAACTTAAGAATAAAAAATCAATAACCCCTGCCTCGTTACTCTAACAATATGATATCATTCTAATGAAGCACCAACAATCATATCAAAGTGGTAAAAAGAATGTCAAACTCGCTAAAAGCTAACAAACTCATGATATTGATAGATAAAGGCTCTAGACATGCTAAAAAACCCACTCGTGTATTAACCTTTTTCATTAAAATCATTCCACCAATTTTGTTATACTTAGATAACCACATATTTTATTAACTCAAAAAATCACATAAAATTAGGATTTTGTATTCTTTTTAATTTGACTATGTGTGTTTATACTTGTTTACATTCTCCTTTTATCATTTACATTGTGTGTATAAACGTGTAGGTGTGTACCTAATTTTTCATTACCCATTACATATATTTATGCCATTTGCATAATACGTTTATTTACGCTAGAAAATTACGTATATAAATAGATTACGCATGACATGTGATGCCCCTCATAACTTCCTATATTTTTTTATGATATAAACACTAGCCAAATTAACCTCCTTTAGATAAGCATATAGATTAACTATTATTATTTATCTTTCAACATGTATTTAATAATCCATAATATAGTGATGTGAAGTTCCATTGGAGAAAGTACGTGGCACTTCTTTAAACCAATTTGATAGCGATAGGGTAAGCTCTCATATTCCACACATATGATATGATCCATTTTTAATTCGGCAACCAAATAAGTACATATTAATTTAGTTTGTGGCCCGAAAGTTGAACGAATATAGGATTTGCTGGTTAACTAATGGCACGTTATTAAGTTATTGGTAACTAGTTTGTACACGTATGTACAGATTAAAAACAAACTGCTAATTAATTAATGTTGTTGTATAGTAGGTGGGACCTTTATAATATTACACTGAAATGCACTTAATTTGTTTTGGAAGAGAAAAACCCTTTTAGCGGTAGGTATAGTCCAACACTAGCACTCTTTCGGAAAGTATTTTTGGTTAGTAGATGTTTCCAGAAATGCTTGTGGAGCTTTTAACTACATCATCGAAATATAAAAAATATATTTATAGATTTGTCATATGAATTCGAAGCATGGACTAAAGAAAATGCCAATATCAATGGTGGAAGATTTATTTTTTTGGTTTTGGAATAAAAAACCATGGTCGGTTGTATCCTTTGATGACAAATGATTTAAAGTTTTGGTGGGGTTTATCACGAGGAAGCAAATGCCAATAGTTCTTTGTTGTAAGCGAATATGACCGAGTTTGACCACTACGTGTCACGCTGCCGTTTATTTTTAATACATGTTATAGTTTTAGTTTTGTATTGATTCATGGTGTCCTTTTGTAACAAGTGTAGAATGGAGTCTCCAAATTCTAATGAAATTAAGTGGTCTTTAATGAGATGCGGACTAACGATAAATGTTTTGTAAGAACGGGTGCTTGGAAGGTTTGTGTGACTGTGCCATTAATAGGTATTTGGAAACCATTACCGAAAACAATAAGGTTTTGTATGTTATTGTTAGTATAATCTGAGAAATTACATGTCGTGTTAGACATGTAGTTTGTAGTACCTGAGTCGAGATAGTAATTCTGATATGAGCACATAGAATTCCTATAGATGAGCCATAAGTGGTCGTTTATTTAAATAAGAGGCGGCTATATTCAATCGTTTCATTTTCTTTAATCATCATTTGTTAATTTTTCAGTCATTTTCTAGCAGACCGATTTTTGGCCCGTCACAAAAGTTCCAAGATCTGCAACTATGATAACCGTCATAACTAATCTTTAGAAGTAAAATAACACATCATCATTCATTTACCGTTTTTACAACAAAAATAAAGTTGTCCTCTAAATCTAATTACCATGGTGTGATCCAAAAGTCATATGTGCGAGACACATGTATTGTTTTTAGGTGAAAGGATAACGCTTTTCAACAATTTCGTTGTGAAGTCGGGCAACAAAAAACTAGACGTAATAAAGAATCAAAGTATAGTGCCACGTAAAGGTTTGGTACAACGTGGTTGGATGTAAAAGCAATCAAAAGTAAGATGTCATGTCTTACGTATATACTCTCAACCATTAACATTAACTTCACACGTTCTTTAACTTATAGCTCATCACTAGATCTCTCTTAGATCAACACTATTCTTGTTAGTAGTTAACCCATAACTTTATCAATGATCCTTAACTCAAATGGTTGAGCTAAGCTATCCAACATTTCATTAAAATAAAAGAAGATTTTAGATTCAAGTATCATTTGTGATTAAAAAAAGGGTTTCAGGTTGGGTTAGAGTTTTCTCTCACCTACGATGAGTTTTCTCTTGATGGTAGTCTCAGTTGGGTATTCAAGTAACAGATATGATCAGGTGGGCTAGTTACCCATTAGTGATACTAAGGGTTAACCCATAATTTTTTTTAACATAATCATATTGTGGGGTTTGAGCGTTAGGGAGAAAAGGTTTTTACGGGGTTCCATTGGTGGACTATTCTTGTTAATTAAACTTCACTGATTTAGATTTTTAGTGATTTATATGTTTCTATAATTGTTAATCAGATGATTTGTTGTTTAATAAATTTGTTTCCATGTTTGGACTAATCTCATGTGAAGAAAAATTCTAAATTTAACAAAGTGACACTCGATTGGTTGTTTCGGCTTACACGGTATCACAATAATTGTTAAAATTTGTTGCCATCTGAAAATACATAGTGTCACTCAATAATAGAATAAATATTTAATTGAAAAATAAATTATGTGTCACATGATACCTTTCTCTTATATGTATGTAGGTCTACCTAGACTTGGGCATAAAAACCGGGTTCGGACCCGACGTAAACATAACCATGTCAAGCGGATCAACCTCAAGTGCTAGTACCTCGCTTAAAGACCCTGTTTTGACTATGTTGAATGTTGTTCGGGATGTGACGGCTAAACGTCAAAGGGGTAACACCCCAACAAGTGAGCTCGGTAGATATAGTGGAACGGATTTTATTTCCACTATGACTACCGAGGATTATCGTGCATTCGATATTTTGGCTTGGTGGAAAGGAAAAGAATCTCAATTTCCGATTCTTTCTACTATGGCCGTGATTTACTAAGCGTCCAAGCTTCTACGGTAGCTTCGGAATCTGCTTTTTCTCTTAGTGGCAGGGTAATATCATTACGAAGAACAAGACTAACTCCGGAAGCAGTGGAGATGTGCATTTGTTTAAAGGATCACTTAGACGCAACGGATCGTATACAAGACCAAACAAGCCTCGAAGACGAGATTACACTCGAAGCTAAAGTACATGATGAAGAGGTAGAAGACGGAGTATCTTCTGGCATATCCGATGAAGAATTAGCATTTGATCAAGCATCTCGTAGTAGATAAAATTAGACGATATTGTTATTTTTAAGTTGTTTTAATATTATATGTCTTTCATTTTTTTTTTTTAAATTTCTTTGTCATTCAAATGTTTTATATAAAAAGTATTTAATATTTGTATATTATAAGTGTAACATTTTCTGCTCAAAATTTGTATATATTTATATATTAAGTTGTTTAAATTTTTATCATTCAAGTGAACCGGTTAGAAAAAGAAAAATAAAAAGAAAAAAAGGAAAGAAAATATAAGAAAAAAAAAACATACGACCCGGTGTTCGACACACACACAAGAAAAGAAAAAAAGAAAAAAAAAAAAAAGGCAAAAACCCGGTTGAACCCGGGTTTCATACCCGACCCGAACCCGACCCGACCCTACCCGGGTATACCGGGTAGGGTTTGTATCTCGCTGAACCTGACTCGGGTTCGTACCCGGGTTCACCAATACCCGGGTACAAAAAACCCGGTTGGGCCCAAACCCGGTTTGTACCCGGGCCCGGGTCCGGCCCAAACCCGTTTTGTGCAACTCTAGGTCTACCCATGATTATGTCTAACGAAAATAAGTGTGATCTTAAATGTTATTTTCAACAAGTATCATAAAATAACATTCCTAATCTCTACATTAGTCATTGGTAAACCACGTTCAACAACTTTAATGATCAAATCAACACATCAATGTATAATTACCAATATAAGTATCAAGAATGTGTTGCTATTTAGGACGTTAACCCATAAGTATTGTGTTAAAGTGGTTGTTAAGATTATGTTAGTTATGATTATCAAAGATTTAATGGTTTGTGTTAAAGATGGAATATTGGTTTTAAGATAATGAGTATATGTTGAAGGAGGAAAAAGGGAAGAAAATGTATGAATGTTTAATAAACTCTGTTTATAATTTGATTAAACAAATTTAATGTACTAGAGTTTATTATTCGAATTCACTTCTAAGAATATTTGAATCAACTACTATATAAATATTCCAATCAGCTTCGGAAAAATCAAAATTCAGACACAACAAAATTCTAATAATGAATTCAATTTGGTTTTTGAAATGGAATTCAGTATTTAAGATTTTTAATCCAACATGACTTAAATTCAAAAATATTTTTACTTATTTTATATAACTTTTCTCTTATGATCCAGTTTATTTGTAACAACTAAAATCTGAATCTTCTATTTAAAATCATTGTAATATTCTAGTTCAACTAGGCTTCAAAAAACAAATAATATTCCAATAACCTAGTTCAGATAACATGAAAACCAGTTCAATGAACCTAAATTTAGTCTAGTAACTAAAACTGAAACTTACAATAAAACAATTATCAAAAACATGTGTATGCTACCATAAACACTTGGCTATGACCTAATCATGAATTCGAATTCAACACCAACCTTTTGCTTTACTTCTTTATAAGTAGAAAATAACTTGATTAGGTTTTTAAAACTTATTCATTTGCACATTTGACAAAATAGATAAATCAAGCATTGATATCTTCAACTAATAAACCGGAGTCCACAATAGTTTTCACACTGATGTCAATTACATCTATGAAAAACATATAATCATATAAAAAAACAATACAATTAATCAAACCCACAGAGTGTTTTAGTTATCTTTCCATAGATGCATATTGGTAAAACATTTAGCATTTCAATCTTACACTAGCAGCAATTGCACACAAGCATCATAACACCCTTGACTTGAATGGCACTTGACCATCAGCCTGCAAAAGATATTTTGCCGAACAAAATGACAAATTACATTCAAATCATGAAGCAGTTTCCAATTATGTAGCAGGATTAGGTAAAACTTTTGGCTTTGGCTTCACTTCGACTTCATTCACGCTACGGACGAAGATGGCATCAGGTTCATGACTGCAAGATAATTAAACCCAAGCAAAAAAGATGGTTATGCAAAAAAAAAACATATAAAAATGGATGGGTCGGGCATGTAGTGTTGACCCAAAGCACTTTTTGTCCATTTTCTTATCTCTTTTATGAGTTTTAGTGCCTTAAAAAATTATTACACTATTTATCTAATTTTTCAGCTGACCCAATTTGCTTTATAACTGAAATTCTTTTATTTGATCCATTAGAGATGAAAATAACAAAATTCAGCAGATTAATAAGTAAATGGGTTAAAACAAGGCCGAAGATGTAAATATTAGGAAAAAAGGGTAGTTACGGTTTGTCTCCCTCTTCATAAGTATAACTGGATGCAACAGCCAATAATCGACCATCTCTGCTGAATGATAAAGCAGCAATGCTTGTAGGGTACTTTGAGTACTGAAAAGTGAACACAAAATCAGCAAGTAATAATCTTGAAATTCTAATCTGACCAACAAATATTTGTAAAATGTTAAAATGCATGGTAAAATATACCTGATACAGTCGCTTTTTGTTATTTCCATCCCAAACATTAACAAAACCATCACACCCGCCTGTTGCAAATGTCCCATAACTGCAAGTGTCGAATACTTATAGTTAGATTACCATAATTAGATTTGTTCATTTCAGAATATTATTTGTGCCGGTTACAAAATGAAGTTCTTTTTAAGGTTCAAACGTATCTTAAATGTCATTGATTGTAACTGCATGAACTGAGCAACAGTAAAAACAAACTTACACAGGGTGAAACGCGATAGTGTTTACGGGGTAGACAATGTCTCTTCCGGCTTCTGATTTCCTATGACACTTGAAAGCATATCTGAACATAGCATAAAGGCATCAACAACAAAAAAATATTTGATAATGAAAAACATAGGGATCATAACGAAGGGTCGGATAATTTATAAAAAGCATACTTTTTGGATTGACCAGTCTCAGAAAGATCAAAAAACTCCATTGCAACACGACCCTCCACAGAACTAAGAGCATAACCTGCAAGTTATCAACTTAGTTAGATAAGGAAAAAGAAAGTAAAAATACTTGAAAGTTTATAAGAATACCTGTTCCATTGGGATAACATTTTACACATCTGGTTTGGTATTTTAAGGAAGATTCCCTCCGTTGTTCAGGTTGAGACATGTTCCTCAAATCATAAACATTAACATGTCGGCCAGCAGTTGCAACTACTACACGATTCCCGACAAGAGACATGGAATAGACACGTTCTGGTTGAGTGTATGTACCCACTAGAGCCCGCTCTTGTGAACTTGCACCTCTTGGATCCCAACACTTCAGGGTTTTGTCCCAACTGCCACTTATCACTTGCCCTACAAAGCGTGCACAGAAGGATAAAGAATTAATATCAAACTCTAGCGCACCATACATGTAAACTGGATGTAATGAAATTGGCATGATTATGAACTTGGTTTAAAAATACACAGCTGAGGCGCTTGGGGCTCAAGGAAAATGAAAAAATGCCTCAAGACAGCTAAAGCACGTGATCTCGAGATATGGCTTGAGGTGCTTCTTTAGGAAGCCTGTTGTATGCTGACTCTGGTGCTTAGAGCACTTAAATTTCTTGTATGAGGAGAAGGGAAATCCATGGTTTTTTCTAGCTGAAAATTAAATGTGTCATGCATACCAGGACCACCGCAAGGGGCACTGCCATCAACTCCCTTGGCCCTTGCCATTCGTAGAGTCCAGGATTAGTTCACTAAAATAAGTATCTACTCCACACCTTTAGAATTAGTTAGCTTATACACCTCCTTACCCATATTAAAGCTTCACCTAAAGTCCCTTTGGTCTAGGGTATATCTCAATTACAAAGGAAAACAAAATTCATCAACATTGTTTTGTGAATTGTAATAGTTTTTGTATTAACTGTTCGGACATCAGGGTCCTAGGCTAGCACCTTTAGCTTTTAAAACACATATTATGAAAGTATATACGTATGTAGTATGTACATGATAAATCTTAGTTTATAGTTTATAGTTTATACAAGAGATAAAACCATCAGATGTTGAAGATAACTTATCATTAAGATCAAATTTGAACATATAAAAATATTTATATAACATTGTAACTTTATCTATATGTAAACCTGTTACCTGTCCCATAAGAGTATTCAATACATCGAACAGGAGCATCATGGCGTCCAAGAATGTCCTCCCTCTCTTGGTTGAAAACAAGCCTGAGATATATGCAGGGTAACTATAAATCATTGGTATTAAAACCTGGTGGACTCATATTTGAGCTGAAATAATACTAATAACATTGAAATTAAACATAACATTCATGCTCACCTCCTGACAGTATTATCAGCACTAGCACTGAAACCAGAATTATCATCGTGAAAGCAACAATCAAGAACAGCACCTCCATGTGTAAATTCTCCTCTCAGCACATTTTCACTCGCATCATACAATCGAACAATCTGTCACCCAAAAAGTCACAAAAATGGAAAATTATCTCCAATAAGTAGTCTGTGTGTAGATACAAATAGTGCATTCAACATCTAGTACACCCTCCATTCCAAAAAGATCTATTAACTACTTTCAGAATACAACTTGCTATACTCTACATATTGCAGTCATGATTGCAGTCAAGGTTAAGACAAACGTGCTCAGCAAATTGCAGTCATGAACAAAACCAATTAACCAATCTCTTTTTTTTCTGATGCTTGATATGAAATTAAATAATAAACTGCAAACAACTAACTTTCAGAATACAACTTGCTACGGGAAAAAACCTCTGTTGTCAAAAGCCCACAAGTCGCGCGCCTAGCTCGCAAGCTAGGCCCAACAGTCTTGCCGGGCTTCTAAAGCATCATTTTCATGCACTCAGGCGCATTTTCAGGCCTAGTTCAAGCCAGATTTCAACAGAAAATCATCCTAAGAGGTGAAAAACAATTCCACTAGCCCTAAACAGCCCTCGTATCAACCTAAAAACAGCCTAAACTAGTCCAAAACAAGCATAAAACACATCTAAAGCGTCAAATTTTGAATTTTTTTATACTAAGTGTCCACTTCAAAAGAAAACCCTAGGTTTTTATGCGCATTGCGCCTTCTGACAACCACGTGCACAAGAATCTTAAAAGGAACACTTCAGAGTTACAGAAAAAGGCTTGAATTGGTCAGCCATTCTATTTTCGTTACAATACAGAACAGCAAATGGGAAGATGATGAAAAAAGTAATAATAACGCTTACTTTGTCCCACGAAGATACAAGTAGATTGTCGGAGTGATTAGAGAAGCGGAGGTTGGAGATGCCGTCGGACGGCGGATTCGTCAGCTCCTTGCCGGTGACCGGTGGAACCACTGCCATTTTATGTTGTCGATCTAGGGTTCCGATGGAGCTCTTGATTGTCAGGGTTTGGGGGGATTTTGGATTTGAAATTGCGTTTCAAACTCTTGACTTGAGAGGGTTTTAATTCAAATTTTCGGAATATTTCTTGGTCATTGTTGGATATTATTTGGGCTCTTTTTCGTTTGAGCCCACTTTCAAAACTAAATGGGCCTATTTCTTATGCAGCCCGTGTTCATTGTTGTTGTCAATCTGTCATTGCTAATTTGAACAGACTGCTAAATTGTTTAAAACCACGTGAAAATATTCAATGCAACACTTATTGTGGTGTTCCAATAAAAGAAAATGATTTATTCACGTGTTAAATTGTCTTAATCCGTCTTCGTAATAAGTTATCTTGATTCATGAAGCAATAAATCGACACTACTTGGTTTACAATTTGAATAGATTATAGCTAACAGTACTTTAAAGTTTTTTTAGTTTGAAAAGTCTGGGACATTTCCATAAATCATGTACGAATCGCTCTTAAATTTAAAGTATTTTGATGCGCTTTCAAACTAATTAATCGGATAATTCAAATAGAAACAAGAACAAATGTATGTGCTTCTGTTTAAATGAAAGTGCATAAAAAATTAACCAGTAAGTTAAAATTGATGACAGTTGATATGGATACTGACCTAACAATGGTAATTTATTCAGTGTTGATTTCCCAAGTTGTTGATTAAGGGTTAGTTTCACCACTTTGTTGTTATTTAACAGTTGTTAATAGCCTAACTTATCAAATTTACTAGTAATAAAACACGTTATTATTGATTGCATTTACTATTGCTAGCATGTTTGATGATCAACATAGTTTCTCTTGCCAATTAGTGCATAACGATTGTCAATTACCACTGACAATTAAATTACTAGACCTCATAAGAAGCGATTTGCAGATGCTTTCAGAACATAATCGATTTATGCTCGCCTTTGCGGGGTGCTTGTTAACTTGACCCAGCTTGGGGCTCAGCTCCTTGAAATTTGTATCAACATGTTTATTCAAATTTTGCATTGGTTTTAAGTAAATCCAACTAACTAAAATGGTTTGAAGACATTAAACTCAACAACATAAATTTCAT
Organism: Flaveria sonorensis; assembly: GCA_025506505.1. Classification (NCBI taxonomy): domain Eukaryota; kingdom Viridiplantae; phylum Streptophyta; class Magnoliopsida; order Asterales; family Asteraceae; genus Flaveria; species Flaveria sonorensis. The sequence goes on along the minus strand of CM046433.1, from coordinate 14,606,303 downwards.
GTGACAACAGGCTTGAAGGAAACAAATGAAAGTATTGATAGGCATATTTATTTGATGCCTTGTGAAAAACAAAGTTCACAAAATAAAGAATTTCATCTCGAACTACAAATAAGGTCTAGGTTATTCTATATTCATTGTTTCTTTTGAGTTAACTTGTAGTACCGAATTACAATTTTAGACTCTTTCCAGACTTCAAACCCCCTCCCACACACACACCGCGTGAAATTTCGCAACAGACTTGGATAACAAAACACGAATACAAAAACATATCATGACGACTATCATTTCGACGTAGAACGCCAAGGCACCAAGCATATGTGTAACAGCCCACATAAACCGTACCAAGATATTGTCCGCTTCGCCCTCGATGGGTTGCCCATCCAAAAACTCATGGTTTTGTTTTCACCCGACGAGTTGCTCGTCCAGGCAAAACGCGTCCAGGCAAAACGCGTCTTGGCAAAACGCGTCTTGTTTTCACCCAGTGAGGACGCTGGGCTCCGTAAGGGGAGTGGAGATGTAAGTCCCACATCGGTTGAGGAGGAAAACGAAACCCTCCTTATAAGAGGGTGAAAACGTCCTGTAAGGTTATACTTGAAAGGATGATGCAACCAAAGAAACCAAAGCAACCAAGAAGCTTCCAACTTACATGTACATTGTGTAGAGTAGAAGTCACTTTGAAAGTTTTACACTTCTGACAGCAAATTATTCTAAGTGTAAAATCTTCCGAAGCCAAAGATGAAGTCTTCTAAAGCTTCAAAGACAAAGTCTTCCAAAGCCGATGAAGTGAAGAATGATTTTTCCGAAGACAGAGAGGACATGCTTTCTCTGATCTACTTTTGTATAAAGATGACCAACTTTCCTCTGCAACTCTGAAGACTCACCAACTTGCATGAGTTAGTGAAAAGGTCCATGCTTTTATAACTATAGATTATGGTTTAGAGTCTGTAACTTTCTACTTTGTACCTCTTATCCTTTTTTTGTAATATATTAGGATGTGAGCTATGGCATGTCATTGTCACTAGTCAAAAGGCAATCTACCTTTTGATTTTATATTGATCTTGTTGTCTAGATTAGTTTTTCCAGTTGGCCTTCAAAGTATGGCCGGCTGTAGGATGTAGTATAAAGTATCTCAGGTTCTTGTATTTCTTTTTATGCTTTGTAACACTTGTAAAAGAACTTAAGAGTAATATATAATATTCTTGTAAACCATACTTATCTTGTTCTTGTTCTTAGTTTTGTCTCATTGTTTACTTATGTTCGTAGTATCATTCATATAAAACCGATTCCCTATTTGATCTATTAAGTGTTTTAACACTCTCCTTATTGTGAGACTGATTGTATTGACCATCCCTTAGCAGGTCCTACAATTGGTATCAGAGCATTTTAGGCTCTTGATTGTAAGATCTCACCATCTTAAATCCCTTCAGTTTCATAAAACACTTAACAACTCAAATGGCAGCTATCACAAAGGCTGATATGGAAACCGGTACCATTACAAAGTCTCCACTGATCACTCCTGATGATTTTGATACTTGGTGCCAAAGAATGAAAGCCTTCATCAAGTCTCAAGACTCCAGGATGTGGGGATTTGTTGTCTCTGGACCTCATGTACCATCCACCTTTTTAGCTGCTGGTGGTGGTGGTATGATACCAAAGAAAGTGACTGACTATTCTGAAGAAGACTGGAAAAAGATAGATATAGATCTGAAAGCCATGACTGCTCTCCAAACTGCTCTTCCAAACTCCATCTACAGATGTCACACCCCGAAAATCGCAGCGGAAAGTCACGTGACGTGGTGATAACGGAAGTTGGAATTATTCCAACGATTGTAGTCAAACGTTAACATTTATTAAGTTGACTATCTTTTCATAACAAGAAGTTCAAGAACATATTTACATTATCATGTTCAATTTACCAAAGCAACAAGTTTATTATTATAATCATAACAGTAGTCAACATAAAGTAAAAAAAAACGTTTGGCCTTTCCCAGACACATTTCCATCCTTTCCTCAATCGAGCATACCTATAACCCTGAAAAGCATGAGAAAATACTAGTCAGCATAAAGTTGGTGAGCATTCGGGTTTTCAAAATTTGAAACATTCGATTTTTTTTTCCAAGAAAAGTTATATGATGTAGCGAGATAATATACTCAACATAAACTAGCTAGGTACTATGATTAATTCAGCTCATAAGTCCATAATCAAGCCAAGAAACACGTCGTTGCCCCACAACTATCCAGACATATAAACTCCCTCGCTACAACCTGACCAGCGCGACTGGTCGCGAGAGCGGGCCCTTCTAACCCGATAGATCTATCAATATAGTCTGCGGCCTCCCCGAGGTTAATGATTATGGGGGAATTTAGAGCCCAATAGTATTAACGATACTATTACCTCAACTTATACCGTCATAACATATATTATTCTCGTTTTACCCATCATATATAAAATAATTAAACATACATGCTTTTCCCCCAAAACAGTTTAAATAAAACAATATTTAAAATGGGCCGAAGAACTCACCTTCGTTCGCGATCAAATCTCTGATTTAAGCGTCTTGCACCGATCTTATCAAGATCCTAAACGTGAAAGACTTACTTTAATAATCGAAAAGCTTGTTTTTAAGAATGCTGTTCACCCAACTTATTTGACCCTTTTTAACATAAAAACGCTTTTTAAAACTGTTACAGGAGTTTTTAAGAAGTCATTTTATTTGGTGCGGGTTATTATTAATACACTTATATCTAACAATAATACTAGCCATTTCTTATATCTATAATCGTTATTATGTAGACTATTATAATTTCCAACTAACGATCTATGTCATGCAACTATACTTAATTACTCGTTAGTTCTCACTATGATTTGCGTATTTTATTTCAATATATTGTGTTTTTCCTTTATAAATATATATTTTACATATATATATTCTTTTGATAAAAATGATATTATTTATGAATTTTATATTATTAAATTTAAAAATACTCTAACTTGTTTTTGATGGTTTTTAAAGTATATTTACATAAGTTTACTTTTTATTAGTCATAATTTACTCGTAAAAATCTTATTTTATAAAAATTTATTTTGCAATAGTCTTGAAGTTTTTAAAAACGTTATTTTAGTCAAGTTATCTTTTTATAACGTTCTGTTGATCTTAAATATTGTCTCAAGGTCTTCTACTTATTTTAATCAAATCCTTCGTTGAATCTTTTCTAATCGTGTTTTGATTATTATGTTAACACTTTCACTTAGTCATTCTTTGGATACAAAACTTAAATCAGCACCAGTGTCAAACAAAACAGAAGCATACTGATTGTTAACAAGAAACGTACCGTTGACCACTGTCGGTTCCTGACGCGCATCTCTAGCATTCATCTCAAAGGCTCTTCCTCTGGCCTTGGGCCCATTCAATTTCGGGCAATCCCTCTTGAAATGTCCCACGATGCCGTATTCAAAACAAGCACGATCATTTCCCGTTATTTTAACATCAGGTTTAGTTCGGCAATTTTGACCTAGGTGTCCAAATTTATGACAACGAGTGCAGAATTTACATTCACCACCATGAAGATATCCACATTTGTTGCATTTCCCTTGAATTTCTTTGTTTTGCCTGTTATTGCTAGAAGTTGCGACATACGCTCGTTCAGACCCTTAACTGAAACCTTTCTTGACATTTGCTTGCTTCCTAGAACTTCCGAACCACTTTCTTTTCCCATCAAATGACCTTCTCTCATACTTGATAGTCTTCTTTTCAATTCCCACTACTCCTTTTCCATAGTCGTCTTTCTTGATCAGTGTTCCACTACGCACCGCATCATAAGTCAGCGAATGAGCAATAGCTATAGCACTCTGAATGGTGGTAGGGTTTGAGGCTATAACATTACTTCTTATTTGAGGTGCTAATCCCCAAATATACCTCTCGATTCGGACATATTCCGGTGTAACCATTCGTGGTACCAATCTGGCAATATCGTTGAATCTAGAAGTGTAGGCTCGTATTTCAGCACCTTCCATTGTGAGGTTCCAGAATTCTGTCTCAATTTTCTACAATTCATTTCGGGGACAATATTCATGAAGCATCATCTCCTTCAGTTGTTCCCAAGTGAGTTCATAAGCATTGGCATCCCCCAAGATTTGACGTTAGGAGTTCCACCAAGACAATGATGTATCTTGGAAAGAACAGGTTGCGTACTTAACCTTTTGATCATCAGAACAGTTGCTTATAGCTATAACAGCTTCCATCTTTTCTATCCACCGAACAATATCTAACGGTCCTTCAACACCAGTAAAGGTTCTTGGATTGCACCCTTGGAATGTTTTATACGAACATCCTTGAAATTGTCCGCCAGATGAACTGCCTGGATTTCCATTCATACCTGAACCATTGTTTGCACCAACACCTGAACCTATATTGGAGCCATTCCATTACCAGCCACTCCATGTCCACCTCTTGATCCGGCTGCTATGTTAGCATCATGTTGCGCCAAAGCTGATTTGACATGTTGTGCTATTATCTGGGCTAATTCTTCAGCCGTAGTTGGTAGATTAGGGTTTCCGCTTGATGACGTATTTTGTGTTCTAGGTGGCATGTTTAAAGTTCTGCTATCCAGGTAGGGAAAGAAGGGGTTTAGTTATCGTTTAACGTTTGAGACTTATAATAGTTGATTCGTTCATTATTCCAAGTCGCACAAGTAACATCATTTTCTCAATTCAGTAATCATAATTTTAGTAATAATATTATAATAATTTCAAAATAACATGTTGGTCATTCATACATCAAGTGCCTAAATCATAAGTCAAGTCAACCACCAAAAGGATAATTAGTTCAAAGGCCAACACAAAATAACATCAAAATAAGTTTTAAGATTGATCTAAATACTCAAGCACTCCGGCTTTATCCCATCCTTTAACCTAAAAATGGTGCTCCACCGCTCAAGTGCATCAAGTAAGAAATCATCAACATGCAGAATGTGGCCACTGCCATGGCAGTCTCGACTCTCTCTCCCATCAGTACCGTCTGCTGCTGGGCCACCACTAACGCTGCTTCGGTAGAATCAGCCCTCTGCTCTGCCGGAGTCAATCTGTTTCTAGTCTCTAAAATACTAGTCTCCAAATCTGATACTCTAAAATGGATCTGACTCAAAGCACTGTCCTCTAATACTCTCTCTTCTTCGATCGTCATCAATCTCCCATCCATATCCTGGCCCACTTCATCTTGAATCCTCAGCTTCTTCTTCATCCCAAGTAGCTCCTTCTCGTAACGAATGCACTGAGCTGTCAGGGTAGCCACCACACACTCAATAGGCTCACCATCAATAGAAATCCCACATGGAGTAGTAGATGATTCCCCCACCTCAAAGGTAGAAGGAATCCCATCTCTCGAGGCCCACCCTCGCATGGTATCCATAATCCAGTCCCACTGCTCATCAAACAATCTAGCCCGTTTGGGCGTAGGCGCTCCATACATGCACTCATCCTCAACAATCACTCTCTTCGACTCCCTTCGCTTTCTCCGTTCGTACACCAACCGAATCTTCGGTGGGTGTCGCATAGGAGGGATAGGTGCAACGGGTGTCACTACTGTCGGGATCTCACTCCCCTGAGCCCAACCAACTGGCTCCATAATATCTTTCCTCTCCTCGACTGGCTGATCATCCCCTTGAGCCTGATCCTCAAGCTCATCCTCAGTCCGAGCCTCTGGAATCAGCTCAAGTGCGGCTGTAACGGGTGCAGAATCCTCATCATCAGACTCAGAAATCCATCCGTTTCCCGATTCCCCCATGCCCAGGTAAAAGGTAGCCGCAAACGATGGCTGAGATGGGTGATACCATGGCATGGTGGATACGGGTGATGATGGACCCTCAGTGCTGCTCAAACATCTGGTATATCCTCCTTGTTCACCCGATCAGGCATCTATAGAAGAATAATACACCTATACTTATTAATCTAACATAATACGCTAACTTAATCTATACTAAATGAATAATTAAAGTCTTATCATTAGTTATAACTAGGTTAGCTCTACACCTTAGCCTAGCGTAATGCTCGAAAGATGAAAATGTCTTTGGAATCTTGAAAACTTTTAAAGGTTATAGTCTAGAGTTTTATCTTTTTAGAAAACTTTTCTAGTTCGTTATAACCCTTGGCACTGATACCAACTTCTGTCACACCTCGAAAATCGCAGCGGAAAGTCACGTGACGTGGTGATAACGGAGGTTGGAATTATTCCAACGATTGTAGTCAAACGTTAACATTTATTAAGTTGACTATCTTTTCATAACAAGAAGTTCAAGAACATATTTACATTATCATGTTCAATTTACCAAAACAACAAGTTTATTATTATAATCATAACAGTAGTCAACATAAAGTAAAAAAAACGTTTGGCCTTTCCCAGACACATTTCCATCCTTTCCTCAATCGAGCATACCTATAACCCTGAAAAGCATGAGAAAATACTAGTCAACATAAAGTTGATGAGCATTCGGGTTTTCAAAATTTGAAACATTCGATTTTTTTTCCAAGAAAAGTTATATGATGTAGCGAGATAATATACTCAACATAGACTAGCTAGGTACTATGATTAATTCAGGTCATAAGTCCATAATCAAGCCAAGAAACACGTCATTGCCCCACAACTATCCAGACATATAAACTCCCTCGCTACAACCTGACCAGCGCGACTGGTCGCGAGAGCGGGCCCTTCTAACCCGATAGATCTATCAATATAGTCTGCGGCCTCCCCGAGGTTAATGATTATGGGGGAATTTAGAGCCCAATAGTATTCACGATACTATTACCTCAACTTATACCGCCATAACATATATTATTCTCGTTTTACCCATCATATATAAAATAATTAAACATACATGTTTTTCCCCCAAAACAGTTTAAATAAAACAATATTTAAAATGGGCCGAAGAACTCACCTTCGTTCGCGATCAAATCTCTGATTTAAACGTCTTGCACCGATCTTATCAAGATCCTAAACGTGAAAGACTTACTTTAATAATCGAAAAGCTTGTTTTTAAGAATGCTGTTCACCCAACTTATTTGACCCTTTTTAACATAAAACGCTTTTTAAAACTGTTACTGGAGTTTTTAAGAAGTCATTTTATTTGGTGGGGGTTATTATTAATACACTTATATCTAACAATAATACTAGCCATTTCTTATATCTATAATCATTATTATGTAGACTATTATAATTTCCAACTAACGATCTATGTCATGCAACTATACTTAATTACTCGTTAGTTCTCACTATGATTTGCGTATTTTATTTCAATATATTGTGTTTTTCCTTTATAAATATATATTTTACATATATATACTCTTTTGATAAAAATGATATTATTTATGAATTTTATATTGTTAAATTTAAAAATACTCTGACTTGTTTTTGATGGTTTTTAAAGTATATTTACATAAGCTTACTTTTTATTAGTCATAATTTACTCGTAAAAATCTTATTTTATAAAAATTTATTTTGCAATAGTCTTGAAGTTTTTAAAAACGTTATTTTAGTCAAGTTATCTTTTTATAACGTTTTGTTGATCTTAAATATTATCTCAAGGTCTTCTACTTATTTTAATCAAATCATTCGTTGAAGCTTTTCTGATCGTGTTTTGATTATTATGTTAACACTTCCACTTAGTCATTTTCCTAGAAATGTTACTTCCAACGATATCCTTCATTTCTCCTAGCCTAATCATCTTTTTATTTGTCCAAAAGTCCCTATTCATCCAAAGATTCTTATATGTCCAACATTAATTATTCATCCAACTTATCATCCTTATGAAATACATTAGACCAATCTTTTCATCTACACATACAACATGCATAGGCAATATATACATACATCTATACACATTCTTATAAACCCAAAATCTTTCAAATAATAAGATTTATCAAACTAAACTACAACAACATCCATTTTCAGATTATAAACCAAATCAAAACCCATTTTTTTCATCAAAATATCAACTTTCCAAAAACAACTAAGCGGGTGAATAATGTTTCATCAAGATTTCCATCTTGATGATCCATGCATGAATAGATATAGATAAATTAACCCAAACAAGTATACCTCAAGCCTAAATCAACGGTTTCTAGCGTTAGCTCACAAATCTTTGAAACCCGGTTTCACTTTCAAGCTCTTTAACGAAGAACTAACTGAAATTCTCACGATCTTGACTCGAGTGGAAGAAGATGAAAGTCTCTCTATGGTGGTGGTGCATGCGGCAGCCGAGAGGGTGGGGGTTGGGTATTCGCAGGTGGTTGCCGGCGGTCGATGGAGGTGCTGACGCGGCGACGGTTGGTGGTTGTGGTGCTCAGCGGTGGAGGAGGCTCCGGTGATGGTGGTTCTCGGGTGGGATTGGTGATGGCGGGCGATGGTGGTCTCGGTGATGGTGCAGCGATGGTTGATGGCTGCGGTTGTTGATGTCGGAGGATGGTGCGGCGACGATTGGTGACGGTGATGTTCACCGGTGGCAGAAGGAGGGAGGGTGGCGGTGGTGGTTCTCGGGTGGGGGAAAGAAACCGATGGGGAGGTGGTGTGGAAGTGGTAATGTGAAAGGTTTAGTGTTAGTGTGTGTGTGTAAAGAGTGTGCGTAAGTGTGTATATATACACTCATAATGGATTAGTTGTCAACCATGCACCATGGCCAACATATCAATTAAAATTAATTTCATTATTATTATTATTATTAGTTATTATTACTTTTAGTCTCAAACGGTTAATTGACAACGAGGCTTGCAGGAAACATTGGTCAAAGTTTCTGATAGTCAAACATGTCAGAAGAAAAATAAATAAATATTATTATTATCAGACAGCATTGAGCTGGCGTTGACCTGATTTTTGACTGGTTGTCACAACAGAGGCTTCAAGAAGTGCAAGACTGCTAAGCAACTATGGGATGCACTGAAGTTTATGTATGAAGGGTCCACTGAAGCAAAAGAGAAGAAGAAGGATCTTTTGAAGCAACAGTTTGAGAACTTCACCTTCAAAACAGGTGAAACCATGACTCTCAACAATACTTCAAGTATGTTGAGATTATGGACACTCTAATAGATGTTGGAGTAACTCTTGATAATAGGGACATTATGAGGAAGTTTATGTCCTTTCTTCCCAAACAATGGACACACTATTATGTGGTCGTCAAGAGGACTGAGAACCTCAAGACCCTTACTCTCACTGAGTTATATGGTATTCTTAATGGCTATTAAATGGAGATGAACATGCAAAATCCATCTGGTAACTCCAACAATCAGTAGAGTTCAGCCCTGTATGTGGTTGAAAGGAATTGCAGAGAACCATATCATCATCTCATCTGCTACCTTGACAACTGATCGATGTCGAATTATCAATAAAATAAGATGTTAAAATGTGTGTTCCTATTCACCTTAAACTAGTCAGGGTAAGTAGGGTTGTCGATCCTCGTGGAATTAGTGATCGGTGTATTGTACTTTGATTTATAAAACAAAGATTAATCAAATTAACAAATTACTTAACTATTGCCACTGGGTTGTGAAAGTTGGATTTTTGGAATAATTAACAAATAAACTAAAAAAACAACTTGGAAATAATCAAACTTGATTAAGAAAACGATTATAAGAGAAAGTAATCCACTTCGGTTCTAGGTTTGGTTTTCAACAATTATTTAATTTAACTTCATGGAAAATCCTTAATAGGGATTCTATACGTGCGATGATTAAATGATATCAATAATCAGGACTTAATAGGTCTTGATACACAATTCCAATTCAGTTAGAAACCAAAACTTGCAATCATATAATTTTTAAAAGATTAAATGATATTTAAATAAAAGTTTACCAACGTCATTGTTTAAATAATCAAAACACAAGTTAAACTTATAAAAAAACTTAACGGGTTCTAAAGTTTAACCCCAACAAAGTTAAACAAAAACAAAAACCTAATCACACATAACCTAATACCCGATCGATCACGAGAAGATTAGCCGCTCATTGTTCGTGAATGATCTTCAAAATCGTTGTTGATTTGCATTCCGGATGATTGTATCTTGTTTTTGAGGGTTGGAATGGTGAAAAATCGATCCAAAAACTTCCAAAATACGTCTTTTATCGTCTTAGGTCGAATAGGGGGCAAGTGGTGGGTGAAACCTAACAAAAACGCGGTTTTATAGGTGTTCCAAGGAGGCCCTGGCGTAGCCTACGCCAGCCAGCATAGCCTACGCTGGGGTACATTCTGCTAATTTTTTTCTTGAGCTGGCGTAGCCTACGGTGGCTACAGTAGGCTACGGTGGAAGCCTTTCTACTGCACTTTGAATCCTTCTTTCTTGACACCTCCAATGACTTGTTTCACCATATAAGCTTCCAACTTGCTTGTTTTACCTACAAAATCACTTCCAACTCATAGTTAACCTATTCAACTTAATCATATGCATAAAAACGAATAATCATATGTAATATTTAATGTTTAGACACTTAAAATCTCATCCCAACACACACACATCACATCCCCACACTTAAACTTTGCTTGCCCTCAAGCAAATCTAATTCAAAACACTTAACAACATTATAAACCAAAATCCCTTGCTATGTCTTGGCTATGGTCCAAAGTCATACCCATTCCTGAATTATAATAATTATTTTTGGTTAGCAAGTAAAGAATATTACATTTAATTTAAAATAGAACCTGACTAGTTAAACCTAACAAGCTTCCTGCTTTTATTGTCATGCAACACACCCCTCATCATTTGTCACTCCTCTTGGTTTATTTTTGGATTGGTGAAAATTGCACCAATATATCACTCAAAAGGTCCACATATAAAGCTTTGTTATCATATGCTTGGGTGACAATCAAATTTCCCTGGTAATAATTGACAATGCACACATCAAAAGGACTTACGAGTTTTGGGCTTAGGTTAAGGTAGAAATGATTGGCTATGAGTGTGGCTAAAATATAAATTAAGACAATACCAACTGTTAACATCCTTATTGACATAACTATTATTCAAACAAAGCAAACGCATGAGTGCATATTTAACCCATAACCAACAATTTGCATCTTTCTTTTTTCTCTCTTTTTTTTTCTTTTTTTTTTCTAGTTTTTTTATTATTTTTATTTATTTATTTATTTTTATCATAAATCTATACTAAAGCTAATTTGAATGTTATCAACAGTGGTAACTAACTCACATTGGGTAAAATTTGATTTGAGTTTTAATGATATGGGTTTGTCAAAATAAACGGTTTAAGACTCAAAAGTGGCTACTAGGAGGAATTTCAGGTAAAGTGGTGAAACACACAAATGGTATTAAAAGAAAAAGAAATCCTAGATTGTCTTTATCATCTATGTGCACTTATCAAATTCATCGTCTCAATATGTATCAACTCACATAAGTTCTAACACAAAGAATCATATGACCTATACTCAACAATTGAAACAGTTTTTATGTGAACTAACAATCTAGTAGCTTCAAAATCTCATCAAGTAGGAATTAGGTTGTCGGTGTGTGCATGCTTTTATTACACCAATAGCCTGTTAACCCTAAATAGGCAGTTCTTAATTTTTTCTAAAAACCTTGCTAACATCATTATTTTTGCTATCTTAGAATTAGACCATGACTAAGGACCCTTACGTCAACCATGGCAAGAATCAATTGGTATGCTTGTCGTTTTTGTGTTCGACTAGATTGCTTAAAAACAATAAAATGTTTCCAAATTTTCCCTCATCCCCACACTTGAGATACATTGTCCCCAATGTATGGTATTTAAGTTAAGTGTGTGAATTTTTTCTTCTTTTCAAATCAATTTATTCAATTAATCAACAAAAACGACTTTTCCAACCCGAACCGTCCCAGACAAAAATATAACGATTATCAAAATAAACTACTTAAATAGACACATCAAACATAAAACATAAAAGTTAACTCCGGGTTGCCTCCCGATTAGCGCTAAGTTTTAGGTCTTCAGCCAGACCATACCTGCGACCACTCATGGTGGTCGAGTAGGATGCTTGACTCTGGTATTCTTCAAGTGATTCGGCAGTTCTTCAACTAGATCGCATTGTGGCCCAAATATTAATGCCTCAACTTTTTCTTTTATAGGATCAAGTGGATCGCCAACTTTTTTCTTCATTTTAGGTTTCACATCTTTTGTTTCCATCTTCATAATTGTCTCTTTCTTTTCTTTTAAATCCACTAATTCTTTCAAGTCCACATGCTTATCCTTATCATACTCAAAATCATTCTCAAAAGTGGTGTTCATGCTTACATGTGAAGTATAAGTAGGAACACACACGTTAGTCATATCTGCCACAAAAACTTTATCATTAACAAAATAATTAATCGACTTGGAAAATACATTAAAACGTAACTTATGAGTTTCGTAAGTCATGTCAATTGTTCCATCCCGACAATGGATTTGAGCATTGACAGTTTCTAAAAATGGTCGACCCAATATGACATTCGGTTGCTCGCTCATATTCAGTGGTGCATAAGCAAGCACCATAAAGTCCACGGGGTAGTGAAATTCTCCCAACTTGATTATAACATTCTTTACCATCCCCCGAGGACATTTTTGAGTCAAGTCAGCTAACACCATAGTGGTGAAAACTTCTTCTAAAGGACCGAAGTCATACTGATCATATAACATACCTGGCAAGATACTAACAGCTGCTCCATAATCCAAAACTGCTCTTTTTATCTTCAACTTCCCTACTTTGATTGGAATGATGGGTGCACCTGGGTCACTCTCTTCCACCGTATCGGCTTTCTCTTCCTTATCTGCAACTTGTTATGAAAAAGAAGTAAAGTCATTATCAAAAATTTCAGAGTCAGGAAGGATACTAACCGAATTGATATGAACATTTCTTATATTATCTGTGTTGGTTCCTTGATGTTGAGGATTGACCGTGGTATCACTCGATAGCTTTCCATGGTTCCTTTTAATTTGAGCAACATCCTCTGCAAGTTGACCCACTTGTTTATTTAAGGCGTCATAAGCCTTGTCCCTAATTTCATTTTCTCTCTTGTTGTCTTTCATATTCTCTTTCATCATGTTCATCAAAGCATCCAACTTTGCATTTGTAGACTTTTCACCACCAAGTTGTCCAGATTAAGCATTACTTTGATAGTTGCATGATGAACTACCTTGTTGATCCCTATGATTGTAGTTTCCTTGATTGTTTCCTTGAGAATATGAAGTTCTTTGATAACCACTTTGATTATAATTGCCTTGTTTTTGGTTCTGATAAGCTTGACCACCTTGATTATTACCTTGAAAATTAGGGTTCATCTGGTTTGAAGCATTTCCATACTGAAAATATGGATGATTCCTCAAACCAGGGTGATAAGTATTGGAGTTCATATCAAACTGCTTTCTCTCTCCATATACTTGATTCACCTCTTCATGTTGACCTAAAAGCAACGGACACTTTGCACTTGCATGCCCCAGTTCACCACATTCATTGCATACATTAAATCCAACTGAAGCTACATCTTTTGTCCCCGTATGTCCTAACTTGGCCAATTTTCTTTCCAAAGATGCAATTCTTTCTTTAGTCTCATAATCAATGGTGGTTGACCTTACCAAAGCGGGCTTTGACCGTCTACTAGCCGAAGCTTGAGCTTTGGAATTCTTGCACACTTGTTCTAGGAATTCCCAATCCATATTTTCATGATTAGATAAGAATGTTCCATTACTTGTAGAATACAAGTATTTCCTTTCTTTCGGTGTTAGTCCATCTGAAAATGCCTTAATCAATTCCCATCTTTCAATACCATGATGAGGACACATACGGATCAACTCCTTGAATCTTGTAAACGCCTCATGAAATTGCTCACCCACTTGTCGTTGAAAAGATCGAATGACCTCTCTTGCATCACTTGTCTTTCCCATAGAATAATATACATCCAAAAATATTTGTTGCATTTCTTTCCATGTATGAATACTATTGTCAGGTAAAGTGAGGAACCACTGCTTCGCTCTGTCTTTTAAAGTAAATTGGAACAATCTCAATCTCACCTCATCTTGTGTGAAGTGATTTCCACCAATAGTACTACATATGGCATCAAATTCAGCAAGATGCATATATGGTTCTTCTGTTGCTGTGCCTCTAAATATAGGGAGAATGGTGAGATAATAAGGGCGTACATCAAAATCTCTTCCTCTACGATTTGGAGGTGCGATAGGATTTGGATTTTCAGAAATAGCCGGTCTGAAATGGCTATCCACACCTTGTACTTGAGCTCTTTGAGGTCTTCTTAGCTGATTGACATTATTATTAATCCTACCCCATTGTTGATTGATAGGTGGTGCATTCCACCCATGTTGATCATTCCCCAATTGTTATTTCCATTTTGTCCATCACCTCCACCAAAATTCCCATTCCAAGCATCATAATTTGCATCATTATAGGGTTTTTCATTGTTATTCTACTCATCTTCATAATTCTCATCACCCGTGTGAACACTATGCATGCTTACATGATCAAAGTCATCTCCTTGATTGATGTTATTTTGATTCATATTATTGTTGGGTGGTGGTTGATTTAGGTTGTTGTTGCGGTTGTTATTTGGTGGTGGGGGTGGATTTGGGTTTTGGTTTTGGTTATTGGGAGGAGGGTTTGGATTTTGAGGTGGTTGTTTGTTTGGATTATCCATGTGAGTTGAATCAGACAAACTATCAGCTGCTTGATCAATGGCTTGTGAAATTGATGTAGTTGGTAACCCTGATCGATGCAAGACACAATTATACTTTGCTGATTTTTCTATCTCTGGATCGAATACTAGTGGTGATTTCCTACCCGAATATCGAGTATGCATGCAACCTGTCACCTGCACACTGAAAACACCAAGTGTAACACGAGAATAAAAACAAATTAATAAGACAAGTAACAAAAAAGATTTTTTTTATAAAACAAATAAAATAACAAAACACCAAGCGCACTGATTCCCCGGCAACGGCACCAAAAGTTGATCAATGTCGAAGTATCAATCAAATAAGATGTTAAAATGTGTGTTCCTATTCACCTTAAACTAGTCAGGTAAGTAGGGTTGTCGATCCTCGTGGAATTAGTGGTCGGTGTATTGTACTTTGATTTATAAAACAATGATTAATCAAATTACCAAATTACTTGACTATTGCCTCTGGGCTGTGAAAGTTGGATTTTTGGAATAATTAACAAATAAACTAAGAAAACAACTTGGAAATAATCAAACTTGATTAAGAAAATGATTATAAGAGAAAGTAATCCACTTCGGTTCTAGGTTTGGTTTTCAGCAATTATTTAATTTAACTTCATGGAAAATCCTTAATAGGGATTCTGTATGTGCGATGATTAAGTGATATCGATAATCAGGACTTAATAGGTCTTGATACACAATTCCAATTCAATTAGAAACCAAAACTTGCAATCATATAATTTTCGGAAGATTAAATGATATTCAAATAAAAGTTTACCAACGTCATTGTTTAAATAATCAAAACACAACTTAAACTTATAAAAGAAGTTAACGTATTCTAAAGTTTAATCCTAACAAAGTTAAACAAAAACAAAAACCTAATCACACAAAACCTAATACCCGAAGTCGATCACGAGAAGATTAGCCGCTCATTGTTTGTGAATGATCTTCAAAATCATTGTTGATTTGCATTCCGGATGATTGTATCTTGTTTTTGAGGGTTGGAATGGTGAAAAATCGATCCCAAAACTTCCAAAATACGTTTTTATCGTCTTAGGTCGGATAGGGGGCAAGTGGTGGGTGAAACCTAACAAAACGCGGTTTTATAGGTGTTCCACGGAGGCCCTGGCGTAGCCTACGCCAGCCAGTGTAGCCTACGCTGGGCTACATTCTGCTGATTTTTTTCTTGAGCTGGCGTAGCCTACGGTGGCTACAGTAGGCTACGGTGGAAGCCTTTCTGCTGCACTTTGAATCCTTCTTTCTTGACACCTCCAATGACTTGTTTCACCATGTAAGCTTCCAACTTGCTTGTTTTACCTACAAAATCACTTTCAACTCGTAGTTAACCTATTCAACTTAATCACATGCAACAAAACGAATAATCATATGTAATATTTAACGTTTAGACACTTAAAATCTCATCCCAACACACACACATCAACAACTCATAAAAGGGTCCTTTCATCACCTTCCAGGAGACACCAAGAGAGAGCTATATCCAAGGAAGCCCATTCCAAGACAAGCTCTTCACAAGCCTTTGTGTCTACTGATAAAAGCACAAGAAATCTTCTCTTTACCTTTGAACACCTGAACTGTATCCATCCAGATGATTTGGAGTACATGAAAATAGTCCAGCAGATGGCTCTTCTCACTCACAGAACCAAGAAGTTTTACAAGAGGATAGGGAGGAAGTTTCCTAGCAATGCAACCAGTGGAAAGTTTGGGCTGAACAAAAGCAAAGTAATGTGTTACAACTGTAACCAAATGGAACACTTTGCTAGAAAGTGCAAGGCACCAAAGACAAATGGTGGCCAAGCACAAACCAGACCAAACTACACTGATAGAGCTCCCCAGAATAAGAAGCCCAAGCAACAAGCTGCAGTTGCTGTTGAAGAAGGAGGCTTTGATTGGAGCTTTCAGGTTGAGGATGCATCTCCAAATCAAGCACTGATGGCAGATCATGAAGAAGCCAATGTATTGGAACATCTTTTTACACCTGAATGTATTGCTAAAGTTAACAGATATAGGTCCTATAACTTAGAGATGAGGTCTGATCTTGAGTCTTTAAACATTTTAAAAGCTGATTTCAAAAGAGCTAAAAATGATTACAAACTTAAAATAGAAGATCAGGAGAAAACCATTTCAACTCTTCAGCATGAACATACCAACTACAGGACTCAGATAAAAGATCTCATCACTAAGTTAACTGAATGTCAGGCTGAGCTTATGATCAGCAAAGCCAGGGCAGAAAAATGTTTTCTTGAAGAAGAGACCTTTAAGAACATGATATCCTCATCTCTACATGTAAAAGTTTGTTACCTCCACACACTCTATTGTTTGTAAGATCTTCAAGGTGTGGAACTTATGAAGATGCACTTCCCTTCATAGACCCTATTGATGAAGAGGATGAAGAGGAAATAGTGAAGGATGATTCTGAAAAAAGTGAAGAAGATCATCCTAAGAAGGGACACTATTCTCTTGAAGAGAGAAAAGAATCTAGAATGACCAAGTCTAAGAGGAAGAACTTGATCAGAAAAGCCAAAAGAAAATCAAAGAAGGCTCAAGAGATCAAGGCCACTTTCAACTCTAAGCAAAAACAAGTGTTTATCTCTACAGGATTTGAAGTGGTGAAGGCTGAAGACTCAACTTTGAACTTTAGTACCAGAAGTTCTAGTTCATGTCCAACTCACTCCAGCAAAGAGAAGAAGGCTGATCAGCTGTGTACCACTGCTACACAGCATGAATCATTCAGCTCCAAAAGCAAGCCTCACCCTAAGAAGCTTGTTGCATCATCTGTGAAGATGAAGATGGAGGTGAAAAGTGATCAAGTTCAGTCTTTCTCTTAAAAGAAGGCTCTCAGAAGGAAGCAAATGGATTACATCATGTATGGTAGTACTTCCTATCTTGCTAAGGATTGCATCTACAATCCTAAAAGTACTATCCACATGATTAAAAAGAAAACTTCTGAGAAAAAGAAAGAAAAACTAGCTTCAGAAGGAAAATCTTTTCCTTTCTGAAGCTCCAAAATGAAGAAGAAGACAAGTGAAAACTTGCCTTCAGAAGAAAAGTTGGTCTCGGAAGAAAGGAATGCTTCCGAAGTACTGAAGCCTGCTGTAGTGAAAGCAAGATCTTCCGAAGGTCCAGTCTCCAAAACTTCCGAAGTTGTCAAAACTTCCGAAGTGTTGAAGGTCAAGTCTAATCTTCCAAAGATGGTGTGGAAGATGAAGGAAGACCAAGTGACTGAAAGTTCTTCATCAACAACAGCTGATGATTCTCAAAACTTGAACATAGGATCAATCACTGTTACATTGTCTTCAAATCACTTTGATAAGCACAAGACCAATAAGGCTTGGGTTTCCAAATATAACTAAGCATTTCTTTCTTATGCGGGAACAACTAAAGACTAAGAGGAATGTATGGATCATTGATAGTGGTTGTTCCAGGCACATGACAGGCAGTGTTCTCTACTTCAAAATTTTGAGAAAATTGATGGAGGTCCAGTTGCTTTTGGAGGAGATGCTGGAGGTTACATTACTGGAAGGGGCACGGTCATAAATGGTAAGCTCAGCATTGAAAAGTAAACTTTGTTAAAGTGCTTGGGTACAATCTACTGAGTGTATCCTAATTTTATGATCAAAGACACAACATGCTCTTTACTGAGCATAAGTGCATTGTTCTCAATCTCGGGATGGTCATTCCTCAAGAGCATATCCTGCTCAGAGCCCCAAGGAAAGAGAACATGTATAAGATGGACCTGCAAGAAACATCTCCCTCAGGAGAAGTCTCTTGCTTTCTATCTACAACAAATAATGATGAGTCTTTCCTCTGGCATAAAAGAATGTGCCATGTAAACTTTAAAAACATAAATAAATTAATTAAGAATGATTTGGTAACTGGAATACCAAATAAAGAATTTACAAGTGATGACCACTGTGTAGCATGCTTGAAAGGGAAGCAACACAAAGTGTCTCACAAGCCAAAGGAAAGAAACTCTATCACTACTCCCCTATACTTATTACATATGGATCTCTTTGGCCCCACTAGTGTAATGAGTCTAGGAAGGACCTCATATTGTTTGGTGATCACAAATGACTTCACAAGATTCATTTGGGTCTTTTTCCTTAGTACTAATGATGAAACTCCTGAGATCTTGAAGAACTTCATTCCGAAAATCAAGAATCAATGTGATCATAAGGTCAAAACCATAAGATGTGATTAAGGAAAAAAAATTAAGAACCAAATCGTTGACACATTTTGTGATGAAAAGGTATTACAAGACAATATAGTGCTCCCAGGACTCTTCAGCAAAATGGTGTTGCTGAGAGGAGAAACAGGACACTTATTGAGGCTGCAAGAACCATGTTGTCTGACTCTAAACTACCCATCACCTTCTGGGCAGAGGCAGTGAACACAGCCTGCTATGTGCAAAACAGAGTTTTAGTGGTTAAGACTCATGGTAAGACACCTTATGAACTGTGGCACAAAAGGAGACCGTTTATTGGTTTTCTCAGATCATTTGGATGTTCTTGCACCACCTTGAATGCCAAAGATCAAATAACCAAATTTGTTGAGAAATTAGATGATGGATACTTTATTGGATATCTTCCTAATCTGAGGCTTATAGAGTATACAATCTCAGAACTAGATTAGTTGAGGAGTCAGCCAATGTGACCTTCAATAAGCACACTCTTAGTGTGAAAGGTTCTGGTCTGATTGGCTGTTTGATCATGATTTAGTTACAAACTGTTTTAACAAATCTTGTGAGAATATTTCAGGATCTACAGGTAACTTATCAACAGGAGATCCTGACCCAAGATTTGAGCTGAGAAGACCAAGCAAGTATACTATTTCAGCTCCAGTGGTAACTAACCCTGCAAGTGAAGACCCTATCAGCACAAACATGACAAATTCAGCTGATACATCTAAGGCGCCTACAAATTCCAGCTTAGAGGCTCAAAACTCAGATGAAGGAACTTCAAATGTAGGAGCAAATGGAGGTGGTGACAGTGATCAAGAATTTCTTGATGCTGATAACCACTCTATAGAAGACAACATAAATGTTGTCACAAACTCATTAGATCAAGCCACTCTTGATAAGTGTGCTGATGTGGTAGGTGATACTTCATTGCCAGATCTAAATTTCTCAAATTTAGATCTTTCCAATCAACTTGTTATGATCCCTCAACTCAGGATCCACAAGTACACCCTACCATAAACATCATTGGAAATGTTGATACAGGGGTGAGACTAAGAGGACAAACCCATGACAAAATGTTTGTCTATACTCTTGTTTCTTGTCCCAGATAGAGCCAAAGAAAGTTGATGAGGCTTTGAAGGATGGAAGTTAGGTTGAAGCAATGCAAGAGGAGTTGCTTTAATTCAAAAGACAAAAGGTTTGGAACCTATGTCCTCTTCCTCAAGGGAAGACTACCATAGGAACCAAGTGGGTTTTTAGAAACAAGAAGGATGATAGAGGACTTGTCATCAAGAACAAGGCTAGACTAGTTGTTCAAGGATAGACACAAGAAGAGGGAATTGACTACACAGATGTTTTTGCTCCTGTAGCAAGACTTGAAGTTGTTAGAATATTCCTGGCTATTGTTGCATCCAAGGATTTCAAGGTCTACCAACTTGATGTCAAGTGTGCTTTTCTATATGGGGTGATTGATGAAGAGGTGTATGTCAAACAACCACCTGGCTTTGCAGACCCAGATCATCTTGATTATGTTTGCAAGCTTGATAAAGCTCTTTATGGGCTGCACCAAGCTCCAAGAAAGTGGTATGAGACACTATCTCAGTATCTCTATCAATATGGCTACAAGAGGGGTACTATAGATGGAACTCTCTTCATCAAAGAAACAGGGAATGACTTAATGTTGGTTTAAGTATATATAGATGACATTATCTTTGGGTCAACTAATCCAAAGCTCTGCAAAGACTTTGAGAGGTTGATGAATAATAGATTTGAAATGAGTGCCATGGGGGAACTCAATTTCTTTCTAGGAATTCAAGTGAAGTAAGTTGAAAATAGCATCTTCATAAGTCAGTCAAAGTATGTACAAGACATCCTTACAAGATTCAACATGACTGAGTGCAAAGTTGCAAAGACTCCCATAGCCAAAAACCATTCCCTTTTTCCTGATCTTGAGGGGGAGTGTGTGGATGAACATCTCTACAGGGCTATGATTGGGTCTCTTATGTACCTCACAACCAGCAGGCCTGATATCATGTTTTCCACATGCATCTGTGCAAGATATCAAGCCAACCCCAAGATGTCACACCTGGTTGCTTTCAAGAGAATTCTTAGATATCTCAAAGGTGCTCTTAAGCTTGGCCTTTGGAATCCAAAGAATTCTAACTTCAATTTGTATGCCTATACAGACAGTGACTATGGTGGCTGCAACATGACTGCAAAGTCTACATCTGGGGGTGTCAATTCCTTGGTGGAAGGATTGTCTTATGGCAATGCAAGAAACAATCATGTGTGTCTGCATCAACTACTGAAGCTGAATACATTGTTGCTGCAAGTTGCTGTGCTCAAGTGCTTTGGATTCAGAATCAGATGCTGGACTATGGATTCAACTTCAAAGAGACTCCCATCCACATAAACAACAACAGTGCTATCTCTATTATAGATAATCATGGTAGCACTCAAGGACAAAACACATCAACATCAGGTATCATTTGATTAGAGATAATTTTGAAAAAGGATTAATCAAACTAGTCAAAGTTAACACAAATAAACAATATGCTAATCTGTTCACTAAAGCTTTTGATGAACAAAGATTCAAATATCTTGATCAGCTATTGGGATGATTAACTTTGAGTAGATTTTTTTGTTAAACTTAAATCAATCCTATTTCTAAAACCTGTATGTCCTAAGTTGTCTATCTTATCATCTTCATAAGCCTAGTTTCCTTTGGAAGAAAATTTTACAAAA
Source organism: Flaveria sonorensis (assembly GCA_025506505.1). Taxonomy (NCBI): domain Eukaryota; kingdom Viridiplantae; phylum Streptophyta; class Magnoliopsida; order Asterales; family Asteraceae; genus Flaveria; species Flaveria sonorensis. Next base: position 14,584,693 of record CM046433.1, on the reverse strand, counting down.
GATATTCCTTGGATTTTTGAAAATTTTAAACATTTCTTTCAGAAGACATCAAGTTATCTTCGGAAGAACATTATGTCTTCAAATCAAATAACTGCTTATAAGACATTTACCTTCGGAAGAAATTTTGATATATCTTTCGAAGCCTAAATATGCTTCTAAGTACTTACATGTATTTGAAAGACAATTTTCTTCCGAAAACAATTAAGTCTTGGAAGATTTATAACTTCCAAGTCCTGATTTCTTCCGAAACCAAACATGTCTCGGAAGCAAAATTCTCTAAGTATTTTTCTTCCGAAGTAAAATTTTCACAAATCTTACGAATATCTTCCGAAGACAAATTGGCTTTGGAAGCTTTTCTTAAAAAAAAACTTTCGAAGACAAAATACCTTCGGAAGATTTTCGACTTCCAAGAAAACTACATTTTTGGGCACTTTTTAAAGGTGGGACCGACATTCGGATTTCAAAGTTTATCCTTTTGCATTAAATCTGTCTTAAATCCATTTCGTATATATTGTCTCAACGGTTTCCCTCTTTCACTATCTTCTTCATCTGAAAATTCTCTAACCTAAATTCACCCAAAAACCTCCCTTGTTCTTATCTTCCTTCACAACAAAGCTACCTCAAAATGGCCAACCTTCATCGCAGAAACCAACCCGTTTTCTCCATGTAACTTCACAGGCAACATAATCAAGTTGCTCTATTAAACTCTGAGAAAGATCATGGTTTCTCAGAGGTTCTCAGAGGTTTGTCTCTTTCTCACTCTATCAAACTACTTCACCTCCCTCACCATCGATCCTCCACTCTATGAGGATCAGCTGTTGGAATTCTGGAAGTCCTGTCAAGAGGCCATCATGGATGAGGAGAAGGCACTATCTGCCACAGTGCAGGGGAGGACAATCTTCATCACTCCAGCATCCATAAACTCTCATCTAAGGCTGGATGATGTCAAAGTTGATTTGTCCTTCCCCAAGTCTGTTGTTAACCATTCCTTTGGTTAGATGGGCTATGAAGAGGATTTCTCTATCAAGAACTTCAGGAAAGGGAAGGTTTCCTCTCAATGGAAATACCTCCTCCATGTCATCATTCATAGTCTATCTAACAAGCATGAAGGATGGGACCAAGTTTCAGAGGAACTTTCCTACATAGTCCATAGGATGGTTCAGGGAGTCAAGTTCAGGTATTCACAATTTGTGTACATTAATTTACTTGCAAACTTGGACTACTTAGAATATTACATGTTCCCTAGATATGTCCAACACATTCTCAACTGTGAACTAGGCTCATAGTTGAGGGGAACATGTAATGTTCTAAAATTAGGACAGATGAAGCTCGGCATCTTCAAGACTATAAGAAAGCCAACTGTTGGCTTCTTAGGGGTAGAAACAACCCTTGTCCTAAAAATGTTAGAGCTTATTGCTCAAGGTGACAACCTAGCAACACCAGCTAGTGTTGAACCCACACCTTCTACTTCTCAACACCCTATACAGCCACAAATAACCATCACCTACCCAAGAAAATCCAAATGACCCCCTGCACATGCTACTTAGTTTGTGCAAGCCCCTATATTACCACCCACACAGGAGGAAGTGGACACTGGAGCTCCCACTTCTCCTGAGGAGCAAACCACCCTCATCTTACCAATGATCAGTGCTAAGGTTCCTCATGCTCAGCCTGATAAGCTCACAACCCCCAAGCCTTAAGCCTCCACTCAGAGTCTCAACACTCTAGTGAACAACCTTCAGGGGACAGTTACCATCTCCAGCCTCTTAATCTAAACCAACCCATTCGAAACCTAAAATTCTATGATAATGAAGACATGGGATTCAGTGAGTATCATGAGTCTCTCTTCTCCTCCCCTGCTCAAAGAGAGATGAGTACTCCTGTTTCTCCCATGTCTAGCCTACATTATCCACCTACTACTGAGGTGGATCTCCCTGAACTTGTTCAGGAGGTCCATATAGAAGAGGCTCTCACTTCAATAAGTGACTACATCATTAAGACCTTGACCATGGAAACTCAGTCCATTGACACTTCACTTGAAGCTGTCATGGTGCAGGGGAAATCCAGCGGCCAAGAACAAAGTGCTGGTGATGAGGAAGAAGACTTGGGTCCTATTCTCTCATCCCTCGTGATTTTTCTGATGAAGATGAGAGGAATATGTGACTAAAGGTGCAAAAGCTGACTCAAACCTGCACCTATTTAGTCTCCAAGTTTAGTCACTTGGAATCTCAGGTCACTACCTTGCTAAGAAAGGTCAATGATCAGCAACTTGAGATTTTTGATCTCAAGGAACAACTAGCTGGGAGACCTTTCAGGAGGGCTCAACCAGGAACACAAGAACCTGTGGATGTGAAAGACCTAACCCCTAGCTCACCTATGCAAGTGGGTGATGCTACCAAAAAGGGGGAGAAAGTCCAAGCAATCACAGAACCTGGGAGTTCTTCACAAAGTATGGACATTGAGGATTCACCAACCTCACTTGCAATTGTCCATACTCAGCAACCTCCTCAAGTCCATATTGATGTTGACTTACTCATTCAAAGTTTGTTTGAGGAGGGTATTCCAAGAGCTATGTCTACCCCACCCCATGATGCTAAGAATGAAAATACTTGGGTGGAGGTATGATGCTAATAGGAGAGCTTTGATTTTGCCAGGGGCAGCAAGAGGTTTTCAATTTTCAGACCCTGAAGTTCTATGACAGTCTTCCTCTAGTCCACATGCCACTTGCCAATCCTAGTCAAAATAGGTAGGCTGGCAGACTGGCTGAGAGGATTCAGGATAGGATTGTTGAAGAGTTCAGACAAAGAAGAAGACAAAGGCTAACAGGCAATGTCATTGGTCAACTGGATGTTGAGGTGGAACCTACGATTAGCTTCGAAAGGGAAACCTTGACTGAAGGAGTAGTGATAAACCCTGTGAACCTTGTTATAAGAACTGCTTTAACATCATCAACCCTTAGTGAGGCACCAGCTGGTGAAGGTGCTTCACAACCTCTCTCTGGACAGAGCTTGACTGTTGAACCAAGCAATAAAGGCCAAATCTCTCTCCACCCTGAGTCACCAAGGCCTGTGCATGACAAAAGGAAGAGGAATATGACCTCTAAGGAGATTGAGGAGGAGGAGAGAGAGAGGAAGAGGAAACTAAGGGGAGAGAGTTCAAGAGGGTCTCCAGGGTTCATGAAAGCTGCTATCAGGGCTACTCCCAGGCCAAATACTCAGGATGATGAGTTAACGGTAGCCAGATTAAACTACCTGGGGACCAGGAACTACAACATAGATGAACTCATCTCTCTTCCCTTATAGGAACTCAATGAGCTGGCAGACACAGAGTTGTTAAAGGAGAGGAAGGAGACAGAGGATGCATAATTGCTCCTAAAAATCAAGGAAGAATGGAGACAGAAAAGGCTCTACAAGCATGCTCCTATCCTCTCCCCAGTTTAGGAAAGCCCTGAGAAAGAGGCTGTGGCAACTGAACAACCTCAGGTAGACAAGGAAGTTGATAGACAAAACATGATTAGCTACCTGAGTACCACAGGTCTCTATCAGGCATCTACACTTCTTCTCTTATCATATGAATATGTTGAATTCGAGTATCTTAAGCAGCTAGAGCAACAAGTTATCAAAGAACGAAAGGCTGCTAAGAGAAAAATGAGGGAATAAGCTGCAAAGTCAAGAGCCATCATCCAAAAGAGTCAAAAGAAGTCTGCTGATAGGCAGAGGATAATAAGCTTCTTGAAGCTGTATGGATTCTCAGGAAGGAGGCTTGGTCCAATGTCTCTATCTGTCACACCCCTAAAATCCACGTGCGGGGTTTTACCGCAAGGCGTGTGACATACCAGGATCTCAGTCATTAGTTACTCAGAACGACTCTATATGAACAAACAATCAAAATCAAAGTTTAACTTTAAATACTGCGAAAGCGTTAAATAAGCCAGAGAACCCAAAACAATGTAACATGATCTAAAATGCGCAAACAAATGCGCCCAAGTATTATGCAAAACCAAAGCATAATGTTTAAATAAACATAATCCCAAAAAAAATATTGTTTCATAACATGCTGACAACACCATGATGTTGACCCGTGTAATGTGCTCCTAGGCAATAGCAACATTAACCTGAGAATAGCATACTAAAAGAGTCAACACAATGGTTGGTGAGTTCAAGAGTTTGCGTTAGACATAAACAGTAACAGTTGCAAAATATAAGAAGTGTATTGAAATAGATAGCTAGTCTATATTCATCAGTAATAATCATAGCGATTTTGCGATTGAAGCTGACTGTGTTACGTTTGTTGCCTCCTGCCATGACATACCAGGTCGTGACAATGTTTGTTAGGACAAAATTGCACCCGTTTGACCTCTAGTCGCACAGGTGGGTCACGTCAGACCCAGCAGTACTACCCAAGATTTCCCGCTAATCATCATTATTAACAATCCGAAAGTGTGAGGACTTTCATGTTATTCAGCACTATATCATACTATACACAACTCATAAAATAAGCGTTTGTAAAACCAGTATGCTATCTCCCCCAAAAGAGAGTATGTAAAAAAATGGGGCATGAACTCACCTGATGCGCGTAAGAAATTACTTAAGGCTTAACTTGACAAGAAAGAGTAGATAGACAACCCTCAGACATCACCTAGAACACATGAGTACATAAGTACGTGTACACAGAATCATACTGAAACCCTAAGTGCTCTACAAACCAAAGAACTCAAGGTTTTAGAAGACAAGACACATTTGACCCAGTTGACCTGTTTGACCCTTTGGTGACATTATAGGTGAATTCCATTCAAACAAGCATAACAGTACATCACACATGATTAATATACAAACTGATTACATATGACACTTCATTAATCACATGTACTGACTAGATCATCATACAGCCAGATATCATACAAGTCATGCGAATCTCAAACAATTATCATGTTCAACATAGTTACAACACAACCAATGCATCATACATAGAATCAAATCATGTACAACATGCCATGTGAAGCCACTCACGACTTCATACCCTAAACCTTGCCAATCCTACTAAGTAGGGGCCTCAGATTCACACACGTGTATGATGACCATCAACATACTATTCAACAGAATTCACATCAACCAAGATATTCAGCCATGATCAACTACAAACCAAACAATAGTTCTATCATAACCCAATAAACATTCATACAACCCAAACGATACATTCTACAACCTTAGAAACCATCCATGAACATACTAGCATGATCCTAATGTCCCAAACATACTCAAACCATCATATTAAAGAATTTGTGCAAATAAAGTTTCCCTTTTGGGAAAGCACATCCCAAAATCCATCAAACACCCAATACATTCATGAATTCATTACTAATATACCAATTCAAGCTCATGTTAACATCTAGACATGATCAACAACATCCAATCATCATAGTTCATCAATCTTTCTAACCAAAAGTTACTACTCTTAGTAAGACATGAACTACAACATTCATTCTTGGATTTCTAACATTCATATCGTCAATCTAACACCCGATCATCATCATAAACACATTAACAACATCAATTCATCATCAAATCACCATATTCATGCAAATAAAGTTACTATTATTAGTAACCTATGAACAACGCATCAAGAACGTAACTTTCTTGCATAATCAACGTTAACTAACATCTATACAATCTAACTAACATAATAACATCAACAAACAACCAATAATCTACCTTCAATTGCAATATTCAAACTAGGGTTTCGGCCACAATGAAAACCCATGAAAACTTGTAAAAAATCTAACCTTTATACGTGTATTGGTTTGTATTTGATGATTCTAACTTGTTGTGATGCTTGAAATCGGTCCAAAATCGAATGTGAATGCTTGTTCTTGGTTGAAATCGCAGGTTTGTGGGTGTGGGGAGGTCGATCAGGCCGTAGGGGGTGTTAGGGTTGGGATTTTGTGTTTTGTTTTATTTAATAATCCTATATTACCCTTTTAACTCTTATAATTTGTATTTTTATAAAATTAAGCTTTTAACACTCTTTTAAGATGTTTTTAACTACATAATAAACATATGAACTAATAATAATAATTATAAGCATTATCTTTACAAGTTACCAAGTTCACACATTAAATACACACGTTTCCACGTTACGCGATAAAGTTCACAATTAATATTTAAATCACGTAATCACAACCAATAATCAACATAGAAATTGTTGTTTAACATTATTAATTATTATTAAGTCACCAACGTTCAACGAAAACTAGTGTGTGCTCACGACACGTGTATGCAAGACTTAACGGAACTAACGGAGTTTGGTAACGGAAAATTACCGGATGTCACATTATCCCCATGTTGAAAGAATTTTCGTCCCGAAAATTGTGTTACATGGTGAGTGTTCCATCACTGGTCTACTGTATTGGCATAATGTAATCAAAATCGAGTGAGTTTTGGGTGAGTTGTCACATCATCCCCATGTTGAAAGAAATTTCGTCCCGAAATTTAAATCAGTACCTTCGCCGGCTGACATCGTCTTTTCGAATAGCTGAGGATACTTAAGCTTCATTTGGTCCTCACGTTCCCACGTGAATTCTGGTCCACGTCTCGAGTTCCATCAAACTTTGACAATGGGTATTTTGCTTTGCTTAAGTGTCTTCACCTCACGATCCAACACTTCGACCGGTTCCTCAATGAAGCGTAATTGTTCATCCACTTCAACTTCTTCCAGCGGTACATCCATCGTTTCATCCGTTAAGCACTTCTTCAGATTCGAAACATGGAATACATCATGGATTCCACTTAGCGAATCAGGTAGGGCTAATCGATAAGCCACTGGACCTATTCTTTCCAAGTTATCAAATGGTCCAACGTATCTCGGATTTAGCTTTCCTCGCTTACCAAACCGAATCACGCCTTTCCATGGTGAGACCTTCAGTAAGACCTTATCACCAATCCGAAACTCTAGAGGTTTCCGTCGCTTATCAGCATAACTTTTCTATCTGTCGCGCGCTGCAGCCATACGGTTCCTTATTTGTACGATCTTCTCAGTAGTCTCGTGTACTAACTCAGGACCCGTTAGCTGGCTATCACCAATTTCAGCCCAACAAACTGGTGATCTACATTTTCGCCCATACAAAGCTTTAAAAGGTGCTGCCTTTATGCTAGTGTGATAACTGTTGTTGTAAGAAAATTCCACCAATGGTAGGTGAACTTCCCAGTTATTCCCGAAGTCAATCACACAAGCACGTAGCATGTCCTCCAAAGTCTGTATAGTACGCTCGCTTTGACCATCAGTCTGTGGATGATAAGCATTACTCATATCCAATCGCGTACCCAAAGATTTCTGCAGTGATTGCCAGAAGTGCGATGTGAAACGAGAATCACGGTCAGAAATAATTGAGATCGGTACTCCATGCCTCGAAACGATCTCCTTCAAATAGAGTCGGGTTAATTTCTCCATCTTGTCTGTTTCCTTTATCGCTAGGAAATGAGCAGACTTTGTTAATCTATCCATGATAACCCATATTGTGTCGCAACCAGTAGAAGTTCGAGGTAACTTAGTAATAAAATCCATTGATATCTGATCCCACTTCCACATAGGGATCTCGGGTTGTTGTAATAGTCCAGACGGTTTCTAATACTCCACTTTTACCTTTGAGCAGGTCAGACACTTGCTCACATAGGTAGCTACATCCGCTTTCATATTAGGCCACCAATAGTGCGCCTTCAGATCATGATACATCTTGTCAGATCCAGGATGTATATAGTACTTAGACTTGTGTGCCTCATTCATGACCAATCTCTCAGATTTCCGTGTAAAGGTACCCAAAGTCTATCCATGAAGTAACGAATTCCATCCGCTTTTACTTCCAACTGTTTTTCCATTCCCCTTAACGATTCAGACCCAATGTTTTCTCCTGTCAGGGCTTCTGTCTGAGCCTCTTGGATTTGTTCCGGTAACCGTGTGCTGATAGTAAGTTGCAAAGCTCGCACACGTCGAGGCTTAGCAGTTTCTTTCCTACTCAGCGCGTCAGCAACTACATTTGCTTTCCCCGCATGATATCTGATGGCACAATCATAGTCGTTCAGTAGCTCTACCCAACGTCTTTGCCTCATGTTCAATTCCTTTTGCTCAAAGATATGCTGAAGACTCTTATGATCGGTGTAAATAGTGCATTTGGTACCGTACAAGTAATGTCTCCAGATCTTTAAGGCAAAAATTACCGCACCCAGCTCCAAGTCATGGGAGGTATAGTTCTTCTCGTGAACCTTTAGTTGTCTAGAGGCGTAAGCTATTATCTTATCCCGCTACATCAATACACACCCAAGTCCTTGAATAGAAGCATAGCAGTAGACTACAAAGTCATCACTTCCCTCTGGTAATGCCAATATCGGTGCGCTACACAGTTTCTGTTTCAGCAATTGGAAAGCAGATTCCTGACTCTCACCCCATTTGTATGTTGTTCCCTTGTGAGTCAAAGCTGTGAGAGGTTGTGCAATCTTAGAGAATCCTTCTATGAACCGTCGATAATATCCTGCTAATCCAAGGAATTGTCGTATCTCACTTGGTGTCTTAGGAACAGACCAATTCTTTATCGCTTCAATCTTTGCAGGATCAACATGTATTCCCTTCTCGTTGACAATATGACCCAAGAATTACACCTCACTTATCCAGAAGTCACACTTAGAAAACTTGGCGTACAATTTTTCTTTTCTAAGTAATTCCAAAATTAACCGCAAGTGCTCGCCATGTTCTTCCTCAGTCTTGGAGTAGATCAGTATGTCATCGATAAAGACAATAACAAACTGATCAATGTAGGGTTTGCACACGCGATTCATGAGGTCCATGAATACTGCTGGTGCATTCGTCAACCCAAATAGCATGACCAAAAATTCATAGTGACCATATCATGTACGAAAGGCAGTCTTCGAGATGTCATCTTCTCGAACTCTCAGCTGATGATACCCAGACCTCAGATCAATCTTAGAGTAATAGCTTGATCCTTGCAGTTGATCAAACAAATCATCTATACAAGGTAAGGGATATCTTTTCTTGATCATGACTTTGTTCAGTTCCCTATAGTCAACGCACATTCAAAATGTACCATTCTTCTTCTTGACAAATAGAACTGGCGCTCCCCAGGGCGACAAACTCGGTCGGATAAACCCTTTATCCAACAGCTCTTTGGGCGGATAATTCCTGTAGTTCGTTCGGAGCTAACCGGTAAGGTGCTCTCGCAATCGGAGCGGCTCCTGGAGTCAACTTAATTTGGAATTCAACTTGACGATGAGGTGGTAATCCAGGCAGGTCTTCCGGAAACACCTCGGGAAACTCGCGAACTACGGGGATAACCTCTATCTTCTTTTCCTCAGTCTGTTTATCTGTGACGAGTGCCAATATGGCCAGTCAACCCTTTCGTAACAACTTCTGTGCCTTCATGAACGAGATGATGCCTATCACCGCACCACTCCTATCACCTCTGACTGTAAGGACTTCTTCACCAATGGGAATCCGTATGATCTTCTCGTGGCATATGACTTCCGCTTGTTTACCGGAAAGCCAATCCATGCCTACTACTACATCAAAACTTCCTAGTGTAACAGGCATGAGATCTATGGCGAATGTATGACCAGCAAGCTCTATCTTGCAGTCTCTAAGAATATGCGTTACGTGAATTTGTGTACCGTCAGCTAACTCTACGGTGTATTTAGATTCTAAAGCTGAGGGCATATCACTTAAAAGACTACAAAACTTAGTGGACAGGAAACTTCTATCGGCTCCGGTATCGAATAATACGGTAGCAAAATGACCATTAACCGAAAATTTACCAGTTACAGTTGTAGGGTCGTTTAGAGCCTCACCTGAGCCAATGACGGGCTCTTACTTTGGCTCCATTATTGTTATTGCCTCCATTGTTGTTGCCATTACCGTTGTTGTTGTTGTTGCCGCTGTTATTATTGCTGTTGTTGCCATTGTTGTTGTTGCCATTACCATTCCTCCTGAGCTGGGGACAATTGTGTCTGTAATGGCCTTCTTTTCCGCATTCAAAACAGCCTTTGGGAGTTTCCTGGGACTGTTGTGGCTTTTTTATCAGCTCACCACGGCAGTCTTTGGCTGCATGACCAATCTTCCCACAACGTTGGCACTTGAAATTGTCACATCGACCCACATGGTGGTAGTTACACCAGTTGCACTTCGGCTGTCTTCCGCCATACCCACCGGGTCCTTGATTTGAGGGAGTCGCCTGGTTGAAGCTTCGATTATTATCGAACCTCCGTTGTTGTTGCTCATTTTGCTGCTGTTGTTGAGGTTGAGATTGTCTACTTGATGATGATCCCTTGTTACCTGAACCATCCCACTTGCGTTTATGGTCAGGCACGCTTGCCACCGCGCCCCGCTTGGGTAATCATCCTTGCTCGACTGCTTGATCAGTCAGCCTGTGGGCTGTCCGGATAGCTTTTTGTATGGTAGTAGGGTTAGAGGCAGTTACCATACTTTGAATTTCGGGCACCAATCCACGTATGTAGTGCTCGACTCTCTTATGCATTTCATTGACCATTATAGGGCATAGTGTGGCCAACTCATGAGTACGGGGTCGTGTAGGCTTCAATCTCTGAGCCTTGCATTTTGAGTTGCCAGAACTCAATCTCCAGCTTCTGTACTTCATTTCGAGGGCAGTATTCTTCAGTCATGATTTCCTTGAATTCATCCCAAGGCAGTTCGTTGGCTATAGCTTGACCCAACATTTGAACTTGGGCGTTCCACCAGGAAAGTGCTGCGCCTTCCAATGTCCCGGTGGCATACTTCACCTGATCAGCAGGCGGGCAGTTGTATTTTGCGAAGACAGACTCTGTCTTCTCAAACCACCTTACAAGCCCCACAGCCCCTTCCGTCCCGCTGTAGGTATGGGGTTTACAGTCCATGAAGGACTTGTAGGTACATGGTGGTGGTCCTGTTTCGACAACCCAAACATTAGTCAGATATCCTACAAATAACTAGGATAATTAATTTAACCTCTTGTTATCATTTACCTGCTGGTTGTCCCGGTTGGGCAGCAGCCACTGCCGCCTGAACATGTTCGTTGATTAAAGCAGCCAATTCCGCAGGCGTCATGTTTATGGCTCCGGCACCACGGCCTCCGACGCCACGTCTACGACCACGCCCACGTCCTCTTCCGCGTGCGTCCATTTTTCACTTTACAATTCATAAATACAATAATAAGTAACATCCAACACATTAATCTCATCGAAGTACAGTAAACAATAAGAAATAATGGATTCACCATAACCACAACATTTATAACAAAAATAATAACCAAAGATAAATAAATTACAAATGAGTCACAAAGTATTCCATCAATGTCAAAATTTAAGTTTGTCAGTTGGGTGGGAAACAACCCTTCCCACTTAGGTTTCAAAGAAAAGAAACACTACATAGTCTAAGTTATGCAATGAGGAAGTCAATCCACAATATCCGACACATCGTTGTCGTCATCCGTTTCCTCCGGTTCCTCCTCCTCGGGGTCTTCGGCAGGTGCAGGAGCTATAGCAATCTGGAGTGCTGCCAGTTGTGCCTCTAGAGCAGTAAACCTATCGTTAGCCATCACCTCCCGCTGCTCTAGTGCATTCACGCGTCCCGTAAGCGCTCCCACGCCGTCAGCCATCGCATAACACCCATTAAGGGTTTTCCCATGTTGCTCCTCGAGCGTATCCACTTATTGTCGCAGTCCTTAGCACCTGGTGTCTTAGGGTAAATTCTTACTAGTGAGTATCCTGACACGTTGATGCTCGGTGTCCAGTGCAGCCACTAGTGTAGCAAAGGCTTGCTCTTGAGGAATATCCAGGGTAGGGAGTGTGAGAGATGGGGTAGCTGTCGATGACCTCGTTCGTGGTCGGGTAGAGGCTATCGGTGGTACTCGTTCTCGATATATCATATGTCGTATGCAGGTAGGATAGTAATCCCAATCTCGTAAAGGATCACGTTCAGGTATCGTGAACGGTTGATCCCAATCAACCTCTTCAGATGGATACTGGTGTCGTGGCCAGTCCGATCCACTATCCGGTACGGGTGAGTAAGGAGGTGACTCAGATCTCGCGGGTCTCTTACCCAAGTCACGCAACGACGATGCCATGCTGCGAAGTACGTGATGCGTATGCCAATGAGTATACAGTAAGGAGAGTAAGCGACAAGTAACTAACAACTGTGCGGTTATAGTCTAGTGTGTGTATGCAACCTAGTTCCCTATAACCAATGACTCTGATACCAATCTGTCACACCCGTAAAATCCACGTGTGGGGTTTTACCGCAAGGCGTGTGACATACCAGGATCTCAGTCATTAGTTACTCAGAACGACTCTATATGAACAAACAATCAAAATCAAAGTTTAACTTTAAATACTGCGGAAGCGTTAAATAAACCAGAGAACCCAAAACAATGTAACATGATCTAAAATGCGCAAACAAACGCGCCCAAGTATTATGCAAAACCAAAGCATAATGTTTAAACAAACATAATCCCAAGAAAAACATTGTTTCATAACATGCTGACAACACCATTATGCTGACCCGTGTAATGTGCTCCTAGGCAATAGCAACCTTAACCTGAGAATAGCATACTAAAAGAGTCAACACAATGGTTGGTGAGTTCAAGAGTTTGCGTTAGACATAAACAGTAACAGTTGCAAAATATAAGAAGTGTATTGAAATAGATAGCTAGTCTATATTCATCAGTAATAATCATAGCGATTTTGCGATTGAAGCTGACTGTGTTACGTTTGTTGCCTCCTGCCACGACATACCAGGTCGTGACAATGTTCGTTAGGACAAAATTGCACCCGTTTGACCTCTAGTCGCACAGGTGGGGCTCGTCAGACCCAGCAGTACTACCCAAGATTTCCCGCTAATCATCATTATTAACAATCCGAAAGTGTGAGGACTTTCATGGTATTCAGCACTATATCATACTATACACAACTCATATAAAATAAGCGTTTGTAAAACCAGTATGCTATCTCCCCCAAAAGAGAGTATGTAAAAAAATAGGGCATGAACTCACCTGATGCACGTAAGAAATTACTTAAGGCTTAACTTGACAAGAAAGAGTAGATAGACAACCCTCAGAAATCACCTAGAACACATGAGTACATAAGTACGTGTACACAGAATCATAATGAAACCCTAAGTGCTCTACAAACCAAAGAACTCAAGGTTTTAGAAGACAAGACACATTTGACCCAGTTGACCCGTTTGACCCGTTGGTGACATTATAGGTGAAATTCCATTCAAACAAGCATAACAGTACATCACACATGATTAATATACAAACTGATTACATATGACACTTCATTAATCACATGTACTAACTAGATCATCATACAGCCAGATATGATACAAGTCATGCGAATCTCAAACAATTATCATGTTCAACATAGTTACAACACAACCAATGCGTCATACATAGACTCAAATCATGTACAACATGCCATGTGAAGCCACTCACGACCTCACACCCTAAACCCTGCCAATCCTACTAAGTAGGGGCCTCAGATTCACACACGTGTATGATGACCACCAACATACTATTCAACAGAATTCACATCAACCAAGATATTCAACCATGATCAACTACAAACCAAACAATAGTTCTATCATAACCCAATAAACATTCATACAACCCAAACGATACATTCTACAACCTTAGAAACCATCCATGAACATACTAGCATGATCCAAATGTCCCAACATACTCAAACCATCATATTAAAGAATTTGTGCAAATAAAGTTTCCATTTTGGGAAAGCACATCCCAAAATCCATCAAACACCCAATACATTCATGAATTCATTACTAATATACCAATTCAAGCTCATGTTAACATCTAGACATGATCAACAACATCCAATCATCATAATTCATCAATCTTTCTAACCAAAAGTTACTACTCTTAGTAAGACATGAACTACAACATTCATTCTTGGATTTCTAACATTCATATCATCAATCTAACACCCGATCATCATCACAACACATTAACAACATCAATTCATCATCAAATCACCATATTCATGCAAATAAAGTTACTATTATTAGTAACCTTATGAACAACGCATCAAGAACGTAACTTTCTTGCATAATCAACGTTAACTAACATCTATACAATCTAACTAACATAATAACATCAACAAACAACCAATAATCGACCTTCAATTGCAATATTCAAACTAGGGTTTCGGCCACAATGAAAACCCATGAAAAACTTGTAAAAAATCTAACCTTTATACGTGTATTGGTTTGTATTTGATGATTCTAACTTGTTGTGATGCTTGAAATCGGTCCAAAATCAAATGTGAATGCTTGTTCTTGGTTGAAATCGTAGGTTTGTGGGTGTGGGGAGGTCGATCGCGGCCGTAGGGGGGTATTAGGGCTAGGATTTTGTGTTTTGTTTTATTTAATAATCCATAATTACCCTTTTAACCCTTATAATTTGTATTTTTATAAAATTAAGCTTTTAACACTCTTTTAAGATGTTTTTAACTGACATAATAAACATATGAAATAATAATAACAATTATAAGCATTATCTTTACAAGTTACCAAGTTCACACATTAAATACACACGTTTTCACGTTACGCGATAAAGTTCACAATTAATATTTAAATCACGTAATCACAACCAATAATCAACATAGAAATTATTGTTTAACATTATTAATTATTATTAAGTCGCCAACGTTCAACGACAACTAGTGTGTGCTCATGACACGTGTATGCAAGACTTAACGGGACTAACAGAGTTTGGTAACGGAAAATTACCGGATGTCACACTCCAGTATGGATGAGCACATTAGAGTGATCAAGCAGAAGATTAAAAAAGAAGAGCTTGTTGACTTGCATTCCCTACCAAGTCAAGTTCAACCTAAAGTTGAGGTAAAGGTTGAATCCATTAAGACAACACAACCTGAACCTAGAGCTGCATCTCAGCCAACTTCATCTTCTACTCCACAGCAGAGTCCAAATCTCTCTCCTTCTAACCTTGTGAGGGAAGAGGATCCAACTGAGAAAGACACAACAAGTCAACCTGGTGCTGAAGGCCAGTCTTCTCAATTAAAGACTTCAAAGA
The DNA here is from genome assembly GCA_025506505.1 of Flaveria sonorensis. Lineage (NCBI taxonomy): Eukaryota > Viridiplantae > Streptophyta > Magnoliopsida > Asterales > Asteraceae > Flaveria > Flaveria sonorensis. The sequence goes on along the minus strand of CM046433.1, from coordinate 14,569,587 downwards.
GGAGGAAAAGGATGGTCAAGAAGAGTGGTTCTAAGAAGAAGTCCAAGGCATCCACCTCTAAACCTTAGGATGAGTCAGAGCATACGGAGGTAGTGCAAGAAGAGGCTGCTCAACCAACTCCAACTCTAGTAGAGCCTCTTGCAACTGGAAGACCCATACTGTCCTAGACCTTTGCTACTAATCCAGACAGGTGGTATGTGATCAGAGATCAAGGAGATCAAGATGTCTATTTCTGGCAGACATGCTTGATCTTCCTCTACATGATCTCCATAACATGAGAAGGTATTATGAGAGTGTGAGGGATCCTGATCAGTTGATGAAGAAAGGAATGGTCTTGATCCTGATAAGGACTGTAAATATCTAAGTATACTTCTTTGTTTTGGTAGCATCAGCCTAGGGGGAGCTTGTAAGGTTATACTTGAAAGGCTGATGCAACCAAAGAAACCAAAGCAACCAAGAAGCTTCCAGCTTGCATGCATATTGTGCATAGTAGAAGTCACTTCGGAAGTTTAACACTTCTCACAACAAATTATTCTAAGTGTAAAATCTTCCGAAACCAAACACCAAATCTTCCGAAGCCAAAGATGAAGTCTTTCGAAGCTTCAAAGACAAAGTCTTCCGAAGCCAATGAAGTGAAGGCTGATTTCTTCCGAAGACAGCGAGGACATTCTTTCTCTGATCTACTTTTGTATAAAGCTGACCAACTTTCCGCTGCAACTCTGAAGACTCACCAACTTGCATGAGTTGGTGAAAAGGTTCATGCTTTTGTAACTTTAGATTATGGTTTAGAGTTCGTAACTTTCTACTTTGTACCTTTTATCCTTTTTGAAATATATTAGGATGTGAGCTATGACATGTCATAGTCACTAGTCTAAAGGCAATCTGACTTTTGACTTTACATTGATCTTGTTGTCTAGATTAGTGTTTCCAGCTGGTCTTTAAAGTATGGCCGGCTGTAGGATGTAGTATAAAGTATCTTAGGTTCTTGTATTTCTTTTTATGCTTTGTAACACTTGTAAAAGAACTTGAAGCAATATACAATATTCTTGAAAACCATACTTATCTTGTTCTTGTTCTTAGTTCTGTCTCATTGTTTACTTTTGTTCGTAGTATCATTCATATTAAACTGGTTCCCTAATTGATCTGTTAAGTGTTCTAACACTCTTCTCATTATGAGACTGATTGTATTAACCATCCCTTAACAGGTCCTGCACTTTCTCTACCAAGACGCGTTTTGCCTGGACGAGCAACTCGTCCCAAAACCGTAAGTTTCTGGATGGGCAACCCATCAGGGGCGAAGTGGACAATATCTTGGTACGGCTTACGTGGGCTGTTACAGATTGCCCATCCAAAAACTCATGGTTTTGTTCACCCGACGAGTTGCTCGTCCAGGCAAAACGCGTATTGGTAGAGGAAGTTTCCACCCTCTTATAAGGAGGGTTTCGTTCTCCTCCTCAACCGATGTGGGACTTACATCTAGAGTGTTACAAACACCCCCCCCCCCCCACTGAACAAGCCTGCTGCCACTGACCAACCACTACCATCGTCGCTGCCTGCCACCAACTGACGTTGTTGCCCATGACAGACTTCCCCACCGCTTGTCAACCTACGTCGCATATCATGGCCCGTACCATCTACCACATGTCGACGTTGTCATCACCCGCCTCTCACCACCATTTGTCATCGACAGTCACAAACCCTCGCCAACCATACACTGCAATGCCTGGTGTCGGAGTTTGGTGGCAGGTTGCTACGATCATAGGGTTGTAGGGGACGATAGTTGGCGTGTGATGGCAGGGGCGGCATTAGTTGGTAGCAACAGGTGTCGGGGTGGTGATGATGCCTGGTAGGTGTTTAGGCGGGTGGCTGTGTTGGTGACCAATTGTAATTTGCAAGTACACTACTTTTAATCATCCGACCCGCGTGATAAGTTTGAATTAAGTGTTTGTAAAGGTACACCATACTGGATCTTTGGAAGCCAACTATACTACTCATTATACGTGCCAATTATTTAACACGACGAATGTTGTATCCAAATTACTTGACAATATGTAATATTCCATCAAACTAACTATATAATAATATAAACCGTGATTTTTGATATAATGTAAAATTTTAAAAAATTTGAGTAATTCTTTAAAAAAAGAATAGACATACATGACTCGTAAGAACTATACAAGTCGTACGCCCCAGCCACTAGAAAAACATTTGATAGCAGCACGAGTGTATAGGTGTAAGTGACATCCAAAAAAACCTTTTTACGGCGTCTAGATAACACGCCCCTTACGAAAAGGTTGGCTAAACTATCAAAGCCTGAGTTTTTCATCAGCCCAATCAACCTAACAGGTTTTGGTTTAGCTTTATTCAAAACTACAGCCTCCGGTTCATCTCGTAAGTTACATCAAAAGCAAACCAAACCAGCACATACGTTCTATCAAAACCAAACCAAACCATAACATGAACACATTAGTTGTTAAGTTATTTTTGTTGAAAGTTGTCTAAAGGATCTTTGTAAGTGGCGTCTGAAAAATGGGTGTTGCAATTCGCACCGGTATCTATATTCGAGCAAGAAGAAATCATATGCGAGATTCCAACTTGTTCCGTCCTTTTGACCCGCTTTCTTTCTAGCTAATTTGTTTTATTTCAAGTCAAATAAAGACATACATATCAGACTCATGCGCATGGTTATGATTGTGGTATCACATCTAAACCCATCACAAATACAAGGGACAAACTAAAACCCAGATAAAAGAATCACATCCCCAAGTTTACAAGTTTTATAGACTCGTCTATCGTCTATCATGATACAAAAGGTGTGCATAAAACATCATTTTATGAGTTTCATCAGGTGGATGTAGGACATAACCATCAACACATCTCCATAGTCCCGATAAATCATCCATGAATCTTCTAATTCAAGCACGATCCTCACTCACATGATTGACGACTTCATTTTGGTTGTCCAAAGGCATGTACTGTGCCATTATAGCTCTGATCTCCGAGTCCATGTAAGTCTAAAAACATACGATTGAATGATTTGTGTCCCATGGATACGGTTTAGTTAATCAAGAACATAAAGATATGAAAAAGGAATAACAAATATGGTGTACTTACCCTTATTCTATACTTGTAGACAAGATATGCACCGGCTGCAGCCACAGCTAAGCCCAATACAATGATCCAAAAAGCAGTCCATGCGGATTTAGTTTCAGCAACCCTTTTACCTGAACCACATACAACATAAGAAACCATAAACAACAACCCGTATGGACTGAGCTTTATAAAGGTTATTAGTTGAAAAGCATACTTATGCAGGTATCATGGTCTCTCATATACAAAAGGTCACCACTGCAGGTGCAGTCATAGCTTCCCCAGGTATTCTTGCAACTGCATTCAGGGCACTGACATGCTTTCTTATCTTTGCATTCGTCAATATCTGTGCTCAGTAAAATTCACGGATAAGAAGGTAGACTTTGAAATTGACCAACTAGTCGAAACCAAACTACTCTCTGATTGTTCAATATCAAATACACTTTTAAACGCACATCCAATTATCCAAACACCCCCTAAAATAAAGTTACAACTTACACGTGTGAAATATTTTGTGTCAGCAATTCCTTAGGTAATTATGTAAAATGGATACGGAGGCAATGATTTTGTCCCTTTTTTGATCTTCTACAGAGTGTAATTATGTTCTCCAAACAATGTCCTTTAGTTATACAGATTTTATAAAATTTTACATAAATATGCAAGGATAGTTACCTTCACAACTATTGACACCATCACCTTTAAATCCAGGAGGGCAAGCACATTTACCATTCCCATTATCCTGTTCAACAAAATGTTTTAAAAATTATGTATGATGTACCAATTTTTTAAGAAAAGAAAAGAAAAAAACATAGTCCTGAAGAAAGTATGTACCGAGCATGCAGAGTATGACTGCCCATTTCGGGTTTCATGCCAACATCCTCCATTATTGATCTTGCAACGTCCGGGCCCACTTGCTATAAACAGAGTTCAAAAAGATGGTTATTCATGTGGATGTGGCATACAGTAGATGATTAGTACTCTAGACCTCTATAACATAGTGAAACGAAAACAATATAAATGATACTTGCTTAAGATCTATGAAATTATGTGGAGTTATTAAGTTAAAAAGAATTAAACACAAATATGTATTATTCTAATGCATCCTATGATATTCTTAATGTTATCATAAAGCATACTGCGGATTTAAAAGTTTGGGGCAAGGGTCGTTTAACATACGCCTTTGCCTACTAATACATTGTCAAAATCAATAAAATAAGGGAAACTTGTGACCTTATGATGAGAAATGGTAATCATAACTTGAAAATTACCAACCACAACAAATTTAATGCATTAGCTGGACATTACAAATGGAAAATTATGTTCTTGCCTGAGATATACTAAATACTATTGAAAAGATATAGAACATCATGACATCATATATCCATCTTTTCAATCACTTGCTAGCTCCAAAAACATATTTTTGTTTAATTTTGTTTAAAAAACAAATAAAAATTATTACCTTCACATGTGGTGTAACCATCTCCTTTAAATTGTACTCCATCAACCAAGGGACATTCACAAACTCTCCCACGAAAAGTATCCTACAAGGGCATATGCATTCATTAATAATATAAGCAATAATATAATAATAATAAAAGTTATAATACGCACCTTGCATGCAGTGACATTGGCAGTTTTATCATGCCAACAGCCACCATGGTTCTCCAAACACTCATTTGTTTCCACGTCTGAGGGGAAAAAATCAAACTAAGTAACCCATTCTTAAGTGTTGTGTAATTACCTATAAACATACAAATATAGCTTACCATCACTAAGACAAACAGCTGGCTCGGTTGTTTCTTCAAAACCAGCACATATAGCTTTCAAAACAGCACCTTTCTCCAACTTTCCTGGAACCACAACATTTATAATGAAGAAATAAACGATTTTCCCCCTCATTTTAAAGTATAGATGTGGCAACATGGATGGGAAGTAACAGGTCGATACAAATTATTTTTTTCTTTCTTTTTATTTATTTAATTAATTTCTTTTTTTGTGGAGATGTGATTACACAGGCTATAGCAACAATCTAATTATTTGAATAAAATGATTAGAAGGTTATATGCATTAAAAATACAGTTTGGCAGACTTTTGACCCGTTTGATGTGTTTCCTTTTCAGTTATTACATAGTCTGGTTTGACCACCACATAGCCGAATTGACCCATTTATAAACAAATTGAACAAAATTGGCACCTCTAATTTAAACGCAAGCAGGCCTAAGAACTGACCTCGGTATTGACGATTGTTTACAACCAGTGTAGGCAATATGGTCACATCACCTCTTGATCCTTTTCCAATCTGAAAAAATGGAAACATAACATTTTGATTATACACACGATTGAAATACAAAAATGCTTAGAAAGTTTAAAATATATTTTCCTATGTAGATAATTATAAGCACAGCATACTTGAGCATCTTGTTCTTCTTTAAGGAGAGGATTATCAGAATCAGCATTAGGGTCCCCCATGCACTTCTCTATTTTTTTCAAATCAAGCCCTAAAGATCTGATAACAGCTTCAGCACAATCCTTGTTGTACTTTTTCTCATTCATTGGGCACCTTATTTGAAAATCAGTGACATAATCCCACCACACCCACGGCTTTTTCGTCTCATTTGCCACTTTAAACACACACAACTGCCTTAAATTTTCAATAACCACATCTTTCCCTTCATAACCTGTGCTAAAATCTTGTTCAGGATCAGGAGCACAATATCTTCCATGATTTATACATTGTGATTTGCACTGTTTGCTTATCGTGAATGCTTGAGGGCAATACCATGTTATATAATGGGGCGTGAATAACGTGTAACCACCCTTCTCAAGTATCTGCGCCGCACCCTTGAAATTTTTCACAAAATCCATCAACATATCACATTTGACTCCACATTCATCGTTGCTATTTGTCCAAAGTTCATATTCAACACGATCATCCGGATGCGGCACAGATTCTCTCCAATCAAGATTCACATTTACCATTTCTCCATCACTGATTGCTTTCATTCAACTTTTCACCAAAACTTTTCGAAATCAAAGCAGACGGGATTGTTATGTTTTCTATATACTTTGCAGAAGCAGAATCCTCTTCAGGGTTATCCATAGTTATTAGCGCTTCATCAATGTTATCAGCTACAAGAACTGCAGACGCACCAGCATTTTGCGCATTCCAAACCTTTAACGCGAAAAAACAATCTGAATACAAAACCATACAAGTTATTAAGAAATAAACATACAAAATTTATCCAAACAATCAAGAAAATGCGCACTTACAACACAAGCAAAATTTGATATTAACTACACTACCCAAAAAACAACAAAAAGAATCGATCAAAACAATAGCTAAATAACATAATCAGGAAAGAGTAATCCAAAAGGGAAACTCCAAATTCATTGTACAAAAAGAATCTCAACATCAAATATAGCAATTCCCAGCAACAACAAGAGCTTAATTTTAGCTAACAGACAAAGCAATCACTACAACAAACAATATTAAAACTAGCTAAAAACAACAATAATGATGCTTAAGAGTTGACAGTGTACCTCCACGATCAACCAAAACAAACGTGGGCAAAGTACCGGGCTTCGCTTTGAAAGAAATCCCAAATTCATCAAATTTCCGACACCCTTTTCGATTCTCTTTAGGGTAAGTCACCGTTCCGGCCATACTACCACCGTACTGCGGAATACCGAAGTTTCCGATAGCACTATCGTGATTCCCCTTGATGCTATCAGGTGATGACACTGTTAAGCTGTTCTTTTCCACTACGAATCTACCCATTGCTGATTGAAGATACAAGCAGCTCAAGAACAGAAACCCTAGAAGCAATTTACCCATCGTTGATGATTCGATTGTCGATGCAACAGGATGAATGGATGATCGATGAGTTCGAGGGTCTGAGGTGGAGGATCTGTGGGTGTGCGTGTGATTGGGGTCTGTAGTGAGGGAACTTTCAATTAAAGAACCCTAAGTCGGAGATTTGGGGTTTTGTTATTGGATTGTAACTAATGAGTGAATAGATTATTAGAGTATTGGTTGAAATTTTGGAATTTGTGTGGAGAAATGTTGAATGTGTGAGGGAAGATGGTTGAATTATGACGAGCACATATCGGAATAATGTTTTGGTGACCTACCGATTCTAGCACTCTCTTTGTTGACTACTCATATTTTATTCCCCTAAATTGGGGAGAGAATTTCACAAGTTAACATTTAAGTATTTAACAACCAATTTGACTTCTTAAATAAATTTTCATTTCAAGATCAACAGTTGTTTTCTAGTGAAAATGAGTGTGAATATCATAATCTAAAATCAGCCCTAATGATTGTTTTGTACAGGGGTTGAAATTTTACAATGAACCATTACAATTATGCATGAAAAGACGTTATTAATAGTTATAATCGTCGTAACTGTCAACTGCTGCAATTATATTAGTAGTAACTAAGTTAGCACTGACCTTCAAACATCAAACATCGATGGTAACAAAGTACTACTGCTGACTAATTGCTACCGACCATCAGCGGTAACTTTGTTATTATCGATCATCAAGTCACCACCGACTTGCCCTTTTGCTACTAAGATTCTAAGTTGCTATTAGTGCTTATGATTGTTATCGAAGATCGATTACTGTCTATATGCTATTAATGATCAATCTCTATGAATCATCTGTTTTCAAGTAATTTTCATCAAATAGACGAAACCGAAACCAACTTCCAAGTGTAGTACAAAACATGGGGAAAAAATTCAGTTGATCGGGCAACTCAACCTTGCCATAAGCATTGCCCTTGGACCTCATTAGGGCTAGCCCCCGACCCTCACCAGGGCATGGCCTCTGACCTCCACAATGGGTGATGCCCCCCTTGAGCCCAGCCCCTAACACCTTAAAAGTTCTAGGGTGCTTGATAATAGACTAGTCTTGATTAAACACTCCACATCTCATAACTTAAAGTCAATGTATACTTTAATATCTAATTGATATTAAATAAATCTAATTATAATAAAACAAGCTTAATGACAAAAAAATAACCATGGGTAATTACTAACATCAATTGAAACATAAGCCAGGAATAAACATATTTTTGTTGTTATTTATAATCCATTTGACAAGCATGTCGTATTTGGTTCACGATAAGCAATTGAGAACAAGTGGCAGGGAGTGGTGTGATAGTTATTAACGATTGTAATGTCATCATGATCATTTTAGTATAACTAGATATTTTTAATATCGATTGAGACTGTATAGATGATTGGTGGGAAGTGATTAATAGTAGCATACTAATAGTAACCGATCTTGATGGTGACTACCTACATCAGTAGCTAGCATAAGCATATGTAGCAATTATAAGTACTACCAGCAACTTGAAACCTCGTTAGTAAAAAGGTAGTTCAATAGTAACCTAGCGATTGTTAGTAACAAAAGTTACAATGAATGGTTAGTAGGATAGAGTAATCAATAGTAACTTACTATTGTTTAAGGCTGGTAGTAACTTAGTTACTCTTGATGGTATTACTAATGTAATTGTGAGTAGCTGATAATTATGACAGTTATAATTTCAATTGTCATGTCTTTTCATGAAGGATTCTCATGGTTTATTATAACGTTCAACCCTTATAAAAAGAAATCATTTTTCTGATCTTTTTATGCTTTCATACGTATTTTCATAAAAAAGAACATATTGTTCTTGATAAAAAAATATCACGTTTCATTCGATTAGATATTTTGTATACAAACAAAATACTTTAATCTGAAAGAACATATGTATCCTCATAAAAGAAGTATCTAGCACTATACGAAATCAAAAAAAAACACAACAATAGTTCAGAGGTTGAAGACCTAATCGAACATGTAGAAAGCTATAAGATCGATTAATCAATGTATAAGAGTTATGCTTAACAATTTCCCATGTCTTGGGTTGATTCACGTACGAGTGCGTGTTTAACGATTTTCACAATTGTTAATGTGTGTTGTGTGGGTGATTTGTTTATAATCAAAAGTGTAATTAATGACGGGTTTCGGGGTTGTGTGAATACTAAAACATTTAATAGGTATTTTAAATGTTAAATATTATTTTTATAAAGCAAGTGTGTCTTGATAAACAATAGTCTCACCAGTGAAAACTTACATGTTTTAGTACAACTTACATGTTTTAGTACGTTTGTCGGGATGAATTTAGGTGAACATTGATAAGGCATCTCCAAGCTATCCGATGAGGATTGTGTAGTGTTTATATTTTATAAAAGTGTTAGAACTTATAATATAAACTATGAAATGTTGTGTTTTAAAATCTTATGTTGTGCATGATGAGTAATTTTAACAAAGTCGTATGTCCTGATTTGCTCAATTAACCATTTATATGTATGCATCAACTTGTTATATACTTAATGTTTCACTTTTGTTTCGCTTACTCTTTTGATAACATGGTTTTGGTCTGGTAGTGTAAATTTTCATATATATATCAAGTTCGCCCCCCTAAGAAAAATTAATTTCGCTCCCGCCCCCCTTATGGGAGTATTCAAGCTCCGCCACTGATATTATTTACTTGAATGAATTGGTTTGTAGGTTTCTTTCTAACAAGTTCCCAAGCTCGAGTCACCTCTGGTTTATTCCGCCATTCAAAATTAAGTCTTTATCGTCTTTTTTACGTACTTATTCCGCTAGTGCCATCATCACAACATGCGTTAGGTATGAAATTATTTAAAACCAAACCATTCTATGTGTTGACATAGATTTTATATGAAACCAAAGCCAAATATGATATGGTTTACCTCCTACTTTCAAACTACACTTTCACATTTTTAACGTTCATTTTTACAACGACGTAACTTTTTCTTCGCAACAACTTTATATGCATAATCAACCATATCAGTTTAATAGCCGCAACGCAAAGTGGCATTCATTATTTTGCTCAAAAAGATTCGCAATGCGTCACATCGCGCACCAGCTTTTATTACTAGTTTTATTAAAATCATAAATTCACATCAATCCCTAAATTATTTTAATATTTGTTATAAATTACATATATGGGTAAAATATTTTAATTCACATCAATCCCTATTATTTATGGTTCTTAAATCTAGTTCGATTTGTCGGACCAGTGGACCTGTAAGACGACTATTCGCTATTGAGTCTGGTACAAAATATTGTTTTTTAGTGAGTTTAATGCATCGTTTTTTAGTAAACTTGGCATTTCATATCATCCTGATGGTTGTGGTCTTGTGGAATAGGTTCAATAGGTTCAATCCATGAAGGTAAACAAAGACATGTATATTTATCTATCTGAAACCTTAATCCGGACACAATTAAAATCTTAAACCCTAAGCACGAAATGTTTAACTCATTAATCTAAACAAGTCAAATGAGTAGACATGTTGTAATCTTGTTATAAACATGTTAAATGCGTTCAATGGTTGTAATAAATGGGTTAAGCGGTTAACAATCGAACTGGATAGTTAAATGTGTTGACGGGTCGACATGTTTAATCAAACAAATTTAACACGTAAAATAACGTCAACTCAAACACTACCTGTCTATTAGTGAGAAAAACATGTTAGACGTATCAATAAAACTTAGGTTATTCGATGAACTTATTGTTAAAATATATTTTCCTCTCAATTCTACAACAAACGCATATCACATGTTTTCTGTTTTTTAGTAATTTGTTTTGTTTATTATATTTCAGTATGGGCTGCTGTTATCTGGGCTGCTAAAGATTGTGATGCGGTAGCTGGGCTTCTAAAGTCACTTTACCCACTCTCTGTTATTCTCTCTATTCTACAACAAACACATATCACATGTTTTCTATTTTTTTGTCCCCCTTTGAATCCATGTGTTCTTTGTTGATCCTGAGATCTTGTTTTAGGTCATCACTTTGATGATCTGATAGTTAGTTACTTTTGAGTACTGCTGTTTGAGTTGTTTGTGTTTGAGTTTAGTTATCTTGTTCTTGTTGTTTACTCTTTGAGACTTTTAAGAATCTGGTAAATCTTGTCATTTATCTAATGTGTGTTCTGATGATCAGCAACTAGTATTGGAAGCTGAAAAAAAGGGGTATAATTTTGCTTGAAAAAAGATTCATTCTGTTTTATGGATCTGGTATCCAGGAAATTTTCTAGATCTTAAAGTCAAAGTTGATTTGGTAGTCAATTCAATCAAAGTTTCATATAGGATTTCTTATACATAGGCCATGATTTTCTCATCCCTTAACATCTGTAATCAGGTCCAATAAACTTATCACTTATCTGTCCATTGATTCAAAAATATATTTTTGTCAATTATGATATCAGAAACATAGTTCTTGACCTCAAAGTCAAACCAACAATATTTAGGGTCAAGTTTATTAGCTCACTTGACATCACTAGTGACTTGCTAAGGGAAAAAAAATAAAACAATCTGCAAAAAATTCACATTAAAAATAGACTAAAACACACCCTGCACAAATGTTTTAAGACTAGGGTAAATCGGCAATAGACAAAGAAACTCAAAATATTTGATGCTTATTTAGTTATTTTGATTGAGTAATTACAACGCAAATGGGATAAATTATCTAGTTTTAAGTGGCAAAAAAGTAAAATAAAAATCATAAAAACGCTAGAAGGAGGGCTTGAACCTCCGACCTTGTGGTTAACAGCCACACGCTCTAACCAACTGAGCTATTCCAGCTTGTTGTTTTGTTAGCTATACGGTTTATATTTATACTGAGCCATAGTGTATAGTTGACCGGTCAGAACAAATTAATAAATATATAAAAGATGAGCGTTATTGCTTACCCTACCAGGTATTTATTATATCAAATATCTCTAAAGAACAAAATATTAAATTATTATAATGAAAGGTCAATTAATATGGTTGTTGTGTGTAGTTGTGTACCAACTTTTTAAACTAATACTAATATATTTCCGTTGGTTTATATCAACTTGTTAAATGCGCGTTAAGCCGCCTCTATTATGTGTTGGAGTAGGTGATTATATACGTTGTTAAAAAAATATTATACATATTATATGTAATCTGGTATACTCTCACAAGGATTGATGTGACATGCATGAAACGTCATTGCTCTTGGGCATTAAAGAAAGTAGGCATGAAGTTTTTTATGTGCTTTAAAAAATTTATAGTGAATCATTGATCCACTTACACACATGCATTCAATTTAGATAGTGTGAAATAAGAGTATATCCGTGACCTTATGGCTCAATAACACTTTGATCCCTTTGCTTCGGATTTTTTTTTTAAATTGGATTTTGTATATTTTTCCTTACTTCATATGTTTTAAATCCATACTATAAAAAGTACACTTAATCACCCTTTAATGCACTTCTTTGAAAGTGGATAATTATTTTCACATAAATAATATAACAATATGTATAATAATTTTAGTGCAAATGAGATATGCGCTTATTGCTATAGAACAATAAAAAGTCCATAAGGAGTAGTTGTATGTATTAGTGGGGAAAAGAGTTATCTTGCACGTTTGAAGCTCAAGAGATAAAAAATCAAAATCACACCACTTCTACCACATTGTTGTTCATCTTCTAGTATACACGTTTTAGACATTAAAATCGTCTTTTTGATTAAGTGTGTTTAAGGTGTACATATTGTAGTTAATAACAACTCTTTCACAATACCACTTTGCTAGCAATATGGCTAGTGGTATCATCATCATGATCTTAAACACGGTCACTTTGGTTTAATTCTAATATAACCTCCCACTCCTTACCATATCTGTCCCCTACCAATATTAGTCATTAATCCTATACCCTACCCATCCACCTTACCAACAATATTTAATATGTCTATTAATGCTACAAAAGGTTAGAATTCATAAATGCTTAAACGATTTCATAACCAAACAATAACAACAATATTATAATTATTATGACAAATAATATAGTAACTTGACTAGACTTCGTCTATGTTTTTTAAAGAAACTTAAATATATTCTAAGATTGGTCCTACTATTTTATGTCGCTTACTAATTGCACCAAATTAACGTTAACTAATATGTAAGTTATTATCTTTATAACTTAAATATATGATGTTTTACAAATAAGTGTACATGTTCTAATGTTTTTATCTTTATTGATTTTCATATTTGATTTTAAAGTTGTATCAAATATAATTTTTTTTTCTGTTGATAATTTAATATGATATGACAACATCATATTCGTTATTTTACTAAAAGTTATATATTAAAAGTTATAAAAAAATAAAAATATATATTTTCAAATGTCACATGTTAAAGTTAATTGAGATCTTTAGCATGAAAATTCATCATTTCACCCACTTACAAATTGTAAGTTTGCTCTATCAAGGAAGGCATAAAAGTCAATAACCCTCCAAACAAGTAGTTTCCTCAAAGGCTAAAATTGGTACCTCGACATTCAAACTATATGTCCCAATAATCCTCATGTATATAAATCAATGTCACCCCCTCAAACCATTTACCATAAAATCTACCCAAATAAAGATCATTAAAGTTGAGCTCTTTAGTATAAAAAAATTCATTTATAATCCTTCAAAACCATTAGCCAAACTATGGAAGGATTAATCCCATTTCTGATGCATGCCATCAAGAAAACAAGGCCTCACAACCCTACCGGTCGGTCTCCGCGGGCTCGACCCGAGCTACACATACTCGTTGGAGCCGATGCTAAGGTGAGCGATCATCTCACCGCGCACCAGATCGGAGTTCAATTCACCAACCGCTGACTTCTCGAGACAGAGATCGGGGTTTGGGTGTATGCCACAATCAAAAAGTTACAAAAGGAATCCTTCTGTTTCATATCAAGATTCGAAAAAACAAAAAATAGTGTGTCCACTGGGGAATTGAAAGGTTTTGATGAACTTTATAAACATTTCTTTGAATTGATTGTAATACACTTGTGTTTGATTGTATGGTTATGTTGTAGTCGATTAGATTATAAATAATTATAAACAAAATCAATTGTTTTTTTGTTGTTTTGATACATCCAACACGCTGATGATCATATTTAACAACAACAGTTCTTAGAAAGTAAATCGTGATTGAATACATATATTTCAATCAAGAACCCAATCAAGGATAAACAAAACCTTTTTTTTATATATTTGTTGAAAATTTGAAGGATTCCAACAATTTATAATCCTTCAAAACCATTAGCCAAACTATGGAAGGATTAATCCCATTTCTGATGCATGCCATCAAGAAACCAAGGCCTCACAACACCTACCGGTCGGTCTCCGCGGGCTCGACCCCGAGCTACCACATACTCGTTGGAGCCGATGCTAAGGTGGAGCGATCATCTCACCGGCGCACCAGATCGGAGTTCAATTCACCAACCGCTGACTTCTCGAGACAGAGATCGGGGTTTGGGTGTATGCCACAATCAAAAAGTTACAAAAGGAATCCTTCTGTTTCATATCAAGATTCGAAAAACAAAAAATAGTGTGTCCACTGGGGAATTGAAAGGTTTTTGATGAACTTTATAAACATTTCTTTGAATTGATTGTAATACACTTGTGTTTGATTGTATGGTTATGTTGTAGTCGATTAGATTATAAATAATTATAAACAAAATCAATTGTTTTTTTGTTGTTTTGATACATCAACACGCTGATGATCATATTTAACAACAACAGTTCTTAGAAAGTAAATCTTGATTGAATACATATATTTCAATCAAGAACCCAATCAAGGATAAACAAAACCTTTTTTTTTATATTTTGTTGAAAATTTGAAGGATTCCAACAACTAAAAAATATCTGTTTCAACGATAAGAACATCAGCAGCCTTGTCTGAGTCATCTAGTTCATTTAAAAACATGTAAAGTGGATAACCTTAACCATTGGGTGAGTGGTTGAACCACTCACTATTGACTCCAGACCATCTAGAAGCAATCCAGAATTAAGCACTTGAAGAATGACCGACAAACGGTGTGTTTTCCTTTTATGTTTCCTTCTTAGGATAGACTATGCTCCTTATGTTTGAGTGGTTTGTTTCATATGGTCAGCTTTATAGTCGAGTCTCGCTAGAAGCAGTCTCTCATCTTATTCCTTAAGCCTGGCCGGTAGTTTTGCTATGAATGGGATGTACTGGGTAGGGGTGTTTAAAAATATACGAACATGATGTTAGTAATAATTCCAAGATGTTAATAAATAGGGGTTTTCAAGTTTGTTAGTGAGTTAGTTACATTTGTTTTGTATAAATACGTTAGTAGTAGTATGAAAGAAAGAGACTCTCACTATCTCTCTCAATATACATACATGAATACATTTTCAATAAAAACGTTCTTTGTCATCTTTATCGTTCTCTTCTATTCTCC
The DNA here is from genome assembly GCA_025506505.1 of Flaveria sonorensis. Taxonomy (NCBI): domain Eukaryota; kingdom Viridiplantae; phylum Streptophyta; class Magnoliopsida; order Asterales; family Asteraceae; genus Flaveria; species Flaveria sonorensis. Next base: position 14,554,204 of record CM046433.1, on the reverse strand, counting down.
TTCTTGGTACCTGTTACATTTGGTATCAGAGCTCAGAGAGGAGAAGGAGCTCGCTCATCTTGCGGTAAAACCGGAAAAGGAAGACCGTGTTCGATCGGAGATTGATCTGTGGGGTGCAGATCTGATCTTCAATCTGTCTGAGATCTCAAGGACTGGATCAAGACCTAAAGACCGGAAAGAAGTATCAGAGAAGGGAAGAGAAGACAATGACAACAACGGCAAACAACCAGAACCAGATTGTACTCTGCAACAGCATGTCGATTCCGCTCCAGTGCCCTACCCTAACATTGACGAATTACTCGGTGTGGGTGGTAAAGTTGAAAGCCATCTTCATGGTGCATGGCCTCTGGGAGGTGATTGAACCACCAGCAAACACAGAGGTCGATGCTAAGAAGAACAATACAGCTTGCCTACCTCTATCAAGCGATGCCTGAGGAACTAGTTCTTCAAGTATCTAACCTGACCAAAGCAAAGGATATTTGGGCATCGATGAAAACCCGATACATAGGCGTTGATCGGGTAAAGAAGGCCAGAATGCAAACACTGAAACATGAATTTCAAGCGCTAAAGATAAAGGAGGAAGAAAGCATCGACATGTTCGCAGGCCAGCTGAGTGCCCTAGCCTCAAAAGCCAGAGATCTTGGAGAACCGTTCGCTGAATCGGCATTAGTTCGAAAATTGTTGAATTCTATCCCAAAGAGGTTCATTCAGATAGTAGCCTCCATCGAACAATTTGTCGATCTTGATACGCTGTTACTTCCAGAAGCAATAGGAAAATTGAAAGCATTTAAAGAAAGAACAGGGATGAAGGCAAAACAGTCTTCTGCAAAAGTAGATCAACTTCTTCTCACATATGTTGAGTGGCAGGCAAAGCAGAAGGGGGAGGAATCCTGAAACAAGTGTAAAAGTAAGATGGATAGAGGAGGCTCAACCACCAAGAATCAAAATCAATTCAAAGGAAAGAATCGTGATTCTGATCAGAAATCACGCACATCCGGAAGATCCAAAAAACCAAAGAAGGACAAGTCAAAGATTCGATGCTTTAAATTCGATTTGTATGGTCACTACGCGTCGGAGTGTCCCACACCAAAGAAGGAATCGGAATCAAACTTGACTCAAGTAGAAGATGATGATGAACCTGCCCTATTAATGGCAGAACATGAAGGCCGAAGAGAAGAACAGGTCTTCTTGAATGAGTCAAAGATAGTACCCTCAACTTTTGAAGCTGATTCCAACGAGGCTGGCATATGGTATCAAGACAATGGAGCATCCAATCACATGACCGGTAATCAATCATTCTTCAATGATTTAAACACAAATAGGGGGGAAATACGGTTTGGTGACGGGTCAAGTGTTGACATCAGAGGTAGAGGGTCTGTGATTTGGAGTGCAAGATAGGAGACCAAGGAGTTCTTCCAATGTTTACTACATACAAGAGTTAAGAAGCAATATCCTAAGCCTGGGGCAAGCCACGGAAGGAGGGTGTCAGATAAGGCTAAAGAATGGGTATCTCTGGATATATGATAGATCAGGGATGCTGTTAATGAAAGTCCCGAGATCAACTAACAGACTCTACAAGGTCAAACTGAAAATCAGATCTCCAAGCTGCTTTCAGTCAACGATTGATGATCCAGCCTGGAAATGGCATGGGCGATTGGGCCATATTAACTTTGATGCCATCAAGGAGATGGGATTGAAGCAATTGGTGAAAGGAATACTAATATTGGATCATCCCAAACAGGTGTGTGAAGCATGCTTAGCGGGTAAACAATCAAGAATACCGTTTCCCCAAAAGGCAATGTACAAAGCAGCTGCCCCACTGCAGCTAGGGGTGTGCAACAAAACCGAAATAACCGAACTGCAACTGAAATAACCGCCGCAACCGAACCAAAAAAACCGAAACCAATTAGAAACCGATGGTTTGATTTAATGGTTTTTTAAAAACTGATTTTTTCGGTTTGGTTTCGGTTTTGCTTTTTACAGAAACCGAAAAAACCGAACCGAAACCATAAAACCGAACTTGTAAAAATAGAGGTGTATTCATATACTATTAAACATGAATAGCCTATAAATTACTTATTTAACTTATCCTATCTAGAATAGATTGAATATTTAGGTTTCAAAAATAATATTTAAACTTTTTTGTTTGGTAGATTAATGTGGTTTATTGATTATTTTGTAATTGTATTTTATAAATTGCATATAATGTCAAATAATTTATAAGAATATAGAGATTATGTTTACAGATCAACAAATGATATAAAACCAAAACTTCTAGCTTAAATTAAATACTTTAGACTAATTTAAAAAAAAAAATTAAAGCCCAAACCGAAACCGAAGTGAAAACCGAAAACCAAAAACCGAAAAAACCGAAACCGAACGGTTTTAAAAACCTAGAAACCGAAATATCGGTTTTTGGTTTTGGTTTTAGGCTAAATTCGAACCAAACCGACCATGCTCACCCCTAACTGCAACTACTACATATTGATTTGTGTGGGCCAATCACTCCCACATCCCCAGCTGGAAACAAGTACTTTAAGCTCATAGTGGATGATTGCACAAGGTACATGTGGGAATACATGATGAAATCAAAAGATCAGGCGTTGGATGTGTTCAAAATGTTCAAAAGGAAGGTGGAGTTATAGCATGAAAAGGCTATTAAAGTACTGAGGTCTGATCGTAGAGGGGAGTTCACCTCTTATGAGTTCAAAAGATTCTGTGACAATGAAGGGATCACAAGGCAGCTGACTTCTCCATACACTCCATAGCAAAACGGGTGGTAGAGAGAAGAAACTGAACAGTGCTCAACATGACTAGGAGCTGCATGAAAGCTATGGGAGTGCCTCAACATCTTTAGGCAGAGGGAGTGAGACATGCAGTGTACATCCTCAATAGGACAATAACGAATCCTTAATGAATTGCACTCCCTATGAAGCTTTAAAAGGGCACAAACCAGACTTACACCACCTAAAAGTTTTGGATGTGTGGGTCATGTAAAAACAGTCCAGCCGCATTTAAAGAAGCTGGCAGACAGAAGTGTTCCAGTGGTGTATCTGGGTGTACAAGATGGATCGAAAGCCCACCGTATGTATGATGTTGCTCAGGAAAAAGTGGTAGCCAGTTGTGATGTACACTTTAAAGAGGACAAAAATTGGGATTGGAATGGGCATGAAGCAGAAAAAGGTGATGATAGTATGAGTTAGGAAACGTTAGCATCCAGAATGAAGGGCGACTTGATAGTGATCTAAGTCATGAGGAGCCAGTGAACTTCAAAGTGATACAACAAGAAGTATTCCAAGTCAACCACATGAAGAGTCACTGAGTCAGATTGGGGGAATGGATGGTCAAGGTCATAGTCAACCAGTGTTAAGGAGGTCGAATAAAACATCCACTTTACTTCCAAGACTGAATGATTTTGTATTAGATAATAGAGTTCAGTATGGGGCCAATAGGCAAGAGGAGAATGAACAAGTTAATCTCCTATTAGCACAAGAAGGCGAACCACTAAATTTCCACGAGGCTGTCACCAAAAAGGTATGGAGACAAGCTATGAATGATGAAATACACGCTATTTGAAGAAATGAAACCTGGGTGCTTATGGATCTGCCTGACCTAATAAGACCGATAGGGTTGAAGTGGTTGTACAAATTGAAAAAGGATGCAGCATGTAGAGTTTCCAAACACAAAGCTAGTTTGGTTGCAAAGGGGTATGTTCAGCAACATGGTATAGATTATGAAGACGTTTTCGCACCTGTTGCCCGAATAGAGACTATCCGGTTGATTTTAGCTTTGGCTGCTCGAAGAAAATGGAAGGTGTTTCACTTAGATGTGAAGGCTGCATTTTTACATGGTAGGCTGAAAGAAGATGTTTTATGTAAGTCAGCCGCAAGGGTATGAAATGAAGGGGGCTGAGAACAAAGTTTATAAGCTTAAAAAGGCACTTTATGGTCTGAAAACAAGCTAGAGCGTGGAATAAGCAGTTAGATGAAGTCCTAAAGGAGTTGGGGTTTAGAAAGTGTCAAAGAGAGGCTGCAGTCTATGTAAAGTGTAGAAATGGTGCCTTGATTATAGTTGGTGTCTATGTGGATGATTTTCTTGTAACAGGAAGTGAAGAAGATGAGATTAGTGATTTCAAATTAAGGATGAAATTAAAGTTTGAAATGACTGATTTGGGTCCTTTGTGTTACTATTTGGGTTTGGAGGTAGCACAAAAGGCTGATGGGATCTATATTAAGCAGTCTAGCTATGCTAAGAAAGTGATGAAGCTGGCTGAATTACAAGATTGCAATGATGTCAAGACACCTATGGAACCAGGTTTGGATTTCAACAAGTTGGAGGATGAGAAGGATGCTGATCCTATAGAGTACAGGAGACTGACTGGTTCACTTTGGTATTTGACTCAAACTCGACTGGATATTATGTATGCTGTGGGATACTTGAGCCGGTTTATGCAAAGTCCGAAGGAGATGCATTTTAAGGCTGTTAAACATGTCATTCGTTATGTAAAAGGAATGGTTAACTTTGATGTGAAGTATCGGTCTGGATTTATTGATGGTCTGCTTGGGTATAGTGACAATAATTACACCACTGGGGAAAGGGATGGGAAGAGTACTTCAGGATGTGTGTTTTACTTTAATGGGTCTCCTGTGTCCTGGAGCTCGCAAAAACAGTCAGCCGTAGATCTATCGAGTTGTGAGGCTGAGTTCATGGCAGCAGCCTTAGCATCCTGTCAAGCTCTGTGGATGTATGGTTTACTTGAGGAAATTTCGGGTGAAAGGTATAAGACAGTGGTGTTAAAGGTTGATAATAAATCCTCAATTGAATTGATGAAAAACCCAGATTTTCATGGAGGTCAAAACATATTGACATAAAATACCATTTTATTCGCGAGTGTATTGAGAAGAATCAAATTCGCATTGATTTTGTAAGAAAAGAGTTGCAAAAGGCTGACATTCTCACTAAAGCATTACCAAAGTTGAAGTTCCTTGAAATGAGGAAGCTGCTCAGTGTTGAAGGTTTTTGAAGGTTCTTGGAATTAGAGGGGAGATTGTTAGTAATAATTCCAAGATGTTAATAAATACGGGTTTTCAAGTTTGTTAGTGAGTTAGTTATATTTGTTTTGTATAAATACGTTAGTAGTAGTATGAAAGAAAGAGACTCTCACTATCTCTCTCAATATACATACCTGAATACATTTTCAATAAAAACGTTCTTTGTCATCTTCATCGTTCTCTTTTATTCTCCATTCTTGGTACTTGTTACACCTGAAACCGAATCCAAAATATCCGAATTCAAATATCCGAAAATTTAGATATCCGAAATTTCGGATTCAGATTCGAATAGTGATTTGAGGATTTTCGGATATCTGAATTATCCGAAATATTTTTCTAAAAATCATTAAATAATAAATATTAATTAGAAATTCCTGATATTTTTGGATATTTCTATATTTTTATAAAAACTTCGATATCCAAAATATTTTTTAATAAAAAATATTAAATAATACATATTATTTTTAGAATTCAGATATTTGTTCGGATATCTGAATCCGAAATTTCGGATATCGGATATCCGACTCCAAATCTTAATCCGAAATTTCAGATACGAATTCAGATAGTGAAATCTACTATTTGAAATTTAGATGTTCGAATTTTGACCAACCCTAGCACTAGGTATGGATATGATATGGTTAGGATAGACTGGTTTTGTACTCAAGATAATGAACAAATTAAACAAAAAACAATAACCGGAACTACAACTTATTTTTAAGATGTGTTTAAAGGAACATCTTGATAGTAAAATGGTATATTTTTTAATTAAAAGCTGTGAGTTCATATGTTATAGAGTGCTAAGTTTAGTAAGAAGTATAATAGATGTAGAATAGAGAATGTGTTTGTTGATAAAAATTAGAATTTTTGTTTGAAATTAACTATATCAAAACAATGTTAGTTGGAACTATAATTTTGCCCCCCCGTTCACTAGAACAATGTGTTTTGGGTTAGTAACGTATCGGTTCCCAAGATACAACAAAGGGTGATATGCCTTATCAACACTTCATAAATAGTGATTACATACTGCACCTTTTATTTAACGGCCAACTAATTAAAGCCCGGGTATTCGGGGTACCCCAATGGCGAAATGACACCCCACATGTTCGCGAGTACAAACAGCGCTGGGTAGCCTAAGCCCACCCAACCACCAATTTCGGGGAAAACCCGCCACCCGAAGGCCCACTGCGATAAACCCGGCCCACTAACAACATTTTGTTGTTAGTAGGACTCGAACTCATAACCTCCTCTAGAGGATGTCATGAGACTAACACTCAATCAAATGGTTGGTGGTATACATACTGCACTTATTAAGTTCTAAAAATAGTAAATAACTAAAAATCATTTGAGACCAGAAACTGAATTACATGAACAAGATTGAAAGAGTTTCAATCAATAAGAACTACCAAGAAGTAAACTGATTTCTTGCCCAAAACCATATAGCTCTAATCTTGTTAACGACAATTCTGATTTGACTATAGTTGACTAATCATATGGCTAATCAGCTTTCTATCACTATACAACAATCTCCACCTTAGTGCAAAAAGACCAATAAAACCAGAGAACTAAGCAACCTTCAAGAACTGTAGCAGTTATAAAGGAAGTGATACAAGAAACTTTCGTCTTTGATTTTTATGAAAAATGGTGGTCGAATTATGGTGATCAAGTCATTGAGATGTGTAAGTCTTATGATAAAAAATGATCTCATCATAATGCAAGTAGTTAACAAGCGGATATTTATTTTTATATAACTATATCTACTGCTTGCAATTTTTTTATTCGTGTATTCGGATATTTATTTTTAAAATAATATGTTTACGATTAATATTTTCTTATTTGTGTGTTGTTATTATTGAATTAATTGAAATTTATGAAGCTTATGGTATAGATAGCTACACCAATATACGAATAAAAAGCTAACAAAAAGTACTATATAATAGAAGCCATGAGAGTACACATTAAGTAACAAAAAACGAGTATCGCATGGTATATTATCGTCGTCGCTGCATCGGGTCTCTTGTGTGTACACACACCGGAGTGTAACCTAGGATTATATATGACATGGACTTAAATAGGCATTAAAAATGACTTCTTAAAAATTAAAGAAAATTAACTAAAAATACTAAAGCCGCATACAACCTGATACAAAATAATACTGGAATTGTGGCAGCAACTAATAGAGGCCAAACTTTATTATAAGGTCACATAAGTTAGGCACCAGAGCCCATACCTCTCACTGAGGGGTTTTTCAATGAAATAAAATCTCTAAGTGCTTCCCAACCCAAATCCCTTTGAGGGGTGTTTATGATTCGGTTCGACCAGTTTTGACAAATTTTACACTAAACCGGTAACTACAGTTTTACCGAAACGACCTGGTGGGTGGGTCGACTACCGGTTTCAAGTTCTAAATTGTAAACCATCTGACCGCTAAAACCGAACCTACACAAGTTATTGCACCAAAGCCCATACCACCTCACTGGGGTGTTTTGATGAAATAAATCTCTAAGTGCTTCCCAACCCAAATCCCATTGAGGGGTGTTCATGGTTTGGTTCATCAATTTTGACAAAATTTATACTAAACCGGTAACGACAGTTTTACCAAATGGCCTGGTTTGTTGGGTCGACTACCGATTCCGAGTTCTAAATGTAAACCATCTGATCGTTAAATCTGAACCATACATATTTCAAACTTGCTGATTTTCTTTTGTTTGACAGTTAGGTTGACGTGAACAGTTTATAAACACCTTGACAAAAATCACATATATGAACACACCCCTCAATGAAATAAAATCTCTAAGTGCTTCCCACCCCAAATCCCTTTGAGGGGTGTTTATGATTCGGTTCGACCAGTTTTGACAAATTTTACACTAAACCGGTAACTACAGTTTTACCGAAACGACCTGGTTGGTTGGGTCGACTACCGGTTTCAAGTTCTAAATTGTAAACCATCTGACCGCTAAAACCGAACCATACACAAGTTATTGCACCAAAGCCCATACCACCTCACTGGGGGTGTTTTGATGAAATAAAATCTCTAAGTGCTTCCCAACCCAAATCCCATTGAGGGGTGTTCATGGTTTGGTTCATCAATTTTGACAAATTTTATACTAAACCGGTAACGACAGTTTTACCAAAATGGCCTGGTTTGTTGGGTCGACTACCGATTCCGAGTTCTAAATTGTAAACCATCTGATCGTTAAATCTGAACCATACATATTTCAAACTTGCTGATTTTCTTTTTTTTGACAGTTAGGTTGACGTGAACAGTTTATAAACACCTTGACAAAAATTCACATATATGAACACACCCCAAAACAAAAACCACCCATGAAGTACAATAATGCAATTCATATGATAGATCTAAATAATCATTATAACACAATTCGTACCATCTTCCAAATTAATCAAAATAATGTGAAGTATACTTGCAGTCATCTAGAGTAGACATGTGTGACATAAAATTTTCCAATTATCAAACTTTTACTCCATTAACAAAATGCAGCAGCATACAGTAATATATGAATCCTTGACACCAACTCTTAAGATAGCTAGCGAAAGTACCCAAAAAACACCATGTTTCATATGAAATATCTGAGGGTCCCCATCACTGAAATCTCGACTTCAACAGTAAGATTATCATCACCAAGAAGCTCTTTTCTGAGTCATTGAGTTGACTCAATAGCATAAAAGGTGGAAAACCCCAATCACTATTAGATTTGCAGAACCATTTATCAGCATCTGCAATGTACAATAGAAAAGTTCAAAAACATCAAAAGAGACATCATACAACTTGTAGAACAAAAAAAAAAAAAAATCATGAAGAATAAAAATTTCAAGCCATAATTTTGTATTTGAGAAAGATAACATAAGAGGTATGGATATATTGAGTTTACCTATCTCTCTATCGCTTTCGCCACCCTGACTTTTAACCCGAAACTTGAATTTTGCATAAACTTTCCAGCCATCAGGAAAAGAAGCAGCATCATGTACGCGTAAAAAGATTGACAGAAATTTGCCTTTAACTGACTCGTGTCCTTTGGGATAGAGCAATAGTTTCCTTGAGTCAAGAAAGCAAGATAAAAAAATTTCATTAGAACATTTAAAATCTAATGTTGTGGTGTTTCACACTAAAAGGAAAGAATCAACCAAATGAAGTCCTTATGGTTTATGATAATGTACCACTTGACTCCACCAACTTTGAAGACCTCCGAATACAAAACGTCGTTTGTCACAAATGAAAATTGATTAATGGTCCAAGTGTGAGTATTCATAGTTGATGGAGGCTTTGTCATCAAGAGGCACCTATCCACTTTTGTAAACTGTGGAACTTCAATAACTTCGGCTCCAAATACACATGAATCATTGAAAAGATACCCGTTTTTACTCTCCATAAAAGACTCCAACGGTATTAGTTTGTCAAAACCCCATGTCGTCTTGTTCTCATGGAACCTTATCCTGTTGCCATTTGTATCTATAAAAACATACATTAACTAAATCACTGTGAAAAATATCAAAACAAGCTAGAAACTTAATAAAATGACAACTTACCTTGAAAGGTTACATAGTTGTGATGTATATGATCAAAACAAAAAAAACTGACGTCAACACAGACCTCCCACCCTTTTGAGTAACTACCAGTGTCACACATTACCATATATAAAGAAATGTGGTCGCCCTTGTTTTCCTCATCATTTCGTTCGGGTACAAATCTAGTCTCCTAGATATTCCAATAATGAAAAAGATGTTAAAAGAGTCACCTGAGCTTTTAAAGTGATGAAAATATAAGAGTTACCATTTATGACTACTTGCTTCAAATACATCCGATTCAATCTTGAACATTTTAGCTTCAGAAAGAAGGGAGAAACATTCGATCTTGAGCATATAGTGTGCTGGTTCATGTTTTCTTTTTGATACGAACATGTCTGCTGTAAAACAAGATTTGATACTAGCCCATCAGGTAAAAATTCAAATTATTAACCTAAAATACATCCTAACGGTTTTTGCGAAGTGACTGAATACAAATAAACTTTAGAAAACAACTGTCATCATTTTGCTCTTATATCATGCTTCAACTAAACAAAGTAATTTCACCTATCCAGAGTACATTCTTTTCCAGACGAGTGATTATGTGCAGTGAAACAAAACATTCAACAGCTTGTCATATGATATGTTCTTTGCAGCTAGTGTAAATTAAATCTTGTTATAATGAATCCAACATGAACACACATATACTACCAATACTTGAAAAGGTTTAACACCAATCTGGTCCATCTCATCTCTCAAATGGTATATCTTAGATGGCCTTACCCTACACTTAAACATGTATTTTGAGTGATCACTTAAATTTAGTGAATCTAACATGTAAACTTATAGAATCAAATGAGCACAAATACCATGCATATATCAAGAATAAAAGATTACCTCAGAAATCTCCACTCTTAAATTGACTTTTGAGTCCTAAATTTCTTTCACTTTCTGGAAATTGAAGTCTTTCTCTCTACAGGGGTATATGAATCGTCTCGTAACCAACTTGGGCTTAAGGGATGTAAAAAAAAATTTATCTCTTATTTTCAATTAAATAATATTTTTTTATATTTTTATTATTATCTTTTCTTTCTTATACACTCAAAACCATTTTTAAAAATATTAAAAAATTTATGAGGGGTTGTACAACCCCCATAAATTTTCGTTCTTCTTCACGCACAACCACTCATAACCATTTTTTATAATATGAAGAACCCATTCACATAAAAATAGAGAACAAGCTGTGAATGCTCTAAGTCGGATAAAGTTTGAGTTTTGGGGGCTCAAAAACTAGGGACTGCTATTTTATATATTAATAATTAATATAACTGAATTTGTTTAAGTTAGAGTAAATTACACTTTTCATCTTTTAAATTTATATTAAATTTCAAGTATTGTCCTTAAACTAAAGAAATTACAAAAGTTGTTCTTTAAATTCAAGTTTTGTAACAATTTTCATCTTTTCCTCTAACCTCTGTTTATTTTTATCGTTAAATCGTTAAATCTGCGCACGTGACTCTCATGAGAGGGTAAAATAGTCTTTTCCTATCTAAAGGACTATTTGTGCAATTCATTTTAATCTTTTGTCCCACTTTTTGAGTTTTTACCCTCCCTCTCTCTGATCTGCAATCATCTCCTACCATTTGAAGATGGTGGTATGATGTGGGTCATATGAGATGGGCTCCAATCAAAGATCTGAAATCTTGAAGCTGTCCCCATCTGAATCGTGAAGGTAGACGGAAAGAGTGGATGCTCACGGTGATGGCTGCGAGGATAGGGGTATGGAACCGATGGCACTCCACCTATTTGTGACTGAAGATGGTGGTGTAGTGTATGGATTTGGAATCAATGGTGTGGATCTGGTGGATGAAGAGGGTGTGTGACGGTGATGGATATGTTGTTTGAAGGGGTAGCGACGGTGATGGATCTGGCGATGATGAAGATGGAAGATGTTGATGCGGTGGCAGCGCGCGGCGGCGGCGGAGGCGGCGGTGGATGAATGGGGACTTTGTGTATAGAGAGAGAGAGAGAGAGGAGTAGATGTTGCGATGGAGGAGGAAGGAGATGACAACGGTGGAGGAGGGCCGGCGGTGGAGGAGCGTCGGCGGTGGAGGTGGGCGAGACGGTGGTATGGGTTTTTATGTAGAGATGAATCGGGTAGGTGGGTGGGTAACTTTTTTAATAACTTTTATATTTATTAATAAGGGTAAAAAAACAAATTTACTCTCATGTGCAAGACATGTGACATGATTTAACGACTAAAACAAACCGATTTTAAGGAAAATGACTGAATGTGTAACAGAACTTGAATGTAAAGGATAATTTTTGTAATTTTTTTATTTTAAAGACAATACTTGAAATTTGATACAAACTTAAATGATGAAATTTATAATTTACTCTTTAAATTGAATTGTTTGGGCTTGTAATCACCTAAGTCCTAAAGTATTACACTTTTGCATACTGAATTTGTGTTCATTTTTTATCTAATCAAGTTGTTATGTTATCACTTTTGCAACTAATTTAGCCTTTTTTTCATCAGTTGGTATTCTTTGGTATTTCCTATTGTGATAATCTTTTAATTATGATAATCTTGAATTGGTAACTTGTTAAAGTATGATTTGTTTGTTGATTGTTAAATTGTGATAATCTTGTTCACTATTTTATACTTTGATTGTATGAGATGCGGCTAGTGTTTTTCTTGAAGCTGATATCACTATTAATTTTTTTTTTTAATTTACCTCTTTCTATAAATTTTACGAACAGCAAATCCATGTCATTCAGGTGGTGTTTGGCATTGACTTGTGAAACTCATGTTTGATTATTCCATTCTATATAGCATGTAATCTATACGACTATACGTTGTCGGGGCACTGTAGGGTGGGGTGGGGGTGGCGTTGGGGAGAAGGGGGCTCTATTTAGGTGTTTGCAATCTTGGTCGCGCACATCGCAACAACACGATTGGGGTGCGATGGGTGGGGCGTAAACCTGGTCGCAAATGAAAAGAGTTGTTGGCTCATGGGAGGAGAGAAAAAGAGTTGTTGGGCATATTATAAATCAAAAAATATATTAAAATTTTACATTTTACCTTATAAATACTAGCTCACACCTTATAAAAAAAAATCACTACATTCCTATTTTTTTTCTCTCCATTCTTTCTAAAAAATTTTAAAAATCCTTTCCACTACAAAGTGCCAGATAATTGAGATGGTTCGTTTCGCTAAAGTTTTGATCTCATGGACAACGAGGTTTTACAAAACTTTACGTTTAGTCCATTTGATTAGGTCATTCCGGGGACACAACCGACTCAAAACGAACCGTATTCGGAGGGAATTTTTAGAGGAAGACTAATTAGATTACTTTTTTTATCTATTATGTATTTTTTATTAAGTGTTTTTTATTTTTTTTGTTTTAATGAATTTTATTTGATTATAATGTTTAATTATATATTATTATTGTTTTACATTTAAAAAAATTAAATAAGTTAAGTAATTTGTTAGAGCCTCTGATACAACAAATGGGTCAGACTACTTGATCATGGACTTTATCTAGTGTCCAGTCAGCATACAGTACACGTCATCTGCCGTAATATTGCAAAATAATTTGATTGTGGGCTCTATCCCACAACACAGCCTAAAAACTTGGGCATAAAAACCGGGTTCGGACCCGACCCGGAATCGGGTACGGGTACGACCCGGTATATGTATACCCGGTTTGGACCCGAAAAAAACCCGTAGGGTTGGAACCGGGTATGATTTTCTAGAATTTCTTAGAACCCGACCCGAACCCGACCCGAAAAAAAACCCGTAGGGTTGGACTTACCACCCGTTTTTACGTGTGCCACCGCTTTAAATCCGTTTCTAATGTTGCGGGGGTTGAATGTTTGATAGATGAGATAAATGATAATTTGGATATGCATGACGAAAACCCAGATTTTTCAAACGAGGCAAAAGAAAATTTTAATCATAGTTTGAAAACAATTTATAATTTTTATTTAAATAGATGGGCCTAACGTAAACATAACCATGCCAAGCGGATCAACCTCAAGTGCTAGTACCTCGGTTAAAGACCCTGTTTTGACTATGTTGAATGTTGTTCGGAATGTGACGGCTAAATGTCAAAGGGGTAACATCCCAACAAGTGAGCTCTGTAGATATAGTGGAACGGATTTTATTTCCACTATGACTACCGAAGATTATCGTGCATTCGATATTTTGGCTTGGTGGAAAGGAAAAGAATCTCAATTTCCGATTCTTTCTGCTATGGCCGTGATTTACTAAGCGTCCAAGCTTCTACGGTAGCTTCGGAATCTGCTTTTTCTCTTAGTGGCAGGGTAATATCATTACGAAGAACAAGACTAACTCCGAAGCAGTGGAGATGTGCATTTGTTTAAAGGATCATTTAGACGCAACGGATCGTATACAAGACCAAACAAGCCTCGAAGACGAGATTACACTCTAAGCTAAAGTACATGATGAAGAGGTAGAAGACGGAGTATCTTATAGCATATCCGATGAAGAATTAGCATTTGATCAAGCATCTCGTAGTAGATAAAATTAGACGATATTGTTATTTTAAGTTGTTTTAATATTATATGTCTTTCATGTTCTTTTAAATTTCTTTGTCATTCAAATGTTTTATATAAAAGTATTTAATATTTGTATATTATAAGTGTAACCTTTTGCTCAAGATTTGTATATATTTATATATTAAGTTGTTTAAATTTTTGTTATTCAAGTGAACCTGGTTAGGAAAAGAAAAAATAAAAAAAAAAAAGAAAGAAAATATAAGGAAAAAAAACATACGACCCGGTGTTCGACACACACACAAGAAAAGAAAAAAAAGAAAAAAAAAAGGAAAAAACCCGGTTGAACCCGGGTTTCATACCCGAACCGAACCCGACCCGACCCTACTCGGGTATACCGGGTAGGGTTTGTATCCAGCTGAACCCGACCCGGGTTCGTACCCGGGTTCACCAATACCCGGGTACAAAAAACCCGGTTGAGCCCAAACCCGGTTTGTACCCGGGCCCGGGTACGGCCCAAACCCGGTTTGCCCATCTCTAGAATGGTGATGGTGTGTTGTAAATATTTTACTGTGGTATATAGTTTTTAAATTTTTTTTACTTAAAAAAGTAATAGATTAATGAAAATTAAAAATAAAGAAAAACATTTATTTCGATAAATATCTTTAAAATCAATCATTTTGGTAAACATTTTCCCCATCAACATCTTTTTGGAAAAAAAACTCATATTAATAATACTACTAATGGAGATAACGACATGATACTAATTAGACATTGACTCTAAAATATTAAGATTGTAGTTTAATTAGATAACACGAAACATGCTATAGCTTCCATTTGAAATTTTCGATTTTTACCGAGAAGCAACATTCAAGAGTTAGACGTTTGAGGATGTATACCATGTCATAGGTATGAACAGAATTTATAATCTATATCTTAAATAACATCTGTAAGTCCGTATGTTTTTTTTTTTTTTTTTTTTTGTTCTATCTGATGTCAAGATATTTGAAGGATTTACTGTTCTTGTTGATCTTTTCTTTAACTTAGATTGGTTAACATATTAAGTTAGGTCTATCGTATATAACGAGTTAGGTCTATGGTACATAACGAAACAAGATATTGGGTCACTGTAAAAATACTCTTATATAAAAAAGTCAAATTAAATTTTAATAATTTAAATTATCAATTATTCATTTGTAAAGAGCAATCTTAATAGCATAAGTATTCATTTGTTTACATTTGATTTCATTTGATTTTGCTCACGGTGATGATTGTGAATGAAAAAGGGAAACGCATAATGAAATAAAATGAAAATCAAATGGTTTTTTGGTTTATCTTTGTAACACAAAGTAATGTTTTACGATGAATGGGTTAGAAAAATAACATAAATCATTGCTTTATCTTTGTAACAGAAAGTAATGTTTTATGATGAATGGGTTAGAAGAATGACGTAAATCATCCAATAAACTTAAATAAATTTAGTAACACAACCAATACCATAAACCCAACTGGCACATATAAAATTTCGGGTAAACAAAAGCTTCGTTCTTTCAAGCAGACTACAACACTATAGGATCCAATCCTAGAGATCAACTTTAGAATAGCTAGCAACACATACCAAAACGGTATGTTTCATATAAAATTTCTAAGTGTCCCTATCACTGAAATCTTGACTTCAACAATAAGATTATCATTCAACAAGAAGCTATTTTGCGAGTCAACGAGTTTAGTCAACAACATAAAAGTAGGAAAGCCAATGTTAACAGAGTTGCAAAACCAGTGTTCACCTTCTGAAAAGCATAACGCAAAAGAAAACATGAGGATAAAAATTTTAAGCCCTGCTTTTGAATTTGAGAAAAATAATATAAAAGGATATTAAATAAACTCTAGAGACATTTAATTTAATCTTTACGACTTATTTTCCTTTGACCAATATTTTTACTAGATGAAATTGTTACCAACTCTGCTCATTTGAATGTGTATGAATGTACCTTTTCAAATAAGTTAAATATGAAGTTATATTATATAATTACTTCTAAAAAGAATGAGTTTACCTCCCTGTCTATGCCTTTCAGTACCTTTTCATCGTAATTTATGTCACTCAACCGCTCACTCTAGGAATATCTGAATTGTCTCATGGTACTTTAAAACGTAATTACAATCATACGGTTCAATGCATAATTGGTGTCTTTCCCTATTTCTTTTCACATAGCCCAATAAATCATATTAACCCGTTATAGAGTTTTTAATTAATTTCACCGTTCTAAAAAATACTAACAAAATAAATTGAAGTTGAGATCTGAAGAGGTTTTCATTTTAAAAATAAGAACAAAATCAATTGAAGTTGAGATATTATTATCTTGGCTACTAATCTACTCTTATCTCGTAAAATTTAAACACTCAACCTAAGAACACGTCTTACCATCAGAATGTCTCATGAGAAGTATGATATTATATTATAAGTTAAAATGTTTTAAATTAAACACATTATGTTTGATTCGAACTTGATAAAAACCTACAATAACACCATACATTGATGTGTGAAAAGTGAACATTTGAAATTGTTGTAACATGCTTGGATTTTACTTTGATGTATGAGAACATCCATGCATACTACTAAACAAGGATTTATGTTGCCTTGATCTATTGGTGTTCCCTCTAATAACGTACCCACAAATGTGGTCTATAGTTGTTTGAAAGTTCTTTTGCAATTGTGCAATTGAACAAACTTCGTTAAGTCCCATTAATTAATGGCATTGCCAACATTCTAAGTGTTTTCTTATCAAGATTCATCTTTTTGATGTCATCATTTGTGTACTTTATAGGTTCTTTAGGAATTACTTTGGTGTTATGATCAGAGGAGACCAATCGAATGCAGGTAGGAGTATTCATCGAATCGAATTAAATTCAAGTTAATCAAATCGAATATGTTAAAATAATTCGATTTTAATTCAAAAAGATAAGTCGAATTCAAAACGAATCAAAGTTGAAATTTTCAAATAGAAATCGAATTTGATTCGTATTCTGATAAATTTTGAAACGGAATCGAATTAGAATTAATTTGATTCATATTTAGTAAAAAGATAATCAATCGGAAAATATTTTTAAAATACATTCAAAAATATCAAAATTCAAGTTATCAAAAACAAGCTGTAAAATATTACAAGTTCTA
>CM046433.1:14256938-14531938 GCA_025506505.1 Flaveria sonorensis | reverse complement strand
TCCATTTCCATGTGAACCAAGAGGACTGACCCATTGGCTAAAGTAGGTTTTCTTTAGCAAACCCTTCAATCTTCCATCCTTATCCTGAAGCATGCTTTTCTCTTCACTGCCGGTTGTAGGCTTACCTTGCTTCACATCATCATTCAGTTTCCTGAAAAAAAAAAACCAATTTATAATCTGACTAAAAATAATAATTAAAAATACAAAAAAGGAATAAACTTACTCCTGTAGCAGACGGTTTTCCTGCTTCAATTGCGCCAACTCCATAAGCGCAGCCACCTTTTCATTTGTCACCTATTGAGAAGTAACAGCTATTATATCAAGCAAGTGAAAATATAACTAGCGAAATAAACTGAAAGAAACAGCAAGTTTTACTTGTATTAAATTTCTTTGTAGCTCCTCTAATTTGCTCTGAAGAGCTGAATTTACATTGTTCTCTAACATATATCTCTCTTCCTGCTGTGATAGAAGCAGCAATGCTGCAACCTGAATTAGTTTAATCAATAACTTTCATAAGATTCCATCTGCACCATGTTTGTTGAATATAACTTGACATGCTGACATAATTCTTCACATCTTATTCTATGCCTGTTTGGATATAAATACACATACAGACATGAATACAAACCTTCTCTTGCAATGCTTGAGCAAGGGCATCAGAAACATCCCCCGTTTCAGAGCTAGAAGGTTTTTGTAAATCAGAAACGTTTTCCTACAAAAATATGTGAAACAACTGAGGCCTGGATAGATCAATTTTATGAAGAGCAATAAGAACAATTATTATTTCATAAGAAGCCTAAGAGTCACAACACAGCTAAACCGGTGTAAGTATAAGTGGCCATTTCAACCCATTTACATAGAAAAGGGTCAGCTTCGGTTATACTTCAACCATAATGGGTAGTTAGTTGAACTAAAAGAAGTAGCTAGTGGTCAAAAGTCACCCAATTGCATTCAAATGCATAAGACGACCAGAGTGATTTATCCAAAAAAAATAGCAATAATATTGTTTTTTTCTTGGAATCATATTTAACTTATAAATCATTTATGGAGCTCAAAAAAAGGTTTGCAGGTCAACCCAATCCCACCAAACAGGTTTTGACCATCACCCAACCACATGACTCACCCATTTTGCCACTTCGTGTGTACAAAGTACATACATAGAACTTTAGCCACTCAAACAGATCTAAGACCGGGTAACTATGGTTTGAAAAACTCGCCATCGTCTTCTTTATGTTCCTTTTAAATGGAACAAGAGAAGAAAGTGCACACAAGCACACACATGCATTTATACACACATACATACATACATACACAAACCTTGTTCAAAACAAGAGCTTCTAAGCCATCCCCAGCGCTAGAACTTGAAGTGTTTGGCAAGTCAGAAACATTCTCCTGCAACATATGAACATGGGAAATTCAAATATACAGGCACATTAAAAGTTCCATCCTTCTCCTTTGAATATTTATTGTTCTTAACATAATTACGCAAAGGATGCACAGATATGAAATACCTTTGTAGTAGTATCTGAGGCTGCATCAGGGCTTATATGTACATCACGACAATTATTTTCTTGCAATAGCGTCTCCCTCTGAGGAGATAAACTATTAAGTTCCTCATTTATACAGATTTGTCTCATAGTTTCTTTGATTTCATCAATAGTCGATTTAAAATAAGAAGATTCCTCCTCAAGCAAATTAACAATTTCAAGCCTATGATGAGAATAAAAACTATGCAAGCTCGATATGTCCCTCTTCATTTTTTCTTCCAAGCACATCTGTATTCAAGTGGGAAATAAGACCATTAACAGTCATTAATTTAAAGCAGCAGAACTTAGTTATCAATTATAATGTCATCTCACATTCTTGTTTTTCAAATCTTGGACCATCCTCTTCAAATGTTTTTCAATCTCCAATCCCTGTCATCGCGATAAGAATTAAAACAGGTAAAAAGAACGAAAGAAAGGAACAACTAGCATAAGTGACATGGACCGGAAACTAATTTAATACTAATATTTATTACCATCTGTAGCTTGCTCTGAAGATTATGTAAAGATTTTCTCAATGACTCCACTTCTTCCTCTAGTGCAGTCTGTCTGAATCAAAAGTCAATCCAGTTGCATATGAAAAACTTTAGTTCATCATTGGTTATTGTGTATTAGAACTTACGATATATTTTGTGGTTGATGTTTCCCCATAACCGGTGAAAGTCCACATGTCATCCGAGTCATTCAATAGGGAAGTACACTTATCTTCCCAATTAACGTCACCATATTCGTTTAAAGAATGCTGTCTGATGTCATTAAACTTAGTGATCACCTGTACAAGTAAAACATTGAATTTTGTACAAGTAGAAGGACCAAGGATTAGAAAAAAATAACATTAATAGTGCATATACTAACAAAAGATAATGTGGCCAACATAATTACCTGTTTGAATATTTTATTCTCCTTTTCTTGTTTTTCAAGATCAGTTTGAAGTGCAGCTGAAAGTTTCTTTTCTTCAAGAAGAGCCGAGTTGAGTTCTTCTATCCTGGTCCGCCAAATTAATGAGCATAGCACAGATAACAGAAAATATATATAAAGGTAAAGCCATAACAAAATATTAATACACACTTTTGTTGCAAGATGCCAAATTTTTGTGATGTGATTTCTTCTTTCTCTTTGGCTTGTTCGGCCTATCAAAACCATGTAGGCATTTGAAGTCAAAAAATTCAGGACACGAAACCGCTCAAAATACACTAAAAATAACAATTGAGAGTAATTAAGTTCAGAAAATGTAGATGTTAAAAACTACACCTCCATTATTGCATTATCACGTTCAGAGAAAGCAGCAGCAACTGAACTTTGGAAAAACTTAATCTGCTTCTCTGCTTCTAAACTCTGCATAATTAATCAGGATATTCATCATTAGTTTACTAATTAGTTTAATCATAGCTTTAGTTGCACTCCATTAAACTATAGAACATAAATTACAAAAAATTTGACAATTATGCGGAGATAGGAATACCTTGGAAAGCTCAGCTGCATGTAGATCTGCTAACTGGTTCTGCAGAACGAATTGAAATATTAATATTGACGAATTTGGAATCATTTAAGAAAATAAAAAAATAATAAATAATAAAAAGAAAAACCCACTTTGATAAGATAAGATTCCGAGAGCTCTTCTTGGAGATTTACATTCTCTCTTAAACAAGCAGATAACTTCTTTTTCAAGTCAGCTATCTCCTGCTCCAGACCAGCTGTCCTAATTGGGTATTAATATCAATGCTAAATAACTATGAACATGTACGTATTGTCCGATTATACAAACAATTAAAGATCGACGTAAAAAAGAAACCTTTGCAAATGCGTCCTGGTAGCAACAGCACCGTAATTGGGATCAGAATGTTGCATACACATTTGCTCAATATCATTACGCAGTTCATCACGCTCTACAAATCAAAACAGAAACTAAGACCTATATACTATTGTTATAAAGGGTTGTGTACCAGGTGAAAATGTTTTACAACAATGAAACATGAAAAACCAGAGCCCATACCGCGCTCCAAAACTTCAATTCGAGAAAGCAAAGCGGAACGATCATCAAAACTTTCATCCATGGTTGCAGATTCCTATAACACACAAACACAATTTATACAATTATCATCAGGAACGCAAGAACAAGATGTCAAGATGCAGAATTAAAGACACTCCTACCCTCAACCACCATAAATACAAACCCTAATCTGAAATTATAGTTGATACCCTATACAGAATTCAAGCAAGTATTCATGTCAAATAATAAATAATCTAAAACATAGAACCAATGAACATTGCATTCATGTAGTATAAGTGAACGATTTCAAGATCTTGGAGATAATACAGCGTAACTGAACCATAATTCAAAGCAATCATAGAAAACTGTTGGCTGTGAAATCCAAACAATAGCATACTGTTCAAGATTTATTGAACATGACGAAATACAGAATTGTTTGCATACATGAGAAGATAAACTATGGGAATTAAGAGCGATTAAAATTACCTGAAGGAGATGTATAAACCCTAAAAATCAGATTAGAAGAGAAGAAAGTATGCAAAGGGAGAAGAAAGAAAGGGGGTTTATTGTTCGCTTATCGTTTGCACCAGGCTGTCCTCCGAGAACATGATTATTACACACGACTGGTATTTTTTTTCAGTGTTATTAGAAAGGAAAACCGGAGTGTTACGAACTATAATCCATGTATTACGTAGACTGAATATAAAATATTAAATGGTTAGCAACAAAAATTTATCAGTTATAAAATAAAGTTTTGAGGTAAAATATGATTGAAATTAGTATGATAAGGACATTAACTAATAAAACGATTATATCATTTTTTAAAACTTTATTTAAACTTTTTTTGTTTTTTCTTAACATTTATCGTTTTTAAAAGATGTTATCTTTGGAAGTTTCCTTATTATAACTTCAAATTTTTGTTATTTCATTTCATAAAAGTTTATTTTTTAAGAACACAGGTTTTTAAATATTTTGTAATTTTAAAAGGGTTTGATATTTAAAAACATTTCTTACTTTATAAAAAAAAAATTGTTTATTTAAAAATTGTGGTTATAGAAAGATATATTTCTTAATTTATTGAAAAATATTTTTAATTTGGAAGATATTTTAATGATATCATTAGCAATTAATGTTATTATTTAGTAGTAGAGGGAAACGTGAAAGTGAGATTTAGAATGGACTTAATTACACGGGGTGGTCCCTGTGATTAGGACTGATTTTAATTTTTGTCACTAACTTTTAGAAGCAACAAGGTTGGTCCAATACTTTTCACAAACATAACAAAGATGATCCCTGAAGTGGATATCCGTAAAGTTTTTCTGTTAATTTTTTAAAAATAACTAAAATACCCTTGTATTAAAAAATTAATTCTCAAATTGAGGCCCACTAGATTAAAAGTCAACATAAACCCCCACCTACCCCAACACATTCCCCAACTCACCTGCCACCACCTTCAGCCACCACCATCACCGGCGAACACCACCAAATCGACCGTACCCTTCTCATATCACCGACGACCTGCACCACTATACTTCGTCTCCCCCACCGTCTCCCTCAACGACCAACATCACCATCACCATCACAGATGCACCACCATCACCGCACTAAACCGAAAACCACCACCGCACCATCGCACTAAACTGGAAACCACCATCGCATTAAATCGGAAACTACCACCGTCTCCCTCAACGACCAACATCACCATCACAGTCACGACACCTATGTTTTAAAGGCGCACCATCGCATCCAACCGAGAACCAGCTCACCTGCGTTTCCAGCTACACCATAGCACCCAATCGTAACCACCGCAACTCTGTTTTCCAGCCACATCCAACTGACAACCACCTTACCTTCGTTTGTGATGGTCGATAAAGGTTAGAGAATTTGACCTGTTTTCATGTTGTGTTGATGGTGCAGTGGTGGTTCTATAGTACTTTGCAAATGAAGAACGCAATGACGATGGTGTGATGGTGGTAACCGATTTTCCGACAAGGTGGTGGCGGTGGTCATTGGAGCTTAAGAGAACAGGGAGATAAATTGGGGGTAGGGGTGGTGTGGGGGTTGAGGACTAGAGGTGGGGTCATTTGTTTTTTATATTTTTAATCTAAGAGGGTAATTGAGTTATTTCACATGTACTTAAAGGTCAAACTTAACGGATATTCACTTCTGGGACCATCTATGTTACGTTTGTGCAAAGTATTTGACCAACCTTGTAGTTTCTAAGAGTTAGGGACCAAAAATAAAATCAGTTCTAACCACAAAGACCACTCGTGTAATTAAGTCTTTAGAATGTCAAGAATAATATCATGTATCCCTAAAATCCTTCTTTTATTTGTATTAGAAGATAGAATAGGTTAGAACCCAAGTTTGACACAGATAGAAGAAATTTAACATATTTATTAATATTGTATATGTTATATTTCATTATTCATTAATGAAATAATAATAATAAATAGGAAAAGTTTAAATAAAAAGTCCCTTAAACCTACAAAATATAAAAAGTAATATTGACCATTAATCTTCTTAATCAATAGTTGAGATCAAATTGCTAAAAAAAAAATGTTCCAGGGGGGATTTTAGGAATAACCATTTTATTGACTTTTTGTAAGTTCTTTTTATTTTTTGACCATTCATAACTTTTATGTAAAGCATTATTTTTTATAAGAATTACACCATAAAAACACAGGTTGTTTATCTTTAAAACGAGTATAGTATTGTTATATAAAAAGATAATAAATTGTTTTATGCTTTTAAGCTCATATCTCGTCATTGTATTTTTAGTGCAGTTCATTGTGTCTTTTTGTTAGTTATTTATTTTTCTGCATACTATTGTGTTTTTCTAAAATAATGAATTCTAAAAAATATAATGGTAGAATAACATTGTTGTGTATCTCTAACATGTAAATACAATAAAAAATTAACATCTAATTAATCTAATACATTAAAAACAATGACAAAATAACATAATGTTTTATGGTATTTTTTTATCATCATTATGTTATGTTGAATATTATGAGTTATGAAAAATACATTGGTAAAATAAAATTATTGTGTACTTCTCATTGTAAAAAACAATGATAGATAACAAGTTTATATAATTTATAAAAACAATGACAAAAGTAATACAAATGATCTAAAATGTAAAATACAATGATTAATACATATAACAAATGGTGTAAAATATATGATACAGTGAACTGATATTCTAACACAATAAACGTATAAAACACAATTAGTTGAGGTATTTAACACAATAACCCTAATATTCTCCTCCTTGAAACAATAAAGAACACGTGTCAAACCCACGATCATTCTTAAACTTTTTATATTAAATACCATTGTTACTATAACCATACCCTAATAAATAAAGAAAATTTAAGAAACTAGTTTTTTACAGGTAGCGCGTTGTGACGGCATTGTACGCGGTGTGATAAATTATAGAGTAGCAATCGACCGGACTTGTCTCCAGACTAAATTCACGTCAAACCGTAGTGTAACTCGAATTTATACCCTTGAATGAAAATGTATTATACTTGACTTGTGTCTTTTCCAAATAAAATTATATCGAAAACAAGCCAAACCACAACGTACATAAAAAAATAGATTAAAATCATATCGAAAATAAGCCAAGTCACAACGTACATAAAAAAAATAGATTAAAATCGTCTCGACTAGTTTCCGAACTAGATTAATGTTGAAACGTAGAGTGGAAACATTTTATATTTGACCCGGCTTATTTTCGAATAAAACTTACGTCAAAACGTAGGCGAATGTTGAAATGTAGATTATCTCAAACTGTATATAAAAACATTGTATATTTGACCTGACTCGTACCGACACAAACCTATAAGAATACGAACATAAGAAATCAATTTTTTTAGTTAAAGCTGTACTTGTAAACCCGGAACTTTAAAAAACTTAAATGGGTCAAAGTGACGGGTCAAAGTTGACCGGTCAGATTTAAATTCAATAAACAAATATGATTCAATAAATATACAATATTATTATCATTTATTTAGTATTAATACAATCAATATATCTATCAATATTATTATTTTATTAATATTTTTACTGTTCAAGTCTATATGAATTAATATAAGAGGAATTATCAGTAACAAATAATAAAAATGAAGAATCGTAAAATTATATTTTAAGATAAAATATAATAATTTAATATGTTTTAATAATTTATTAAAATAAAAAGATTTATATACTGGTTATTTAATTATTTATTTTACTTATTTAAATTTATTTTTATTTCATATGAGAGAGAGTGAGACAGAAAACAAAAGCTTAGGTTTCACCAGAAGTGACACGTGTCTCTAAAAATCCTATTTTTATCGTATAGTATAGATTATTACAAAATAAAATTTCCGTCTAATTAAAAGTTAAAGTCGTAACATGTTTGATGTCGAATAGGTCATTCATATGGCTTTTAAATTTTGGTGTAGTTGTAGACTGAATATAGAAAAAAAAAAGTAAATAATAGTAGTAACAAAAATTAAAATGACAATAATAATAAATAATTAACAAAATATATAAAAAATTTTTGTCATAAACCGTCATGGGCTAGGTCGAACCTGAATCTACCATATTAGAGAGGGAGGGCAAGTAAACTAGCGTAGAGTTATAGATTATCATTACAGAAATGTATTTACATTTGTTTATTGCGTAAACAATATTGTTAATAGGTATAAGTAAACATATATATTATTTTGTTATAATTTATATAAATTCGATTTTAATAATTCAAAACTTATTATGAAATAGTCAATGGTGTGGGCAATAAAATGCTCGTAGGTACCATTAATGTCGTATAATGGTGGTGGTGGCAACGAGTATTAGTGTGACAATAGATGGAAATTGAGGGATGTTACATGCTAGAATGTCAGGCACTGTTATATGTGGTGATAATTGTTAACTATGCTAGTGAGATCATTGCAGTGGCCGAGGAGGTGTTAAGAGGATTAAGCGCGACTTGCGGTAGTGGAGTTTCGGTCCCTCTTCTTTTATGATGGGAGCTAGAGAAAAAACCTCGACAAACTATGGTGCGACGTTGAAGGTTGGAACAATGGGAATAAGAATTGCTTGGAGCTGCTAGGAGGTTTATGTTGTGTAGCACTAGTTTTAGGAAGATTGGGGGTTTTTTCGTGGTGTTGGTAATGATTATATAAAATAAGAGTGAGTATCTAGCTCGTTATATAACCGATGCCGTCAATGTTGAAGAAAATAACCCATCGAGCTCGTTGCGACCAATGTGTATGAGACAGGGAGGCGGCCTGCCATCCATGGGGATGAATGCATCTGTCTGCGACCGTGGGAGGGGGAAGAGGGAGGGCATCCGGGGGCACCCGTTTGGTCCATCGGACAGTGCCCGCTTCATCTTTGAAGAGCCCCATTTAATTTGTCAATTCTTTGCAAATAAACCAATCTTTCTTTTTAATATTAAAAAGATTACTGCATTAAGAAGATTCTCTTTTTCTCCCTTTTGGGATGAAGGGCGTATGAAGCAAATCACCAAAACACTTACACCAATGAACCAAACAACAAAGTCATGATCCATAAGAATATGAGTAGAAAAGAAACTAAGTACATTTTCAAATTTCCATGTCCAAAATCATATGCAGAAAGATAAAGAAATGTTCAAATTTGGTCACAAGTCACATTCTTGATTGTGAAAATTGAAATCTTGATAAACTCTTCATCATCATACTTCAATCAAAAGCAAGCTTCCAACAAACAGCAGCAACACAGGGCAGCCAGACTGCACACAATCACCCATCACAAAATAAAGTCAATAGTATGTGACCTATTAATGAAATTAACTTGACAGCAGCCAATACTCAAAACATGTGAATCGGTCAACCATTTAGAAAGGCAAACAACTTGACCTATTAAGAAATCCAATTGACAGCAGCCTAGTACCCAAAACATGAGAAACAATCAACTATTAACACAGCCAAACACCTTGACCTATTAAGAAATCAAATTGATAGCAACCCGATACTCAAAACATACGAATCAGTCAACTAGACCAAACACATCCTAAAACTAAGTGTTTGATGCCAAAGAATCATGATCGTCTAGCAAGTGTTTAATAATCATGATCATTTAGCAAGCGTTTGATGCCGAAGAATCAGTATTATCTAGCAAGCATTTGATTCCAATGAATCAAGATTAACAAGTGTTTGATACCAAAGAATCATGATCATCCAGCAAGTGCTTGATGCCAAAGATTCATGATCATCCAACAAGTCCTTGATGCCAAAGATGCATGATCATCCAACAAGTAATTGATACCAATGAATCATGATCATCCAACAAGTGTTTGACGCCAAAGAATCATGATCTACCAAGTGCTAGAAGCAAAAGAATCACAACCAACCATGAAAACATAAACAGTTGTTTAGAAATCACGATCTGAAGTCAAAATTCTTGCCCACAAGTCAATATCACAACAATTCACACAAAAATTAACCAACATCAGAAAATCAAGAACCGATCTTTAACACTTACATTACATAAACAAACCAAAATCAAAAGATGGGTGAAATCAGTACTCACCATCCTTCCATAAAACCGCTACTTTGTTGCTGCTGCTGCTGCTGAGGAGGTGGAGCACCGTACTGAGGGGCATACTGCGGAGGGTACCCTTGTTGTGGAGGATACCCTTGTGGAGGATACCCTTGCGGAGGATACCCTTGTTGTGGTGGGTACCCTGGTGGTGGATACGCGTCTTTTGCTTCTGGTGGATAACCTGCAAGAATCAAACAGCATTCTTTAATTTATGATCGATCGTAAACCCTAATTCCCAAATAAGTCAAACATGATAAAATTAACAGATCGAATTGAGGGAAAACTGACCTTGTGGAGGAGGAGCACCCACTGCGGGCTGGCTTTGATTGTAGTAACTCATGATGATGATGACGATGAAGTTGTTGTTGGAGGTTCTTTGTTGTAATCGAGTGTGTTAATGGAGATAATGGGGGTTTTATAATGTTGGATTGGGACTTTGTTCTTTTTCTTTTGGCAAAGGTATAAAATAGAGGCAAACACTAGTAGTTTTGTTTGCACTGTCGAGTAAATTTCTTACGACATGCGGGACGAAGTTAACAAGAAATTTTTAGGTTGTGGTTTAGTATGGAGATACGTTAAATGCAGGTTAAAGTTAAGCACATGCTTGACGAAACTACTCGTGTTATGGGTTGATCCATCTAATCCATTTAGTTTATATTTAATTATTATATAACTTTTGTGTAATAACTAATAACTAATAGGATATATTTTATACCAAATTTTTTTATAGTTTTAAAATACATTAGTACTATATTTACAATGAATGCTTAAAAAATAAAAATAAAATGTAAATTTATGATTTTAAAGTAAGGATTAATTTCATATATATCCTTACAAAACTAGTTAAATATCATATATATCCAAACAAAATTTTAAATAGCATATATGTTCCTATAAAACTTATCTTATATCATATATATCATTTTAAGATAATTAAAATATTATATGTATCCACTTCATATATTGCATAAAAATAATTCATTATATAACCATTCGGATTTTATTAAAACTTTACATCTTCATATTTACTCATCTTTTTATGGAGAGTTTTTGTGTTTTTAAAACCAAATTTTTATTTTTTTTATAAGTGACTCGATTTTTATAGTATTTTCTATTATATCTTTTACTAAATTTCATAGTGATTTTTACTAAATTTTATACCTTTTTTAAAACTATTTTCCCGGTCGTCTCGATTAAATATCCTTTTTAAACCTCTTAACAATAAAGTTTTATTCATATACGTCGTATTAATGTAGGTTAGATTTGTTTGTAGCTTCTTTTCAGTTACATACAAACTTCTATAAAAAAAATAAAAATATAAAAGAACGATAAAAAATATAATAGAAAGATGAGTTTAAAGTGTGTAAAACAAAGTTTTAAGAAAATAAAGGGTAAATTGATTATATTTTATATTATATGCATAAAATATGTTAATATAAATATATGATATTTTGATTATTTTATTCATATATATTGTATTTAGAATATGCTTTAAATATATGTGACATTTAAAAGGTTTTGTAGGATATATATGATATTCATTATGTTTTGTAGGGATATATATGATATTAAAAATTTAATTTGGATATATATGATATTTTGTAAGTTTGTAGAGATATATATATGAAATTAACTCTTAAAGTAAATTACGAGACATGGATATGTAATACGTTAGGTGAATTATGATACCTTGACATCTTACTTTACATGAGGGAATATTAATATGATAAGGATCAATTTAAGTATATTTAATAAATTGTATAACATGATGTCCAACAAGACATCCAAAACATTTAGATAAGCAAATGTAAGATATTCAAAGTGACAAATTAATAAATTCAAAAACTTTTGAAGTAATGCGCGTTAACATCCAAATCCATGTTTATATCTTCTAAAATTATTTTATATTTAATAAGTCATTTCAATAATCAAAAGTATATATACAAATTTATATTTATATTTATATGGTTTTTTAAGCTAGTTTTTAAATATAAAAAAATAAATAAAAGTTACATGTAAGCAAAATAAATCAATTTAATTCAAAAGTAGGTATGTGAAGCATTTGATTTGAAAATTTAAAATTCAAATCCAAAATTGAAATTTGATTTAGATTCAAATTTTTAATTTTTTGAGTCGGGATTCAAATACCAAATAGACTTAACTTGATGTGTGTTTGTTAGTCGCTAGTGGTTCTAAACGTGAGTTGTAGTGGTGATCTTTCATAGTACTATATTAGAGACTTTAACGTAATGTTTTCATAACTAAATTAGTTATTGAATTGATTGTCTTATTGGTTCACTTGTCGTGTTATTAACAAGTATCAAAAACCTGAAAACGTTATAAGTAACTTAAAAGTTCAAAAGTAAATATGCATATATAATCACTTTAAGACAATATTAAAGCACTTTTATCTTTTGATTTAAATCTGAAATTTGAACAAAATATGAAGTGAAATAAGCAACACATGAAAGTGTTTAGTAGATAAGATTTTGAAAAGATAAAAGATAAAAATTATATTTCTTAAAATCCTGCCATCAATTTGGTTAGCTGGTTAAACATGGTCCAAATAAAGATGGTTGAAGTGTGCTTAATTAACCTTGATGGTTTTCGGGTCAACTGGTGCTAAGAAATAAGAACACTGTTTAAACGCATAGAGAATGTTAAAAGCTTAGGATGGTCTGTCTTTGAAACAAACACCAAATGAGGAATTTAAATTTAAATGGAGAATATAATGATAATTCAAAGTACTGGTCTACAAGAAATTCTTTAGTTTGTCGTGCATAAAAATTAAAAAGAAAGGTGATGTTGTATGTTAGTAGTTGGGGGCTTACAAAATTCCAAGGTTTTAGAGAATCTTTGATAAATACAATCAAAACAGCATGATCAATGTCTTGAACTTCGACAGATATATAAAAGAATTGAAGAATTAAGACCAAGGGGTTTAACAATTTTTGTAAGTTAAACAAAATTTAAAAACTATTTAGTTTAAAATGGTTTTATTGAATATAATATTTTAAAATTTGGTTTTAAAAAGCATAAAAAGTGTTATGTATCTAGTGAAACCATAAATATGTGTCTGTCACACCTAGTCTTAAAATACATAGATTTAATTATGAGCAAAATTATTCTCATATTTTTTTACATGATTAAGATTGCCGGTGGTTTTGGCATCATCAAGTTATTTTAGTTAATTAAATAATTAAGATAAACATTCATATGAGTTCGGAGGTGTAGATTACATGTTTGCTTAATACTAGTATAACTTTATACACCAATAAACTCATTGAATCTAATAAAATAATTAAGATAAACATTCATATGAGTTCTGAGGTGTAGATTACTTGTTTGCTTAATAAACTCAAGCATTCAATGAGGTAGCCCCCTCGACAGGTGTCTGGGGCAGCACCACATGCAGGGATCCAAGTAGTTGAGCCTCTGGCGAGGTCACGCTCTCTAGTCCATGAGTGGCGCTTATGGTGGGTGAAAAATCCAATTACTTAGTGAAAGTCACTTTAAGTTGATACACATCTATAAGTTTGATAGAAAATTGCATGAGTATCGATATTCAATGAGAACTATGAGCGCGTGACAACTTGTGCTATCAGCTTCAACTTAGTTATTAGTTGTGCATCAACAACTTGGGCAATTGACAATAATCAAGTTAGTGTTGGGTGACCAATCATTGGTAATAACTAAATTCTTATTAAATTAGTCTCTAATGACGAAAGGTACTGCTAACTATAACAAAATAATTTTCATTTGTTTTAACCGTCAATTGACCCTCTCTCATGAAGAGGTGTGTCGTTTCACGAAATATTAGCATTTGGTCATTTCTTGGTATGTTTCTCTACATTAGTATATTATGTACTTAAGCTTGTTTTGTTTTAATTATCCAGTTAAGATTTAAAGAGTATCATGGAAATAATTCGATCTAAAAGTAAATATACACGATTCAAAGAGATTAATTGCCAAACTATAAAACCTACAAATAACTTATTTACAATGTATGTGTATAAAATAAGCAGTTTGACAATGAATTATGGGGAATCTTCAAATTGAAGCAGGTGTGTGAGAAATTTTAAAAAGTTGAATAAAAAGATTCATAAATATATACAATATATTATTACAAACTAATGCATTATAAAATAAGTATAAAATTACACATTTCAAGTTGCTATTTAAATATTTTGTGTCTTGCTGTTGATGGTCCTCCCCTTGCGATTCAGGGAATACATGACCCCTTTTGGATTTAGTTGTTAGTTTCGTTTGATTACTTGTCTTTGTGTGACACTATATATAAATTCATTTAAATTGTCAAACAATGTTTTTAGGCTTGTTGGCACATACCATTCTTTATTTGATTAAAAAATAGAAATATAAGTGTGACATCAAATAGTATTAACATGCAGTTAATGTTATGAGTATAACAATAGAAGAAATAGATAGTTAAACATATTTGAATGATAGTAATTTTACGGCGTGTCTCTTTTCAAAAAACATCCTGATAACAAAACTATAACATAAGAAGTTGAATGTTTTTCTAAAATGTAATGATCATTAGTCATAATCAATGAGAAGAATCCAACTCAAAGAATAATGATCACTAGTCATTATCGCCTGTACATGTTAAACTAATCTGAGGAGATAATAATATATTATATTTAATAATTGAGACCAATGCTTTTGATGGTAGTATGGTTGGCAGGAAGAAGAGTACAAAGTAAACCACATGAAACCAAGCTGTCGAACAAAAAAACCAGCATATGCATATGCTTTTCTTTGCACCAAAGTACACATCGATCATTCCCCTTTGATACGACCCATGCGTTGATTTATATCCTTTTCTACTTTTTTATAACATATTATACTAGTTAAGTGATCCAAGAAAAACTAGAAATTAAGTCCGTATGATGAGGTATGTTTGTGAACTTCGTTAGGGGCGTAGGAGTGAAAACATTAATGTGGTAAGATACATAATACAAACATATGAAGTTGCAACAACTTAGTTCGAGATGTCAAAACATAGAACACAGTTATATAAGGCTGCCGATGTTCTTCGGTCGGTATCAGTTTCATTCTTTATGATACCGACATGTTATCATCAGTCGATATAATCTGCGATGCCCAAGATAATACCATATTCGTTAGGGGCGTAGGAGTGAAAACATTTTGTTACCTCAACTTAGTTTTTAAATGAACCGAGCCAGAGCCTACCTTTGCTCGACTCTGTTTGTTTATAGCCTTAATAAGTTTTTATTAAAAACCACAAATCCAATAAAATGGTAGGCGAAAGGTGAGTTACTAATTTTTTAAGATGATATTAAAGTTATGTATAGAATCATTGATCGAAATAAAAATCAGAAAGGTCAATTACTAATTTCGACATCTAAAATTGATAGTTTGATGCCCATTTATAACTAGTTTTATACCCGTCTGGTGGCCGGAAAGTTTAACGTCATAATACCATCACTATAACTTGTTAACATAAATAGTCAATACATTACCAACTTAAATAATTTAATATTTGTTCTTCATTTGTACACACTAAATACTTACAAAAGTTAATTAATTTAGGAAGACATTTACATCAACACAGGAAAATTTGACCTAGACTAAGCTTACCCATCTGACCTATTACCTAACCTAACATTTAAACTAAATAATCAAGTTTTTATCACTGAACATGAATAACATATATTATTGAGTACATAATTAACATTATATATATCATAATCACAAGAATAAACCCATGAACACATAATAAAAAACTAACTGTAAATATACATGTGTTACATAATATTGTTCTTCTGTTGTGATTGTAGTAGCTTCTTGACGTTTTGCAACTTTTCAATTTGTGATCTACCCTTTGGTTGCGGCAATATCCATCATAAGCCATTCAACCTACACCATACAAAATGTAATACAAACACATTCATACATATATTGAATATGAATGATCATTAATGAAAAGATAAAGAAATAAGAAACTATAAACACGTAAAATTATAGAAATTGTAACTTATATTTTCATCTACCACTCTCTTTTTCTTCAAGTTCCTATAGCTTTTATTTACTTTTGTAGAAGTTTTTTAGATTGAGCTTCAACATGTTCCTACAGTAAACTTGAATGTGCTCCTTTGATTACAAGTAGCATACTAGCACCCAAACCTAACCACGGTTAGCATATATTGAGGCTATTACATTATGATGCACATACAAAAATATGCATCATAAATAACTTATTGGTTTCAACCCAAACCAGTTTAGCCTAGTTATCTAGCCCCCCCCCCCCTCTCGGACATCTTGGCACATCTAAGTACATTAATGAAACATCTATCATTAAAGGATTTAATGATTTATTGAATGACATACAAAGTGATTATAAACCATAAAAATTCAAAATGGAAACCCAAAATATCAGCGAAACACGAACACACATATAAACATGCAAAAGTAACAAATTCAAGGAATAAATCACTAAGTAAATAAAAAGCTGGATGAAGTTGGACAAAAAGTCTATTACATTGATCATAACAACACAGATGCATGAGTATGTTCATAATGATCCGTCCTTAATCCTATCAACTAGTTATCATAATAAAAAACTAAGACTATGACGTACAAGTTTGTAAATATTACTTTCAACTTGAATATATATTAATTAAAAAAAAGATACCTTAATAAATAAGATAATATTACAAAAAATATGTTACAACTCGATTGTAGCGCGAGAATTTTATATCAACTAATCATACATAGTCTGATATCATCTATTAGATGAACAATTACAAACCACACATCCAAGACACCCTTTACCATGATATTATGTAACAAAACTTTAAAATCATCCAGATATGACAAAGAATAACATAAAATATTGTTCACTTTTCAACCCTAAAAAGAAGAAAACAAAGATATAAATGAAAGAATTTAACTTGTGAAAGAAAAAAGAGACATGTAATCCACTTCTCCCGAAAGATGTCTAGTCCAGATCCGCTGTTACCTCTTCCAACAGTGCCTCATGCAATCCTAGTATGAACTTTATCAATGAAAAGAGTCACATTGCCTGCAATTATCATATTACAAATAACATCTCTTATATCATCTATTATTTATATACAATAGAACAATAAATGAGATTTATGAATTAACATACACTTTGCCTAACCTATAAAAATTTGACCGGTTCCCTTTTAGCGATTATTTTTTTAAATTCTACCTGATTTGCAAAACAAAAACCTAAATCGACGGCTTCAAACAGGATGAAATAGCTACCATCAATAACACATAGTCATGCACTTATAAACTATAAGATGTGTGCTTAACTTCGTAATTAGGAACATTACACGTCTGTCTAATTGCAATCCTAATCCAATGACATGACCCGTTCCATCTTAACAGAAACCAAAGTCAAGAAACTAAACATAAATGTAACAAAAACGTCCACCTATATTAATCAAAGGTGAAATATATGTATGTACTATGATATGATATTCGTTGTAAATCAAATATTGAGAAATTTGCATACCAATAAATGAGGATGTCGTCATCTCACCTCACACCATCACTCATTTCCCTTTCTCCACCTACTAAAATAGAAATCAAGCCTAAAATGTCTAACAACATGTTATAGGGGATTGAATTTATGTATCCAAACACAAACGTCTTGTTATTAAGCAAGTGATTCAAATAGGTTATTTGACAAAATAGAACTTAATAAAGTAAGAGAATCAAGAATATATGACGACAGGAATAAGCTACCCATCTTCCACCAAGATTGAGATTTGCCTACAATGGATAAGAAACTCTAGGGTAATTTGGAAACTGATGAGATGAGATCAAAACGATGAAATGTAAGCGTATTTTGAGTAGCAACACAAGCGTACAAATTAACTCAATACAAAAGAATCAAGCACACAGTCTTGAGAGATTCATAATTGAAAAAATCGATTGAAATGTAATCGACTGTTGTCATGGTGAAGAGCAAAACCCTTGGTAATAGCTATATCAAGAAAACATGTGAATTAAGATACAACAACCTTAAATATATTCATAGAAATAACCACAACAGTGGATGATGCTTCCTTGAGAGCATGGTTGATAGAGAAAACACAACAGGGTCGGTGAGATTTGATGATTTGCAATTATGAGTGTGAAATTGAGAGATATCATGATGAGCGATGAGCATTTCAAGTTGCTTAGGTTTAAACATTAGCAGATTAGTAAAATAACAAAGGTCTACTAACAGAATCAAAAACAATGCATTTACCTTAGTTTCACCATATATTCTAATGCTAACAGTGTCTTCAATCTTCATGTGAAACTCTTTCTTCTTGCAGGTTGGCTGACTGGCTAAGGAGAGAAGAATGTAGACTACGTAGGGCAGAGGATGACTAAAACCTGCAGCAGCTTTAAAATCACAGCTTTAAACTCTTTCTCTCGTGAAATTGTTATATAAAGATCCCTTCATCAACATGTAGAATAATTGTTAAGTGCACAGTATGGTCATTGTTCAAATTGTTATCATAAAGTTAATCCAGTTCATTAAATTCACTAAAAAAATACACATATTAATAAAGAATGGATGGAATTACCTTTCCTCTGTAATCAGTGGACGTTGAGTTTTGCAGGTGCTTGATGGTTGTTGACATAATTAAAGTGAGAATCAGAACATATTCAACAAAAGAATTATGGAAGCAATTAGCAAATGCAACTCAACATATTATAATTTACACACTAATCTTTAATAAAGAATGACAAACAATATATCATGACACTCAAGTTTATTAACCAAATACATAGGAACATTATCAAGAGAAAGGAACTAAAGAACATCAATTAGAAAAGGATGCCTAACACTTGATGTTTAACTGAAGCATATTATCAATTTTAAATAAGTTGCAACTTTTATAAAGAAGATTTGAATTTTTTGGAAATATCATTGATTTGAATAGAAACAAACGCCATTCAACTTCAATTTGCACATCAATTTTCCTAAAAAATTTGAATGACGATTAGAGTTCTAATTAGGCATATGCTGAATACTTACACGAGCTTTATAGATGGTTATTGAATAGTAGTTGTAAGAGGAGACTGTTGCATCGATGGCATTATCGGTATTGGATGTGTTTGTGTCTGTGGCTATGGTTCTGACTGCAAAGGCGGTGGCGATGGAGATGGAGGTGCGCGTGCCTGTTGCATCTATCCTACCACCAGACTATTACAGCAACAAAGCCTTCAAATAAGAAACTAAGAAAAAGAGCCATCCGGATACCATGGAACGTGGTATGCAACCGCCGGTAACCTCTGCAAGTTCTGTAACCACCTAATTTACACCGCCAGGATTGAATCTATCTTCTTTTCGATGGCCAAGATCTCCCAAAATCATATAACCGTTATGCAGCAACCATTTATATATATAATTTTACGATCCAGAAATCTTTGAAGTTAAATCTTGGTCAACACTACTGTTGTCTTTAGATTGCGTTTTGCAAAGATACATATCTTTTGTCCCAACGGTTCTAATGCCAACTACTATCAGCCATAATCGACTAGCAATTCTTTCATCAAATGTGGCAGAAAACCCCATTGGACATGAATAGGATTATGTCCATATAAGATTTTAATGAATTTTTGGCTGATAATAGGTGGCATGAGATGCGTCGGGACAAAAAAACATCTTTGATAAAGAATTTTAGATATGCTACTTCAATTCAGTTGTTTCCATCGTCTTTCCTTTTTCTTCCTGATATTTTCTTCCATTTGAGAGGATTGCAAGTGTGATGAAATTGATTATCTAGAGAAAATGGTGAAAAAGAAAACCCGGAAATATTGTTATATTCATTCCCTAAAATCCAAAAACTTTTATTAGGCCACACACATTTTAGATTTGAGATTTCTTCTTAAAATCAAGAAAAAATCAGATTGAAAATCAAATTTAGTTCGCTCATAATATACTTTATTTGTGTCAAATATTAAATTCATCATATCTCAAACTACATAAACGTAAACCAAACAAACCAATCAAATACATATACAAATTCAAGAATATGAATCTGGGTGTTAAATATTTGAATTAGATTTGAAAAACTAAAAATTTAATTCGAGTTGAAAATCACTAATTCAATATTCGATTCAAGGTCTAATTGTAGAATTCGAATCAAATTCGAATATTGTGATTTTTGATTCAATTCGAATTACATATATATGCTTATCTATTTATATATATTGAGAAAGTTTATGGTACAAAGTGTTTTTTTCGTGCGAAGCGTACGAAGTTATCACGCAAGAATGGACATTATGGGTGGAATTATAACGCAATGGTAATAATTAATCACGCAGGGATGAAATTATCACGCAAATGTGAAATTATTACGCAATAAGATACTCATGCGTGATAATTCCACACGAGTGTAATTTGTCTTGCGTAATTATCGCTTTGTTCTTGCATGATAATTTCACCTCAAAACTTCGTACGCTTCGCATGAAAAAAAAAACACTTTGTATAGTAACCGGCCCCTATATATATTAATTTAAGAATAGGTATCTAAGAAATTAA
Source organism: Flaveria sonorensis (assembly GCA_025506505.1). Lineage (NCBI taxonomy): Eukaryota > Viridiplantae > Streptophyta > Magnoliopsida > Asterales > Asteraceae > Flaveria > Flaveria sonorensis. Next base: position 14,511,270 of record CM046433.1, on the reverse strand, counting down.
AAAGTAAATGTTCAAAACATACATAATTCGTTTAATTCTAATTAGAAACACACTTATACTTATCTATTATCTATCTATATAAAACAACACTCTTAGCTATAATATTAATTGGTTGGTTTACTTTTTAGCCACTAATCTTTGGTTGGTTTGCTTTTGTGCCACGAATATTTAGTTTGTTTACTTTTCCTTCATCAATCTTTTTAATTTTTTTATTTTATTGTGCACTTTATATAAATAAGAAAGAAGATGATGGGCCCCATAAAGGCAATGATGTTGCGGCAAGCTTCTGCATAAATGCATAAAATGCTATCTCTTCAATTTATTTGAATTTATTTATTATATTTCAACGAATATTATTATCTTATATTTCAATTTATTTTTTTATTCTTTTATTTTTTTCAACAATTTTTTAACTTTCTAAAATGCATGTATAACGTATTCTTTTTTGTGTAAGTTAAACAATAGTTTTTTTCAGAAACAGTTTTGTTTTTTTCTTTTTTTTTTTGTCAAGGTGATAGTTAATACGATTTGTTTTTTTATTTGTGTTTTGATATTTGGTCATGTTGCGGAGTTCTCCGCGCAACGCGCGTGGGGAACATTCTGGTTTATATATATTAATTTAGGAATAGGTAGTTAAGAAATCAAAAACTATAAGTTCAAAACATATATAATTTAAATTTGAAACTTTAAAGAATGCATTTTGCCTTATTTGGCACTTGAAATATTTTATATATCTTATGTTTGCTTTTTTAATTTTTATCAATTGAAATTGGATCGTTATAATGAATTTTGAAAATATTATTTGAATAAATATTTTTTAACACGAATCAAATAAATTTAAATTTGATTTGAATTCAATATTTTTTCCAGAATATTTCAATTACAATTAAATCGAATTTTATTCAATGGACACCCTTAATATGAATCAACTTTTTCTTGGCCTTCTTTGTCTATCGTTTCTGAAAGGGTTCTAGTATACAAACATACAATATTATAAATCGACAGTCTTCTATGCGCCTCGTATTTATGCGCCTCGTATGGCACCATACGCGGCGTATAGGGTCGAAAACACTGGCAACGTGAAAAATTCAGTGGGTTGTCAGGGGGCTATACGCCCCATATAGCCCTATACGATCCCCTATACAATACATATAAGGCTATACGACGTGCATAGAAAATTTTGACAACGAGTACGAGGAAAATTTTAGGGGGCTGTTATAGAGGTTATACGCCCCGTATATGACTATACGACCCCCCATACGACGCGTATGGGGGCTATACAACACGTATAGAAATTTAAAGTGTTAATTTATAATTTTGGGGTGTCTAAATATTCATACTGTTATGAAAATAACCCAATCAACTTTTATCTTTTAAATGTAACTAAACTTTTCAATTAGAATCATTAGATTAAAATCAATATCGTCGCATATACTATATTACTATATAATTATACTAGTATATAAACCCATATATTACACTGATTAAAATAAATAATAAATTAATAGATATTTATTAATTTAGAAATTATAAAATATTTTTTGAGATATAATATGCTTGAAATTACATATAAATAACTATTTTAGGTAATAAACAATAACAATATTTTTCTAAATTTTGATCTTTAAAAAAATTTATTTTAAAAAATTGTTTTTTTAAACACCACAAATTTTTTAAACAAATACTATTTTAAACAAATATCATTTTTAAAAGTTATTTGTATTAAAATACTTTATAACTCATAATTTTTTGTTTTTAATAAAAAGAAGCATGTTTTTAATTTATCAAGAAAATTGTATATAATTTGGATAGTATATTAATAACCATTAACATTTAATGTATCATTAAATAGTTAGTTTTCATTGTAGTAGTGACATGTGTTCAAATTCTAGGAGGAGCCTGGGTTGACATTATAAAAATATTTCATATGACTTCTAGACATTTTGCTTTATTAATATAAATAAATATAATAATATATAAATATAAATATATATTTTTTATTCCATTATAATGCAAATTGAGAAATTAAATTCGATTCACGATCAATTTCATTTTTTGAATTTGAATTTGTTATTAAAATTCGATTTGAATTGAATTTCTGGTTATTTAAATTAGGTTCGAATAAAGAACACCCCTTTGTTATGGGTATTGGGCTTTATTATTTAAATTAGGTTCGAATAATGAACACCCCTTTGAATTTCTTAAGGGTCGATGTTAAAATTTCATGAGGCTCATTACGAATTTGATTGTATGTAAAGCACTACAAAAATAAAAATAAAATAAATTCATTGGATGCGCCCGATCCAAGGGCATGGCCTTAGGTCCTCCCATGTATCCATTTCTTTTTTTTGAGACGCAAAGCAAGAACCTTAGATAAAACTTTGTACTTACACGGTTACACCTAATTAAGCTTATCTAACTGTAATCTTGTAAACCAAATAGGTCATAACGTTAGACTAAAATTTTTTAAAGCAAGTGAAGAAATCGTGGTTAATAACTTCCTAAAACTCCTTGTCGTTGCCACAACTTCCACAAAGACTCACTGTAATTGTTAGGTTTTGCCAAATTTGATAAACTATGATGAGTTATTGAGTTAACATTTTGGTCTTCTAAATTCTAATCTTCTTGTATTAAAAAATTGGCTAAATAACAGACACAAAAGCACCAGTGGTCTAGTGGTAGAATAGTACCCTGCCACGGTACAGACCCGGGTTCGATTCCCGGCTGGTGCAATATTATGAGCCATGATGTCATGCCTTTACTGGTGGTCCGGTCCATCAGACTTCTCTGAATCAAACAGATTAAAGTGTAGGGCTTTCTGAGCTTATTTTTTTGTCGATCAGTTTATGATAGATTTTTGGACTAACAATGTGATACATAAGAAAACTTGATCAACTGACCCAAGACATAAATATGGGTTGGGCGATGCTTTAGTTATGTATTATAAATCGACCCGTTTCGACAGACTAAGGTTAACTGTTCAATTCCATGCATCCATTCAAATCATAAAAATAATCTAAATATGAGAAGAGATATATAAAATAGCAACCCCATTTGGAAAAACTGTTTTCCAACCTGAAATTTTGTTGTTAGAAAACTATCTTTCTTATATGCCAACTGTTTAAATAAAGGGAGGTTATGGGTTCAAGTATCACTCTAAACAAAATGTTTAAAGTTGAGTCAGGAGATTTTCTCAGTAATGAGTTTCCTCCTAAGGGGGTTGAGGGGTGCGGTCCCGGCTGGGAAACTGATAGGTGGGCCCGATTAAGATAACACCTATCATACGAAGCAGGGTCATACATTTACCTTTAAAAAAAAAAACTGTTAAGATAGTGGTAGTTAGGTTTATTTTATGGATATTTAACCTCTTGTATAGACAAGCCTCAATCCTTATGGTTTCTCATGCCCATCTAGTTACGTATAACAGTATAAGCCTGACAAAATGGGCGGGCCGGTAGGGTAATGGGTCATAACGGATTACGGGTTCATGTGCCCACAAACTGTTTAACAAAGTATCAAATCATCACATTCTCTCGTTTCCTCGTTTAGTTTATGCATGACTTGTTAAGCATAACACTTTAGCCCACGTCAGCCCACAACGTACATTCCACATACATGAAATAGATGATAAGAGAAAGACACTGTTATCATAAATAGATAGATAAACATGTAATCATTGTATTAAGTTTTATGTATCTGCCTTCATTTAGCATTAAAAACTTACATTACACGAACAAAAGCCAGTACGAGACAATTGATTCATGTCATACATATTAATGAGAACTAGAGTTAGGAGTCTCGGCACGTAAGAATCCAAATTCTAATAAGTAGCTCTCGGCATATAGTTAGAAATGCAACCGAAAATATATGTAGCCATGGTTTCATGTATCATATAACTGTTTACATAAATAATCATATAACTACATACATAAATAACTATAGTATAAATGTACAACACGTCTCATAAAGGACGTACATCTTATTGTTAAGATCTTTTTCCTCTATCTAAGATGTTTAGAGTTTAGAGTTTAAATTCTACAAGATGCATATTTAAATAATTTATAAGAGTAGGATAATTGTTGTTGAAAAAAATTTTAAAAAATTATTTTGATGATTATATTTTAGATATTATTTTAGCTAAAAGAAAAAGAATTAAATAACGAGTGATCCAAGAAAAAGATGCTCACCAGGCACTTGTGGTTTGACTAAGTCAGAGATAGAGTCAGGGTTGGTTGTGCATCCTTAATTCTTGTGTCTCCAAACATTACCACTTAAACCTAATCTAATCCAACTTGTTAAGATTTTTAATTGAATTTTTCGTGTCTACACGTGGATTCTATTTGTTTGTATTAGGCTAAATACATTTAGTTGCTTTTATATTTTTAATTATATACTCTAAATTTAAAGAGCATATGTTTATAGTTTTAACTTTATAATAGTTACTGTTAGTAATATTATTTCTGCTTAATTGTAACAAAATTACCAATTTGTTAATCCAGTCATCTTTATCCAAGTTAAATGTGGCGTTTTTTTGATTTCGTATACACTTGAATACTCTATGGATCGAAAATAATTTATTTTTAGACTAAAGTATTTCATGTGTGTATGAAATCTTCAGTTGGGTAATATTGAAGGTTTTTAATCTAAGAACGAATTTTTCTTTTATGTCAAAAATTCATGTGAAAATTGCAACACAAAGTCAGACTAGATTATTCCTTTATACAGGGGATTAAACGTTCCAACAAACCATCATAAACTTTTACAACAAGGCATGAAAGCTAAGAGTTATAACCATCCACCTCTGACAAATACATCGGTAGTAATTATGTGACTACAAAAGAGTAGCAAGTTGTTGCTGATCACCTTTGCTTAGAGGTGTACAAATCGGGTTTTTTGGAAAACCGGTTTGGGGTTCAAACCTGAACTGGTTTGGTCAACCGTGGTCAAAACTGGTTTGGCCTCAAACTGTTCGGGTTTCAAACCTGTTTGGAAGGGGAAAAACTCAAACCTATAAAACCGGTTTGGGTCGGTTTGGAAACCGGTACGGATTAAAAAAAAATTTTAGTCGTTACAAAGTAATTAAAAATATTATAATATGAAAATCATAAAAATTATCAGAGATGATAAATTAAATAAACAGTAATTGTTTTTATAATCATAAGATACATTTACATATTTTATATGTAAAAATTAAAACATATAAATTAGAAACATTACATAATTGTTATAAAAAACAAAGTAAACAATTTAAAATCAAAGTGAAATATATAATATATAAAAAATAGAATCAATTCAAACGATATAAAATTTTAAATAATTGTTTTTAAAAACTAAACATTTAGCATAGTCGTTCTCCGATCGTTCGTTGCATAATTGGATGCTTTATTCTTCGCCACCTGAACCTGAGCTATTACGAAGGTACTCATCATATGTCGTTATATCATCGGTTATTCCGGGTGTCAATCCACTCTCTATCTCGTCCTCGTATAATTCTGCTTCATATTCCAATTCTCCTTCAAGTGAGCATTTGTCTTTACTCTTTCCGCGGCATCCAAATAATCCTTCAAGCAAATTGACATTTCAACCGCTTGGGTAGTGAGTCTAATTCGTCTTATCGATATAATCCTACCACTAACAGAAAAAGCAGATTCCGAAACTACCGTGGAAGCTTGGACGGTTAGTAAATCTTGGGTCATGGTGGATAGGATGGGAAGTTGATCTTTCTTACCTTTCCACCAGACCAATAAGTCAAAAATATTAAAATCTTATGGAATCATGGTTGATAAAAAATTCGTTCCACCATACCTCTCGAGTTCACTACTCGGATTGTTACCACGTTGATGTTTATTATATTTATCCCTTAAAGTATTATATAAAGCAAACATTGGATCATTTGAACTTTTGGCGTGTGCCGCATGCCTCAATGAGTCATGGATGTTTGATGTTTCACTATTATTTACTAAATAAACCTCAAACATTATTTCTAAATGTTGGTTAAACGTAGCTTTTAAACTTTCACCATAAAATGGGTTTTCTTCTTCTAAATCCAAATTAGAAGTAATTTTATCAAGTAAAGTTTCAACCCCCGACGTATTTAAGCAAGGGTTTAATGCAACGACACAGGTAATAACCGGAGGCATTTCTTTAAAATACTTTTTAAGTTTTTCTTTCATTGGTGGTATCATATCCGAATAAGGTCTACCTCTAAACGACATCTCATTTAATTTTGAAGTCATTAAATAAATTTGGTGAAGTACTAATAGACTCGTTCGATAATAAATTCCAGAAAGACAAACATTGCATTTTTAAAAATTTGAAGCATTTTGCTTATTTCTTCAATAACTACCTAACCCGATAGATGGTAAGTATTTGTTTTTTCACGACTCACCAAACTATTATGAAAAACTATTAAACTTTCTTTTTTGTTCAATAGCCTTTTCAAACATGTTACAAGTGGAATTCCATCTTGTAGGTGCGTCCCAATTCGGACCTAAATATTTGAATTTGCGTCTTTACAAAAGTTGCGATACCTACTATATCTTTGGTTATTGCTAAAAATGTCACGTAACATTCTTTTAAAACCATCTTTTGTTGGTTCAATCATTCTTAAACCGTCTTAAACGACTAAGTTTATGATGTGGGCAACAACTCGACTATGAAAAAACACACCGTCACAAATTGGTTTATATTTTTATTTTAGATGTTCTATCGCAAGCGTGTTAATTGACGCATTATCGAAAGATATAGAAAAAAAATTGTTTTCTAATTTATACATTTTAATAACTTTGTCAATAAGATTAAAAATATATTCACCGGTGTGAGAATAATCAAACAATTAAAATGCAATCGTACGTTTCATCATTTGCCACTAATCGGGTTCTACTCAATGGGCTGTGACACAAATGTACTAGTCCGGTGATCCATTAGGAGTTGACCAAACATTACTAGTTAAGTTAACATCGGTTTGTAAATTTTCAAAATAAGATATTAATTTATTTCTAGCTTTTTTTCACATTTTTAAACAATCTTTTCGAAAAATAGCAAGACTTACATTGGTGTAACGGGGTTGGAGAGTTCGTTGAATGAGTCGAGTCAAACGTTCGTTGTCAAAATGTTTGAATGACAAGCTTTCTTGAATTACAAAATACGCCATTTGCTCCAGAACCGCATCAACGTTATAAGGACAAACATTTCCTTCGTTTGTCATTAAAACTTGACCTTGAGGCGGTCCACCTTTCAACGCGTTTCAATATTTATGCGCAATGTGGTTTTTCAAGGTTGTGTTTGTATTTTTTTTAAAAACTTATGGCAAAACTTGTAATGAGCTTTGTTCGGACCGCTAGCCATTTGACATAAATCGTAATTGCACCATATTTCGGGGTTTCTATTCATAGGAAGGATTGCTACCACCACGTTGCTTGACGGAGCATCACAACCAACGGATGATTGAGCACTTGATGAATCCATTTGAGAGTTTTTTTTAAGTGCACTAAAGTATTGAGCTTTTTTGAGATTTTTGAGAGTAGAGAGCGTTTTAAGTTGTTGTAGTTTAACCAAAACATCCAATACATATATATACTTACCTAATGGGGGTATAATGGTAAAAATAACACCAAAAAACGATAAAAAAACCCCTCCAATGGCCAAAACCGGCTATATAGCTGTTCTATAACGGCTAGTTTTTAAAACCGGTTTGGGGTAACCGGTTTGAACCATAGACTCCTAGAAATCGCTTAAAAACCATTGGACTGGGCTGGTTTGGAACCCAAATTGGTTTCGGTTTTTTTACACAAAATGGTTTTTTTGGCCACCTCTACCTTTGCTACATATCTGATGAAACTCACTGATTATGAGCTTAGAACAAGAACAAAATCAGATGAGTTTCCTAAGGATCTTTCCAATGTCTCACAATACAACAACAAATTTTTATATGACTTCAACAATCAATAATCATGTTACTGAAACCCATAATTAATGATATGATATCCGCGTGTATGTGTGAATGATTGTGTGTTATGCTAGTGATCGAATGCTTGAATGATAATAAACTGCTTGTTTGTATTGATTGTTCAAAAACTTACAAAGGATTAGGGTATTATGCTATTTATAGCCTATACAGATAGCTATCTACAATTACAAAAATACCCTTATGTTAAAATAAAATTACATAAAATCCTAAGTCTATAAGTCGTCCGCTGTGGATGATGTCTTATCCGCTGTGGATGACAAGCTGTCCGCTGTGAATGAAAAATGAACTATTCGCTGCGTATGGATGTTGTCCGCTATGAACATTTGTGATGTTTTGTTGTTTTCCATTGTGGAATGTTCATCCGCTATGGATGAACAACCGCTGTGACAGTTCATCAGCTATGGACTTGATCATCCGCTATGAGTTCATCCGCTGTGTGTCTGGTCATTCGCTGTCAACACTTAGACTTCATTCTTCATCTGCTGCTTACAGAAAGTCATCTGCTGTAGACTTTCTTCATCTGCTGCAGACACTTGCAAAAATTCTTTTTTATCTACAAACCTGAAAAAGAAATTTAAGCAAAAATTAGTGTTTGATATGGATGTTAATGATGCTAATATGTTAGTTAATAAATATTTGAATGTTAGAATATATTATAATTGATTATGGCAAACATTATTCTTCAAATCACTTGTTGAGTCCAACAATATTCCCCCTAAGGATGATGTTGCCATGCTTTAATGTTTGCTTGTTATTGTTATGTTTGCTAGTATTAATGTGTGTGTTTGTGTTTGAATGAATTATTGCATGTTTGTGTGATTGACTTAGAATGTTTGATTGCTTTAATGAATGATTATCATGATTGAATGTTACATTGTATGATTGATTAATTACATTTTTGAAAGATTTGTATGATTACATGTATGTTTGAATGATTTGTATGTTAGAATGATTTGCATGATTACATGTATGATTGGTTGATTGTATGATTACATTGTATGATTGATTAATTACATGTATGATTGGTTGATTGTATGATTACATGATTGATTGCTTGTTTGTATGATTAACTAATTACACAGGTGTAATCAGATTACATTGTATATTTTAAATCATATATGTTTGTTTGTATGATTTGTTATTATGTGATTGGTTGATTGTTATTTTCTTGTTAGAAGCCTTTAAGTGTGTGATGGACCAGCTTCATCAACACTCTTCTGAATTTCTTCTGTTGCCTTTAATGATTCTTCAACATCTTGTTCAGTGATCTTGTCTTTCTCTGCTTCTTTCACTTGATCAGCCAAAGGAATAATCTTAAATGCATTGAGGCAGTTCACTATATGTTCAGTGAAGTACTGAACTGCACTCTTCTGATCATCATATTTGTACTTGATTGATTGGTAAATGTACCATCTGTTCTAGGGTGGTTTGATCAAGACTTTGAATTTTAATGTTGCTAACCAAAGTGGTTATAACATGTTTGCCCTTCAGAACTTCTAAATTGTTATTCTCTGAGATCCTTAGGCTTGTGATTCCTTCAATATGTGTCAGTGATTGCTCATGTGTTTCTAATCTTTGTTTCAATGCAGCATTCACATACACTGTGTCTAGGATTCTCAGCATATGTATGAAATAACAGTAGTCACCCTTGCATAGCACATCTTCGATTGTAGAGAATGACTTTGTTTTTAGAAAGGATACATATGATGGATGTAGAAGTTTGATCTTAATAGGATCAAACAATCTAATATCTGCAGCTTCTTTATCAGCCTTTTGTTTTATCTAAGAGTGTTGTTTGTTCATGTATGATCTCATGATATGGAAGAAATCAACACCTCTGGGATTATTTGTATGATTAACCATTCTCAGCTGCATTAAGTCTAATCTGTCTTCATAAGACAATGATCCAAGTTGAGATATATATGATAAGTATTAGACAGCCCAGATACTCTCTTGATAAGTACAACATCCCATGCCTTATCATACTTCCATGCTATAATCTTCTTTTATATGCAGAAGCTGTGAGAGTTATTCTGTCATAGAGCTTGACAAAATTTGTGTTTTCATTGATCATCTCTCTCACTTCATTTCCTTCAGGCCATAGCCTATGAGGCATGAATTGCCTAGGCTTCTCTATAGGATGAAGCTCAGGTGGAGCTTGATGATAGGTAGATAGAGATGAGGCTGGATGAGGTTTGATGATCTATGGCTTTAAGGCATTAGCCAACATGTTTTTTTAAATCTCTCTAGCCATGCCTTTCATCTAAGATAGAAATCTGCCTGCATATGACCTGTATGGTGTTCTTGTGTGACTCAACTAGCTTTTCACCTGGGAGTAGGTCATTTTCTCTATTTGAAGGTCTTTGGGTAGATTCTTTTCAAATTCGTGTTTATCCTTTATCTCTTTATACCTTCAGTATGTTTGCTCAGCTTTATTTTTCATTACATCTTGGAAGTCTTTGAGCAAGTCTTTAACCTTTTAAAGGTTAAGATGCATGAAAGTATCATAAGGAAACCCTCTAGATGCTAACTCTATTCCCATAAGAGTTTCTGGATCATCTGGGAATAAGTTCTGAATGTTTTCAATCTCATCTGCATCCCTTTCTTCATCTTTTTCATTAGAATCAGTGAGTATAATGATTGGTTCTTGATGTTTGTCATGAGATTGATCAATCTCTCCTTCTTCCAAAACAACAGTCTCTGATTCTTTCTGTTTTGACTCATCTTCATCAACTGGTTCAGCTTTAATCTTTAGAAGCTTGAGTGGTGGAGACTCGGGTTCTTTAAACTCTTGAACTTGTAGCTTTCCTTCCCTCAAGGAAGCTAGATACATCCTCTTTCTATTCCTTTCATATGTTTTCATTTGAGGTTGTGATGATGATGAAGCTTGATCTTTGGATGATTTAGGTTGCTCTTTCAAAGATTCAGCAAATTATCTGATTAATACTTTTTGCTTTTCAGATAATGGATTTACAGGGATGATGCTTGTTTGAGATGATTAGGTGTCTGTTATGTGAAAATATTGTCTAGTAATGGGTGAATAGTGGATGTTCTCAAATGGATTAGCCTCACCAAACAGCTAATCCATTGAGTATGCTTCCTCAGGGATAATAATTGCTTGATCAGATTCCCTTGTGCTTGTTTCTTCAATAGGAGACATTGCTTGACCAAATAACTCTTCACTCAACACTTGTTCTTGATCTTCTGAATGTTCTTCCTTATTCAGATGTTTGTCTACATGCTCTAATTCTCTGTTTAATCTCTTAATTTCATCATTTTGCTCAGAGATTATCTTCTTTAATTCATCAATCTCATTATCTTTAGAGTCTGTTTGTTCTGTCAAGTAAGCTACATCATGTCTTGCACTGCTCAGATCTTGTTCTTTCACCTTTATTTCTTCCTTTGATTGATTTAGTTGTTGTTCCACAAATTAAACAATCAACTTCTGAGCTTTTTGATCAACCGTGAGCTTTTCTATCTCTTTATCTTTACTCTTTAGTTTTTCTTTCAGCCTTTTTGCTCTGTTGTTTGATTTCTCTATCAGCTTGTTGTACTCAATGAATAAAAACACTTTTAAGTACTCAATTTCTTCTTTAGTTGGGATATCATTTGTTTGTTCTTCACCTTCAACTTGTTCAGCATGAGCACTTTGTTCTTCTTGCTCAGGCTCATGCATAGATGATGTACCAACCTCTTCTTGATGAGTTGGTTGTTCTGTTAGTGATGCATCTATATCTCTTAAAAGTGATGACAAAGTTTGCTAATCTGAGAGATGAGGGCTTTGAGGAGGAGAAGGCATGTGAGGCTTAAAATGAAATTGTTCTTGTTCTTGTACTTCCTCTTGTGCTTGTTCTTGCTCAATGATTGGTTCTAGGATGGGTTCAACTTGTTCTTCTAGAATGATTGGAGCAGGTTGGATGATTGGTCCTTGATGAATAGCATTTTAGAACACCATGGTAGGTTCTCCCGACCTAGAAACCTTAGAAATACTTCAGGAATATGTATGTCTTGATCAATCATATGAGGTGGAATAAGAACCACATCTCCTTGATAAAGGCTTGACTTGATTCTGTTAAAAACATGTTCGTTAAAATGAACAGGTTGAAAGATAGCTCCTTTTCTTGGTATGTTTGGTAAAAGATCATCAATGATCATCTATAGGAATTAGGATACATGTAAAACTTGTTCCTCACTTCAGTCAAGTTATAGATCATACCATTCAACACTTGAGCTGCAAAATTAAAGGGCCTTCTAGCAATGATGCTTGCTATAGCTAAAGAGCTCCTTAAGGAAGTGGCATCCCATCCAGTCTTCCTATTTGTCATGGTTTTTTGATATGTGTGCATAAGGAATCTTAATTGGGCACACATATAGGACATTTTGACCTGCTTTCTGTCTATGGTACCAGTGTACCCAATCTGTCTGAAGACATGCAGGACATCATTCTCATCAAATTCAACATGTACTTCTGTATCTTCATCTTCAAGTTGTAAAACTCTTCTATTGACTTCTTCAAAGATGATAATTTGATGATCATTAATGTTAGACACAATAACTTTTTGGTCATTCATTTGCTCCAGGTGAGCATGAGTCCAAAATTAGACAATGTGGTCCTCATATATCTCTGGCCTGGCTGTCAACAAGCCTAGTCTGTCTTATGGCTTGTATAATGTCTCTATAGTTTTCAGCATTTGGTGCATCTGGGTTGAGGAATGCACAGAGATTATGATCTCTGACAAATACTAAGTTTGCCATATCTACAATGAAGAGGAATGTGTTAGTGACTTGTGTGATAAGATGTATGATGTTTAATGTGATGAAATGTTGATCATGTATTCATTGGGCAGATGCATGATATGAGATGATGACAAATGTATTTTGAACACCATGATTTGTCAAAGTGTATGTTTGTTTTAAAACACTTATTGGATCAGTTTGACTTTTAAAAGGTCAATTTTAGTCAATTTTAATCTTGTAAATCTTGTTGATTTCAAGTTGTTATGCTCCAAATTGTTTGTCATCATGTTTGTTTCATTATATTGAGTTGTATGTTTCATATCATGTACTGATTTCTCTCAAAACAACATCAAGTATGAATATCAGTTTGACTTTTTAAAGTCAAAACCTATCATTCAATGCACATTGAATGCATAAACATTTAATGTTGTTATGGTCAATGTTATGCCAAATCAACTGATTTTGTATGTTTGTAACTGACTTTTGAACATATTTACAAAGTTATAACACATTTCAAGTCATTAAATTTTTTTCAAAGATCAAAAATCAAATTTTTGTCTGATTTTGGCATGAACATCATGATAGTTCATAAACCCGATGAACACTTAATCAAATTTTTTCACAATAACAGTCCTAATACATACGAGTAGGGTTGTTAAACATGTGTTCAATGTTTGATTTTGTTTAAAACATCAACAAATTCATGTTTGATCTCAGTTCATTGTTCGAGTGGTAACTGCTTGAGGTTTGTGTTTGGTTGTTGTTTCTGTCAACTCTAGGTTGTTGGCATTCTCTTGAAAAATGTCCATAGAGTTGGCAGTTATAGCAACTTACCTTTGTCTTAGCAAATCTAATTTTGGTTTTCTTATCCATGCTTAACCCCTGTTCTTTTGTAGGAACTTCTTGGATCTGTATGCAATCATTACTATTGACCATTGAAGATCCATTTCTTCAACCATATCCGGAGGCAATTCTTCTAGTCTTGCTGTATGATCTGTGATGGTGTGAGGTTGGCTCCTAGGTAGGCTTCAAAACTTGTTAAAAAGGCTGCAAAAGCTGCCTTTTGCTCCTCACTTTGCAATATGATTGTCAATACATCCATTGGTTTCTCAAATTTATGAATGTTTTGAGTCTTTGCTGGGTGCTGTTTGCTTGAGCTCGAAGCATGTGGATGTTGTTTGCTTTGAGGTGTTGCTTCATGGGAAGCATGAACACCAATTTTCTTGGACTTTTATTTGTTGTGTGATGATTCAGGAGCAGAGAAGAAAGAAGTTTCACTTGAGTCCATGAACTCCTTATCCTCTTCTTCACCAGTGCAAGTTAAGAATACACTGTCTATTTGTTATAGTTCCTTGAACTTGTATGATTCCATATGTCTGATTGTACTGTTATTCCTGGATCTTTCATCTAGTTCTAGTGCCTCTACTTTGGCCACTAGTGCATCTAGAGATAATGCTTCAAGATCCAATGTTGCTTTCATCAAAGAGATGGACTGAGTCCAGCTCTCTGGCAACGTATGCAACATCTTCTTGTTGATCTCTACAGATTCGTATTTGAGACCATAGACTATCATCTCATTTACCAGCTAAACAAATCTGTGAAGCTGTTGTGGTATTGATTCTCCCTGAACATGGTGGAAGGTTTCATATTGGGTCCTTAGTTTTTCCTTTTTGATTTCCCTGATTTCCTCACTTCCTTCACACATGGTGTGAAGCACCTTCCATAGTTCGTGTGCAGTTTTGAAATTTTCAACTCTGGTTAAAATTTTTAAAGGCAGAGTCATAGCTAGTATGATATAAGCCTTCATGTCTGTTTTGACCTTTTTCAAGTCATCACCAGCTACACTTTTCAAGCTAACTAGTTTTTGTATGTTGTAATCTGGACCAAGAGTCAATGGTATATATGGTCCCTCTGTTATGGATGTCCATAGATCTGGATCTTGGAAAATAATCCAGTTTCTGAACATAATTTTTCATTGTTTGAAATCTGCTTTGTTCTTTAGCCTTGGTGGTTTGAGACCACTGTTTGTTTTTGAAATTTCATCAGACATGATTGTTAAATTTTAACTTAACGGTTTAAGTCAAATTTGTTTGATAATTTAGCTCGGTGTCAAATTTGATTTATCCTAAGGTCACTAGGATTTGATTTTTTTAATGACTTTTAAATTACCGAATAAAGGAATTTAATTAATTAAGTCCACTAATATGTCATTGTCAAGTCTTGGTGAAATAAAAGAATATTCTGTTTAAGGAATGTCAATCACCCAATGATGTCAGTCAAAAAAGTCAAAAACCCTAAAAACAATTAATATGTTTTTAAAACTTACTTTTTGGATCAAAAAGTGACTTTTTCGAAAATTCAAAAGAAGAATCGGTTTCTTCTTTGTTTTGATGCAGAAACCAACAAAATCACCGTAGATTTTGAAGCTTGTGTTTGAATGAACACTAGGGTTTATCCTAGGGTTTGTTTGTGGCTGAGCTGTTCTTCACAAAAATCAACAATCGGTTTGTTGATTGAAGAACACAAACCTGATTGAAGAAAACTTGATAAAACAGTAACCAACTACTGTTCTATCAAAAACCCTTGAACCGAAGAGGTTTTGAGGTTTTGTGATGATGAACACGTTTGAAAATAGTGTATGAATGCTATTTAGAGCTTCAACAACACAAAAACTTCTACAAAATGCACAGAAACAGATTAATGAATCATGTTTTAAGCATTTGTTGAATGTTTGGAGTAGAAGAGGGTTTTGTGATGATTTTCAGCTCGAAAATGGATGTTATGAAGCTAATGAACCATAGATACCATGGTGTTGAAGGAGAGGATCGAAAATCAGTGTTTGATTTGAGCCAAAGCTCTGATACCACTTGATGAATCTCACTGATTATGAACTTAGAACAAGAACAAAATCAGATGAATTTCCCAAGGATCTTTCCAAATCTCTCAATATACAACAACAAATTGTTATATGACTTCAACAATCAATAATCATGGTGCGGAAACCCATAACTAATGATATGATATCCGTGTGTGTGTGTGAATGATTGTGTGTTATGATAGTGGTCGAATGCTTGAATGATAATAAAGTGCTTGTTTGTATTGATTGTTCAAAAGCTTACCAAGGATTAGGGTATTATGCTATTTATAGCCTATACAGATAGCTATCTACAATTACAAAAGTACCCTTATGTAAAATAATATTACATAAAATCCTAAGTCTATAAGTCATCCGCTGTGGATGATGTCTTGTCCCTTGTGGATGACAAGCTGTCCGCTGTGAATGAAGAATGAACTGTCCGCTGTGTATGGATGCTGTCCACTGTGAACACTTGTGATGTTTTGTTGTTATCCGCTGTGGAATGTTTATCCGCTATGGATGAACATCTGTTGTGACAGTTCATCAGCTGTGAACTTGATCATCCGCTGTGTATTCATCCGTTGTGTGTCTGCTCATCCGCTGTCAATACTTGGACTTCATTCTTCATCCGCTGCTTACAGAAAGTCATCCGTTTTAGACTTTCTTCATCCGCTGCAGACACTTGCAAAAATTCCTTTTTATCTACAAACCTGAAAAAAAAAATTAAGCAAAAATTAGTGTTTGATATGAATGTTAATAATGCTAATGTATTAGTTAATGATTGTTTGAATGTTAGAACACATTATAATTGATTATGACAAACATTATCCTTCAAATCACTTGTTGAGTCCAACAATATCAATTTGCTATCAACTGACCAAGTTGCTACCTGATCATTAGTTGACATCGACCATCAAATGATACCAATCATTAGTTTATACCGGCCATCAACTGATATCGAAACCATAGTTCTTACCGACCTTCAGTTATACTCAAGGCAGTCTGAGAGATAGAACCGGTGATTTTGCTACTGGTCTTCATTTATTACCGAAGTTAAATTTTCACAACTTTTTATCAATCAAGTGATTCTGAAGCATCCTCTGATGTATAATAAACATGTTAAAATAATTTTTTTGCTCCGGCTAGCCAGCTCAATCACCACTAAAGGCGTTGCCTTTTGGACCTCGTTAGAAGTGGCGTTGTCCCCAACCTCTGTTATCTAGGGCGCTTCGTCCCCTTGAACCATCAAGGCTTTTTTAGATAAAAAATTAAAATATAATTGAATGAGGTGTACTCCAAACCTCCTATATCAATGTTCATTCTAAGTTATCATTTTATTTTAAGCAAATGCAATTATGTTAAAACGTTGAAATCACCGACATTAAATACTCATATTAGTTAGACTAACAATAATTTTACAAAAATTCTCAATCAATGTATTTTGAATCCATATGATGGAAAGATTGCACAAAGTTACATAAAACATAACCTATAGAAATAACTAAAGTATCAAATTTATTATATGTTTATTTGCATTGACTTAAACTTTAAAACGAACATCAGTTACTATGTGATTATCTAAGCATATATTTTGATAGTAAGCTAGTGTATCCCTATTAAAAAGAAATTATGAGTTTAATCACGCTCGCGGAATGTGCAAAACTCTTATCACTTATAATAAATACAAGACTCCTATTGTCATTTAAACCTACATAATTCCTTAAGTTAACCTTTATTACAATTTTAACCCCAAACTTGCCTTTGTCATAATTATTTGTTTTTCACTTTAAAATTGGGGTGTTACTACATGTTATTGATATGTTTGAAGTGTATATATATTTTTAATAATGATCTTTCATACGATTGGATTTTACAGTTTTAAATAATTTTCATTTTAGAACTAAAACCCACATAAACAAACAAGTTTTGTACATAGGATGTAATAATTAGCTATGTTAAGAATTAAGTAGTATTCATGGACACGAGACCTATTAATTCTAAACCGTTGCAATTGCTTAGCCAACAAAGTATATGCTTTAATATTTTTGTACCTGAATTAAATACATAAAAAAGTTAGAAAAATAATAAATAAAGGAAGTGATCTCTTAGAAATTGATAAAGGAACATTTAACAATAACAACATACGCATTATTGGATTACTAAATGCATTAACACGATTAAGATCCTTTATTTCTCTAATAACTTGAAATTATGTCTTTTGATATTAAACCATCAGTTAATAATAAGTATATATCACATAAATATTTTCAAGTATGAAGCTCAAGTTCCACTTATACATGTCAAAACAATGTCTAAACATTCAAAGTGCAAGAATTATACAATTAAGCATCGATTCAAATTAATTTTTCATAATAAAGTTTAAAATGAGAATTAATATATATTATTAACATGTATAATTATTCACATATAAATTGTAGATATTAAAAAAACCTTTTTTATGAGGTTTATTAATTTCTTCTATGTAACTCTGTTGCAATTAGAATTGTAACGAAACTTCATCTCGTAACTATTTTGATATGTCAACTTTTAATTAGGGAAGCAAGACACATTAACACAACATATATCATTTATCATTGAGAGTTGTTTCAAGAATCATAAAACAACTATGAGATATTTTATTTTGAATTTTAGTTTTTTGACAGAGAAATTTCATTCATTTAAAAGCTAGTAAATATATAGTTTATATTAAAACTATCTAAACCATAAGGACATGAGAATTAAGAGTTAGAATTTATCGACAATCGATTTAACCTAAAAGATGATTATATATTAAAATTGGTATGATTTAATATAATTGACTGGAGGAGTAAAAAACTAAAATCAAGAAAAGAAAATGGGATTGAAGTGTGTGTCTCACGTGACGAAACGTGTGGTGTGATGGAAACTGAAACCTGAAAAATCCCATGGTTTGCATATGCCGCACGTGCATACATGTGTTTACTTTACATGCATGTGGGATTCATGGAAAAAAGGAAAAATAAAAATAAAATAAATGCATCCCAGTGGACTACTGGCAGTACACCACGCTCCAAGAATTGTACCTTCTTAATTAATATGTCTTAGTTTATTATTTATTTATTTATATATATTAACACATGTAAACTTTTGAGTGCTTCAAAACGATGTTATAATTCGATGGATTGTGATTTGAACATGATAAACTTGTATTTTGTACACTTATATCATGTGTTATTTAACATCTCATTATGTTATATCAAAAATATTTACTACTTTTTATATACATAATAGAACTCTATGTAAATAAAAATAATAAAACTCAAAGTCGATGCTTAATACATCAATTAATCACTAATTGACTGTTAACCTATAAGGTTGTTTAATTAACCGTTGAAATCTATCTAACCGTTACAAATGCATATTTCATGAAAGCGTTACATATGCATATTTTCATTAAAGAATGCCAACATATCACAAGTGCATTATGAATGTATGATAAATTTCGTTATTATAAACTATGGATGTTTAGGACACAATTTAATTGATTTTAACCAAAGTTTTAGGATGGACCAAACCTTTAATTATGGATTTGGTAAACGACAAACCAAATTGATTAGAATGGTTGGGTAGACGACTAGGCAAAACCTTTTGAACCGTTTTTTTTTAAACTGTTAGTTTGTATTAATCTTGTTAAAATAATACAGACGGTTTATAATTATTATAGAGATACTTCTAAAAATAATTGTGAACAATAAACGTTGAATTGTTGGTTCAGTAACACAGATCATTTCAAGTATAGAACTAGTTATCAAGTAATCAAGCCTAGTTTTTGTACAATAATCTTTTTTCAACAATTTTAAATAATATTTTATAGATAGAACCGCATAAATCTTAAAGGACCGGATTGAAAGATCTGGTTCAAATTAAACAGTTCATGAAAACTATTTTTAAACAATCATAAAATTACTTTTTTAATGTGAAAATAAAATATCTCACTAAATTATTATAAAATCGAATATTAGATTTTATTTTATAAAACTAAAGAATGCATACGGCCGTAAGTAATCTTTACTAGCGACATAACTTAAATACCAAAATAATTAATTATAAGTATATTAATATCTAATTTTAAAAAGAATAAACAAAAAATGAAATTTGGAGCACTCAATATTTTTATTTTTCATTGTTACTTTAAACAACCAATGTCGTGACCCCTTCTCGGTACAATCGTTGCAGGCAAGCATGGTGCAATTTTTCAGGAATGTAATGTGATCACAGAAGTTATACACGTGCAACACCATGTTTTTGGTAAATATTTATTAACTTTTAATGGATTAAATTAATATGATTTTTGCTTATTATTAAAAACGTTTAATTTTGAAATAATCTTCTTTGTAAAAAAGTTAATATAGTCCACGGCAAACAGACTTATATAAAAGTTGGTTTGAAACTTGAATATCTGGAAAAAAAATTTAATGTATGGGGTTGATTCATTTAGGCATTATACAGATAAAATCTTTATGTGTTACAATCTTATTCTAGTTACTGATGTCGGTTTGTTGAGCATTTTTGAAGATTGAAAACAGTAAAGAGAAATTTCAACCCTGCCACCGTAAATACAAAACATGAAAGACTTCATAAGTAATCAAGTTATTCAAGTGTTTCGCTAATGCCAGTTAAAGTTTTTTGTTTCTTTAAAGTCACAAAGGTTTAATTAAATACTCAAATCTTGTGAACTTTTTTATAAATGTTAGCTTTTTAAAAAAAAATTAACGACCTAAATAATACATATAATTTAGAGGAAGTGAACACTTTGGAGGGCTTCTATGGTTTAAACAGTTTAATCATAAAATTAAATAAATAAAAAAACTTAATCTAAATACATATTTTACTTTAAGTGAAAATGAATTTTGTATTATTTTTGAAAAATTGTTCATATAACATAACTTTATTAGAATTATTTTCTTCTCCAAAAAGTATTAAAATTGAACTGTACGTATATAAGTATACTTGTTGATTTTAATCATGTTTGAATATAAGGTGATCTTTAATAAAGTTGATTTTTATCTTCATGTGACAATAATGTGACATCTATGTGGAGTAAAGAGGGAAAGGAGATTGGGGATTCAAATTTACTAACCCAGATAATGTTTGACTCGAGTAGGTGATATTAATCAATTCTGATTGTGTTTAATCATGATTTATTGTATTTATAGAATTTAATAGATAAATTTTAGGATTTAATGTAACACCATGGACCTTCTTAGCTTTTTTTAAGCGATGATAAATTATATAAACATTATAAAAGCCAGTAGGAAGCCGGACAAATTACACCAAGTACTATACGCATATTACATGAAAGACCACCAATAATGATATACTCACACCCAAGATGGAGAAAGACCCAAATGATATTAAACTGTTTTGTCTAATACCACAGGCTTATGACTTTAAATACCTATTTCAACATGCATGAATGTAGGAGAATGGCAGTTAGGAGCAGGAGTGATATGCAAACTGATCGCCTAGGGGAACATTACCACAAGCAACAAATAGGATGTTGACCTAAGACAGGATGGGTATGACTTGAAATACAACCAACATAACCATTAGAAAGAGCCTCAAAAGTTTTGATATCAAGCCTTGGAAAGAAAAACATCCACATGATAAGCAGAAAACCATATATCTTGATGCAATATCCAAATCCTTGATACTAAAAGCAGTGCCAAAACTTCTTGGATCGGTAGCATAAACAATCCAGCGAGCAGATGCATGAGTGAAATTTGTAGGACATATTAGGTTGTAATTGGTTATGATGGACAGTAATACTAATCGACCATTAGTTCTTCTAATTGGCCATCAATCGCAAAAACTAGCCATCATTGGCCATTATTATCGATAGTCTTAATCAACCACCATTTGGCCCAAAATGACCTTAGGTTAACAATCAATGACCCTAACTCATCATCAATGATGCTAATTCTACTAATGACCTTCATTGAATATTAAAGATCTTAATTGACCATCAATGATGCTAATTCATGACTAATGACCTTCATTGAATATTAAAGATCTTTAATTGACCATCAATCATCACCACAATTGTCATAATTAACCACCATTGACCCAAATAGATCATCATTACCCATAATTGATAATTGTTTGACTCTAATTGACCATAATTCTCGATAAAATCCCTTAGACAACCAATTGAGATAAATAGAGCTCCGACCGATCTTAACCATGCTGAATGGCTTGCTTGATTCCTCTTCACATCATATGGAGGGCAAGATTAAACAACCGGCTATGAAAGAAGGGTTGTGTCATGGGGTTGTCTTCATGCAGGCATGGAATGCTCCTTATGTTTCGGCAAGGGCAAATCGGTGGGCCACTTGCTCATAGAATGCCCCGTTGCATCTCGGGTGTGGTCATAAATTATGGCCTGGTGTCATTCTCTATTTGTGGAAGTGGGTTGGTTAGAAACTTGTTATCTGCATCACTTAACATGGCAGCTCCTGGAAGGATCAAACGGGTAATATACACTATCTTCTCCGCAATTTGATGGTTCATTTGGAGAGCACATAACGACATTATTTTCAATTCTAAGCAGGTATTAGTGTGTAGGGTAGTGGATAAAGTAACTTTCAATTCATTCTTATAGGGAAAAACTAGAGGAGGTTTAAGGGAGTTAGATAGGCATAAATGATGTATGTTTGATTTTATGTAACTCATGTTGTAATCATTGGTGTTTCTTGGGCCTTAGCTTATTCCTAATGGTCTCTTTTGTTTTTTTTATAAATGATCATTCAAAAAAACCTTAAATTACTCGATCAATATCGTTAATTAATATTATTGATCCTAACCGACCAGTATTGACTGTTAATAACCTTATGTAACTATCAAAGACCATAAGTGACTATCATTGACCTTGTTTGATGAACATTCTCTTATCTATTAAAAAAGCAACTCCGATGAACAATACATGTATACCTTAAGGACATTTCTGGAATTTCCAGTGTGCTTATACGTGGCTTTATTTGTATGCACGCGTCCTCCCATCCTTATGTTCTTCAAGACACGCATGATATTTTATTCATGTACCTGTGCTTCATTTGTATTCTACAGAGCCAGACCCCTTTCGACTATCGATCAGGTCACCAGAGAGGGTTGTGGGGGTTGCTGGTGGGTTCAAACCTATTTGAGAGGTCCTGGTGACTGAAAGGTTGTGGCTATTTGCTGTCGGTGCATGGTCTCACTGGCGATGGTTGTGACGAGTTTTGGGGGTTGCCGTCGGGTGAGGACATTTGCCTTTTTGTTGCCCGTTTTCGACGAGGCGACCCTCAATTGTCACATTTGATTAGCCTCCGCATCCTCTATTTTTGGTGGTGCCAACTGGGGTTTGAGCTCCGCCTCCTTTATTATGATGGTGTTCCTCTAGTTGGACATGAGGGGCAATCGGTTATGGTTACCACCAATGACATCCTTTTGGCGACATGAACATTTTCAGGCTCTAGGTGGAGCCATATGTGGTGAGGAGAGCTGTTTTGAGCCTTTTTTTCTATATGATCAATGATGATTAGTGTAGCTCATCTGAGATCCGGTTGCATTAGGGTCTCAAATCCCCTGTCGGTTTTGAACTCAGGGGGCTGATGGGCTCTACATATCCATTATGGTAGGTTGTCGATTATTAGGGTTTCCTATAACATGCGTCTTTACTTTTCATGATTTGGTCGATGACGATGGTCCTAAGCGCATTTGAGACCTGATGGGCACAAACCCTTGATTTTTTTGGGTATACTGTTTTTGATCTATTTGGAAATTATATTCACCATAATAGATTGCTTGATGGATTTTTTTATCTTGTTTATGTTCTTGGCTTTATGATGATGAAGCTTCATCTGAGAGTTTACTATATTTAGTTGAAATCATGATGCAAAAGAAACTTGGCTTTGTTGTTTATAAGGCGTGGCATTCATGTAGGTTGCAATCGCAACGAGATTGTGATTTTGTGCCTCCGAACACCTTGACCGTTGTTGGTGGTTTGTGTTAGTGTTGTTGTTATGTTGATTATGTCAAACTGTTTTTTCTTGGACCAGTTGCCTTAAGCACAAGTAATCATTTATAGGCTATGATAAAAAAAAATCAGTGTCTGTTGTTTGGCGTTACTACTGATGAAAAAGAAATTGATGTCGTTTCTTCTGAGCCTTGGCTACCAATCAAACTTGTCGTATATGCAATAAAGAGTTGTTGTATACACATTTTATTGCTAGTCGTTAAAAATCGTGCAACGCACGATTTTGAAAACACCTAGTTAGCCTTAACTAAGCATTGTTTTTTTTTTCATAATCTTAGGTTAGACTTAGGACTAAAGTTATAATTCTAGTTTTTAATATTTTTATCAATCTTTATGACCTAAATTTCAATTTTAATTTTAATTATTTTTTTTTTTTTAAAACTTATTTATAACTGAATTTATTATTGTTTTTAATGGAGTTATGGTAACGTGCCTCGGCATGAATTGAATTTAAGTTGTTAAAGCGCGAATTTATTTATTTTTACAAGCACCTAATCTACTTTTATAAACTACTCTTAACATCACCAATTTTAAGCCGTGTAGGACTTGAACCTCATTAAGACTTGAGAGAAATACATCATTTAATTACCACCAAGATATCCCATCGATTTCTAACATGTAAATTTCACAGGAATGAGGAAACAACTACTAATTGCTTTATAGCAATTATAAATCCCTTAAAACTGTTAAGACATTTTTGAGATATTAAAAATCAATCAAATATTATTTTGGCATATATATCATACTAATTCCTTATTGGATAATGATTATATAATATTTTGCATATGAAGACATGAAATTGAAAAAAGGCTTGATTCACAAAGAAAAGAATTGTAGACAGATACTTAAAAAGTAAGCCGATATCCAGATTTGTTGTTTGAAACCAACACAAGATGCAGTTTCCCATGAAATCGCATGCTCACCCATCTGCACACTCTCAGCAACACGACAAACACCACTCTCTCATATAAACATTCAGATTCCACACTTCTTTCCACCATCTCATTCTTCATTCAACACAAGTAATTAACTTTCATATTCCCTTCACTTTCTTGATTCAAGAATCACCATAATGGATCAGGCTTTCGATTCGGAGGAATCGAGCAGCGGGTGTGAATCCGGTTGGACCGGATACTTAGAACAATCCATCGCACTTGGTGATAAACATGCTGCTGCTGCTGCTGCTGCTCATGAACATGATCAAGAACACGATGAATACGATGATGGTGATGATGATATGTCAATGGTTTCAGATGCATCTTCGGGTCCACCGCATTTTCAAGAACATCAAGAACACGATGAAGATGATGGTGATGATGTTAATGGTGGTTTTTGTGATCCTACATTGAGGTTTAGGAAGAGACGGAAGGTTCTTAAACAAACAAGTTTTTATAGCCATAGACATATGCAAGATCTGCCTGCTTCTCTTGATGACACTGCTAGTTCTCCGTTTTTCAGCTTTTATGATGTAAGTGTTTATTCGTATCTACTGTTTTCGTATTGTGGGTCGATCCACATTCATATCTTTCGATTCGTTTTCAAGATCTTGGATCAGTTTTAACATCAATTTGTGGTGTTTATGTTTGGTAAATCGGTGTTTATCAACATCAATTTACCAAATGTTAGATATGTAAATGACACATCAACGTACAAAGCTTTCAGATAACATTTAACATATAACTTTTTTTAATAGTTTTTGTCGATTAATGCGTGAATCTGATGGTTTATTTTTATTATTATTTGCAGAAGGATCTAAAAGTGTGCAACAAAGAGAGTCTAATGGAAGATGATAACAGTTTTGATTACTCACAAGGCCACTCCACGACCTATTTTGAGGTATTCTTCAATTTATAGATTCAATAAATTATATTTTCTTTCTTAATTGAACAATAATATCTTATCTTATCTTATTACATGTTTATTTACTAGTAATCAATCAACATCCATAAAAGTATTTACACATTAGGACATGTATTATACAAAACCACTGTTAAGTTTAAAATCTTATGTTATTTACAAGTATTGCAAGTCGGATATAATGTGAGAAAGAGAGTATAGACAATATAACCGTTTTATATATTATAATCAAGACGATACATAAAAAGTGCGTATGTGTTTTTCACCCTTTTCTTTTATTTCTATAGTCTCTCTTTTGCACGAGTGAGTTGTACTTATGAGTATTCGAGTTGTACTTTGATGTTCCTTTTTGTAAGTGGAACTAAACCTAACAAGATGTTTACTTGACAATGAACAGATGGTTTGAAGTGGAGTCCATAACAAGCAAAGAGCAAAGGAACACAAAAGTCTCCTCAATGCAAGTGCAATTTAGATCTAAACATTTGAGATATTACAACTTTTTTTTTCTTCTTTTTCTTAATTTTACAATGGAGTGGCCAATATCTTTGATATTAACCAATCATATTTCGACAACTGTTTTGCACGTTCCCACGTTCCGTCGTAAACTATAGATAAGTATTAACAGCGAGTTCAAATGAGAACCATTAGATAACCAGAAACCACAAGAACCACATCTTCTTCTTTTATATTAAGCAGTGGACGCAATTCATAAAGTGAAAGCGACATGATATAGAGATCTGAGTCATTCTTTCACATGTGATCCGAGGATTTGGTTTCTAGTTATTTAATGGTTCTGATTTGAAACATGTTCAAAACTTAAATCGATCACTCTAGAAGCCTTTGGTTTTTACACCACGCGATAGCGATTATATACAAGAAGATGCTACCAGTGGTGCAGCCACCAACAGTCCATGTAAACTTATGCATACCAGTTTCCTTTTCGGCTGGGGTATCGCCTTTAAAAAGGTCGATATCAATGTTCATTCCAAACGCTCCAACCACAACCACAAATGCATTGACTATCAAACTCGCGGTTGACAGCATAACACCCATTTGTAGAAGATGGTTCTGCTTGTCATCCAACATTATGTTTATGTAGTCTTCTGTGTCATCCACATATTCCCTCAGCTGCCCATGTAACAAGTTTAGAGATTTTAACAAATCTTGTCGATTTTTCAAACATTTTAGGAAATTAAACCGCATACCGTTGATAACTTATGCATAGTACCATCAATCTGAACAAAATAGGCCTCTAAAATCATTTCAAGGTCTTCAACATCTCGGTGTTTGACAGTGTTTCGTGCTATGCTATATCTTGTCGCACGACTGTCTTTTCCAACTGCATTAGGTCCAAAAAACCGCTCTTGTTGGCTATCCATTCTATGAAAATTAACTTCATGTATGTTCTCATCGCCTTCCATAGGAACTCTAATGTAACAGTAATTCATTCCAAATATAAGTAGAAATTACAGTATGACAAAAATAAATAAAAAAAAAGGCGTTGAAGAAGATGCAAACCTATCATCCATATCCGAGTGAAGAACCTGTTCATCCATACCAGATTGCTCGTTTGCAGACGTTACAGAATCGTTTTCAAGTTGTCGCTCCAGTTTATCAGTTAGATACATTTCAGCCATATCTTCGTCATCATCAAGCAAGTGCTCTAACTCGTCCCTGACCTAAATCCATCACAAGTCATAACCACCATGTATTCATCTATTTCGAGATTGAAATGATTCAAAGTGTTTATTTTGCATAAAACTGACAAACCTTTTGAACGCGCCCCGAAATAGTAACCAATCTACTTTTGATTTGACGAACACGCTCCAAATTTAGAGTACTAATCTTTGAAGTCAACTTATCCAATGCTGGATGTGCTTCTTTCTCCAATGTTCTTGCCTAGTTCAGAATAAGATGAGGATAAAGAAGCTCATTAACAAACACGAGAGGTTTCGGGTCAACACTTTTTGTTGACAAATGATAAGTGGTCAAAGTCCTGCATAAGAATAGAAGGTGTCACCTCTTTATCCAAGGAACTGCAAGCGGCTTCTATGCAGGTCTCGAGTGCAACGAACTCGAATCGAAGAAGTTTGAGTCCATCTTGGCTATTAAGAGAAGGTATTCCATCAGTTTTAACCTCTTGATCGCTGCTGGTGGATACACTTGGAGAGCTAACTCCCTTTGATCTCTGTTCTCCTAGATCATATATGTTTGTCCAGTCTGTATCATCAGAATTTGTGATTCTCTCCTGTTACAATAGACATTATAACATCAAAGTTTCATTAATATGTTAAGGATAGATCTAAAAGATTCTTGTACAGATCATTTCACTGGCAGGCTGCATGACAGCATGACTATATATTAATGTGTTGGATAAAGAATTTACATTCATCTAAATATTCATTCAAAGAAGTTGACTCCAATCCATTTTAAAACCATCACCTAGACTTTAGTTTGAATAATGTTGTGTTTACCGTCCATTTGTGATTGTTTATGTTCGTTTAGAATACCGACAATCGAACATAAATAAACACGAACATGTTCATTTCCTCAATGAACGAACATGAACAAGAAAAAGAAAGTTCGTTCCTTAAAGTGTTCATCTCCGTTTGTTCGGTTAAAGTCAAACGAACAAAAACAAACAATCGATTCGCTTACAGACCTACATCATAATCAAAACTCATAATCTGCACTTGCAAACGCATACATCACACAACCAAAAACCACAAATAACCTGAGACGCAATGGCGCAATAATGGCGCATTATACGCCGTTGAAGCTCCTCAACAAACGGAGCCACGGACGGATCCTTGGAATTCAGCAACAACACCTCATGAGCAGTGATAATCGCCTTAATGTGCTCCAGATTAATAACAATAGCGCGTTCTCTACCAAGAACGGTGGACGGATACGACAATATAGGGTCGAGGATACGAAGGTCGCGTGCAGGTAGCCCCGTCCGTTGCATGACGGTGTGTTTGCCGGCCTCCACCAATTGGCCCTGACCCGTGCAATCTACGAGGAGCCACTGTCGGACTCCGGTGGTCTTTTTTCGGACGTTGAGGTGGGCGATGGTGGCGACGGTGGACGTTTTTAATGGCGGATGACGACGGGCCATCCTTGACCTTGATGGTTTGAAATGTGTTTGACCGGGTCGTGTTTGTTTGAAAGTTGGTTTTGGAGTCAATGTCGTGGAATGGATTCTCCTACAACTATGCTATAATTGACACGTTTAGCACTTGTTATATAAACACACGGGTTAGATAAGAAAAAATATAATTATAAATTTGTATGTATTTTTAATTGCTGAAATTACTTATTATATATAATCAGTTTCAAAAGGTATGATATATGTGATGTATATTTCTATTTGCAAATGAGAAGTGAATTAGAAAATATTAAATTGTTTTTTATTTTGAATAAACAAAAATTAAAATGGTTACTAAAATTAAAATTTTAGTAGTATAGAATTATGGCAAGTGTGCTTTTAAGTTACCTTTTCAATAGAGTTTGTGAAATGAAAAGTGAGATGACATGAGATTTGTTTGCTAGTAATATTATCCTCAAATTCAAACATTGAATAAGTTGTTTTTTTACGTGTAATTTGTTGTAACTTCTTTATTAGACCCTAGTAATATTCTTAGAACATAAGGGAACACTATCCCATAGTAACAACCAAACAAATATGGAATTAACGTTACATGGTTGTTTGGTAAAGGCCAAAAAACGGTTTGTTATCTTTTAATGTTAAAAACGGGGTTAATTAGGTTAGTAATCAGTGAAGGAAACCGGTTACTAACGGGGGTATCATTTTTTAAACTTCTAACCACGTACAAACTGTCAGGTGCTATTGGTTACAAAACGGATTTTGCTGGATCGGTTAATAACCGGTTCAGTTATCAGGTAGGGAATGGGTCGATTAATTTTTTTTCACCTCTAATTCATACTGGTTGCCCACCTGGGCCAGTACAAGCCCCAAGAGGTCCAACTTGGTTGCAAATTCTATTTTACTATTTTATGGCTTTGTGCTCGGTGGGCTAAGTCGGATTCCTGTTATCCAACCCAACTGTGTCTCGGCCCGTCTTCAGTTGGACTGTTTTGGCTTAGTAGTTAACTTAATCACCTTAAATAGAGGTGGGCATTTCGTGTTTGGGCCGTACCCAAAACTAGGTACAACCCGGTTTGGGTCCAACCGGATTTTTTGTGTACCGGGGTATTGGTGTAACCGGGCGGGTTTACCTTTATCAATACCCTACCCGATATACCCGGTTAGGGTAGGGTCGGGTCCGGGTCGGGTTCATAACCGGGTACAATCTAAGTATTTTTTTAATGTATTATTATTATATAATTCATTATTATTATTATTATTATTATTATTATATTATTATTATTATTATTATATATTATTATTATTATTATTATTATTATTATTATTCATTTATTATTTTTGAAAAAAAAACATCGGATTAATCGTCATGTATTTCTATAACAATATTAAAACAACTTAAATACATAAATGAATCAATAAAAAATAACATAAAACTTTTATTTAAGTTATCGTTTAATGTTTATTTTTTACGAGATGCTTGATCAAATGCTAATTCTTTATCATACTATTTCTTCTACCTCTTCATCGTGTATTTTAGCTTCGAGTGTAATTTCGTCTTCGAGGCTTGTTTGGTCTTGTATACGATCCATCGCGTCTAAGTGATCTTTTAAACAAATGCACATCTCTATCGCTTCCGGAGTCAGTCTTGTTCTCCGTAATGATATTACCCTGCCACTAAGAAAAAAAGCAGATTCCGAAGCTACTGTAGAAGCTTGGACGCTTAGTAAATCACGGGCCATAGCAGAAAGAATCGAAAATTAGGATTCTTTTCCTTTCCACCAAGCCAAAATATCGAATACACGATAATCTTCGGTAGTCATAGTGGAAATAAAATCCGTTCCACTATATCTACAGAGCTCACTTGTTGGGGTGTTACCCCTTTTGTCGTTTAGCCGTCACATCTCAAACAACATTCAACATAGTCAAAACCGGGTCTTTAACCGAGGTACTAGCACTTGAGGTTGATTCACTTGGCGTGGTTATGTTTACGTTAGGCCCATATCTATTTAAATAAAAATAATAAATTGTTTTCAAACTTTCATTAAAATTTACTTTTGGCTCGTTTGAAAAATTAGGGTTTTCGTCATGCATATCTAAATTGCCATTTATCTCGTTTATCAAACATTCAACCCCCAAATGGATTTAAAGCGGCGGCACAAGTAAATACGGGTGGTAACTCCTTAAAATATTTTTTAAACTTTTCTTTCATTGGTTCTATCATTTGGCTAAACAAATTATTTTTATTTTGAAAATCTTTAAAATTCAAAGCCATGAAATATAATTCGTGAAGCACCGAATAACTAGCGGGATAATAAACTCCCGATAATTTTGTTGTTGAGTTTTTAAACACCTCAAGAAACTTGGATAGACGTTGAACATTCTTCTAACCCGCATCCGGAAATGGGTGGACGTCACCATTATCTGAAAGACTATTATGAAAAGCTTTCAAAGTGCCCTTATGTTTTAAAACACAATCAAACATGTGACAAGTCGAATTCCACCGAGTAGGGGGCGTTATCAAATGCAATTGAAAAAAGTTTATTTTGTAAATTAAAAGTAGTTATTACATTATTTAAAAAGTAAAACAAAAATTCTCCGGTGTATGGATATGGAAAAAGATCAAATGCAATCGTACGTTTCATCATTTGCCATGAATTGGGATCTACCCAATGAGCGGTGACGCAAAGATACGATTCGGATAAACCGTGTGGAGCCGACCAAACGTCACTAGTTAAGTTTACACCGGTATTTAAATTTTCAAATAATACAATTAAATCATTTTTTGATTGTTTTCATAATTTTAAACAATAATGTCTAGGTGTAGTACGACTTACGTGGGTATAACGAGGTTGAAGCGTCTCTCGAATTAAGTTGGTCAACCGAGGATTGTCAAAGTGACTAAAAGGCAAAACTTCTTGAATCACGAACTTCGCCATTCGATCTCGAACCGTGTTAACATCGTAATTAAAGATTCCACCGTCTCCACCCAATTGTGTTTGTTGCGAATCCGGATTACTTTTTAACGACTTGTAAAACTTCTTGTTAATGTATTTGCTTAAAGTCGTGTTTGAATCTTTAGCAAGTAAAGTTCCACAAAACTTGCAATGAGCCTTTACAGACCCGCCACTCAATTCAACCATATCCCAATTGCACCAAACGTCCATGTTACGATTGTGTGCAAGAACACGAAAGACGGTTGGAGCGTTAGACGAACCTTGACCAACAGAAGATTGTGAGTGAGCCATATCAAAATTTAAGAGAGTGAAAGTATAAAACGAGAGAGTGAAAGTGTAAAACGACAGTAAACGAGAGTATTTTTTTTGTTTTTGCGTATGTTTTTGCGTTTGGGACTTGGATACTCAATCATATCAACCAACACCTATTTATACTAACCTATAAGACAAAAAAGACCAAAAAAAGATCAAAAATCAAGCATAATGGCTATATAGCCATTGAAAACTACTACCTTTTTTGAAAAGAAAAAAAACGGTAACACCTGGGTAGTACCCGCGTACAATCGGGTCCGGGTCCGGGTCGAGTATGGGAAATTTTCCAAAATCTATACCCGGTTCTTATCCTACGGATTCTTTCGGGTCCTAACCGGGTACACCCCCTCTCGGGTCCTACCCGTACCCGGGTCCGAGTCGGATACACCGGGTCGGGTTCGTGCCCAGATACAATGCACACCTCTAACCTTAAAACCTTATTACCAACAAATAAAATTTATGGTAATTCATAAACAAATAAACCAAACCACATCGAGACTTGAACACCAAATGATTTGATGTGATTCACATTTACTATTACACATTTATAAAGGTCGGATGGTTTTTTATTTTATTTTATTGAGTCTGAACTTCGCCCGTATACAATTTTTTGCAATTATGGAAGATTACTTGGCTGTTAGTCCAGTGGTTTGTTGTTACTTCCCTTTAATCAAAGGCTCACGTTCGAACTCATTGAGTAACATTTTCTTGAGTAACTTTTTTTTTTTCCTTTTTTCAGTACTTTGTTTTGTCAAATACAATTCTTGCAAATAAAAAATATAACTTGGCTCTAAGTTCATTAGCATGTTTTCACTCTATGGGTGCATGTTTTGTTTTTATTTTTTTCTTAATTTTTCTTTTCTCTAAATTACTTATTAATATTAGTTTTTTTACTTTCTTAAATAAATTTGTTGTTTTAATGTTAACTTCAGTTCGTGACGCAACGTGAGAGCCACAATACTCTCTTTTTTCTATGTTTCGACCATGTTAATAACATCGATGTAACCCGCGTAACGAAGTTCGTAGACTCGTAGCATCGCGCGGGTTTACTTTCTAGTTATATATGGTTTGCTAACGATCATTTGGATTGGGTTTTCGTAATTGTTGTTATTATTATATTATTAGTATTATAAGCCATGGAGTTTGGCTTTGGATTCATATGTGCTAGGATTTATATGTTTGTATTATGTGGTAGGGGAAGGAACGGTTGCTAACCTACCTTTTTTCTGATAACTCGTTAACACTAATTTGACGAACATTTACACCAAAATTATGCAGTGTAATTAATTTTTATATCGCGTTACACTACTGATGTAACAATTTCCCTCCTTTTTTCAAAATTTCTCTCCATTTTAAAAAAAAACTCCATCATTTTGTTAAAACTTTCTTATCTTTTTTGTATGATGTTATTTTTATATATAAATTACATCATTAAATAGATTATTTTAATATCTTTAATTTGAGTATAGTTTTGCTATATCTTTTTAAAAAACTTAACGTTACTTGTGAACCACTAATTTTACCAATATAACTTCAATTTACAGTGACAACGTGGCCTGCTGTGTACCAATAGTTGGGTTAATATGTTATCGTAATAAACAAGGGTTAACATTCGTTCTCTATTATTATCGCTTAAAAGGCGACCGGTAAATAGGTTGAAGCCAGAGCGTGTTTTTAACGCACAAAATGTAACACTCGGCCTCTCACACCACCAATATTGTCCGCTTTGCCCACGAGAAGCTCACGGATTTGCTTTTGGTTGTCTGGAGAAAACTTCCCAGGGAGGTCACCGATCCCTAGATTGTTGTCACCTGAGCACGCATAACTATGGAGTTCTACTCTCATCCACAGCCAATACGCCCGAAACGCGTTGATGATATTAGAAACCAGACATTTCTTATGAACCAGGGTTCTCTAAAGTTCACGGCCGATGTGGATATATATAGGGTGTCACACAAAATTTCTTATATCTTTTTACTATCTTAGAAACACATGTATTACAATGATTTAATAAATAAATTATTAAATTAAATAGTTAATAATTAAGAATTATGATTGTGAAACGATTTGTTACTCTTTTAATTTACGGATCTATAACTTAGTATATTCAACCACTTTTATTTTAAACATCTAGAAAGCGTTTGTGTTTGGTAAACAGATCAACCCGACTCACTAATTTTTAATAATTAAGTTCTAAAATTAAAAATAAAATAAAATAAAATTAAACCATTCAAATAAGATGGTTGGTAAATATGTTTTTTACTAATATTTAAATGCTAAATAACTTTTAAAATTATTTTAAAACATAAATACGTAAAATTATTAAATCTTTAAAAAATGAAGCAATAAATAATTAAAACTAAAGAAATATATATATAAAATTTATTTGTTTTAGAATAGTTAGTAAAAAAAGAAAGTCAAATTAATTGTTTTGTGATTTAAATATATATTAAGAGATACGAAAAAATAATTTTTTTAATATGTTAGAATAATAACATGTGTTCTTAAAAACTTTTTCATATTATATACTCTAGATTCATAAGTTATCTTATTGGAATGATATGTGTGATTATATTTGATGCCTAAATGCCCGATTCAAAAAGTAAAAAAAGGGTTTTTGAAATCAAGGGTCTGAATGATAGGAGTTTGTCTATCTCATAGAGGAAAGTTATGACCTTAGCACCCATCGCACACTCTACCAAACTTTTGTTTTTTATATTTTGAAGACAACTTTTATTCACACAAAAGCACCAAGCAACATAGTTAGGCAAAGATACAACCAAAAGAAACCTGCAAAGATTGGGTGGGCCGATTGAGGACTTGGTAGTTTGTGGAGGTCTATTTTTTGGAGACTTCCAATGGCGACTTGCTTCCTTGCCTATTAGGTTTGGGGGTTTGGGGTTGTATTCGAAAGTAAAGGTTTCATCCTATGCTATTGTAGCCTCGAGAGCCTAATCTTGGGTGCTTCAAGACCACATCTTATGAGGTAGTGATATATGTGGTATGGTTTCTAACTTTGCTTGTGCTTTAACTTGTCTTCGTGATACTATTCCAAGCTTTAACTTCAGCAGTTTCACTAAAAAAGACACTACCCCCCTAAAGTTCAACTTGCATTGGCGAATACCCTTTTTAGTAAAGCTATTCAAGACATGAAAATACACTTTGACATGACCGGTCAACAAAAAGCTGTTTTGAGTGTCTACGAGCACCACATTATCAAGACTTTCTTTTTGTTATCCCTATAGTTGGGCTAGGCCAACATATGTCACATGCGGAGTATCATACTATCCTCAAGTATCGTCTCATGATTATTTTATTCCCGGTTGATAAGATATGTGTCGCAAGGTGTGTTTGGACTCCTTTGGGGAGCATGCAGCACATTATAAGGAGTTCTTAGGTTTAAGTACTGACATGATTTGGTTAGGGATGTTCTTTTTAACATACTTAGATGTGTAGGGATTTATGTTAAGAAAGAAGCACCAGTAAAGTTCTTAACTTGCCCGTTGGAAGGAAGATCAACACTTAGACCAACTGATATTTTGGTCTTTGGATAGATAGGAGGGAAACATGCATGTGTGGATATAACAGGAGTTTCCTCTCTTATGGGCTTATACAACCAACAATTGCATATACCGTTTGCATTTAATACTTTTGGGTTTCTTGCGCCCCAGGCAGTGGAGCTATTTAATCGAGTTCAACAGGTCATGCATAGCAATGTTATGACTCTAAAATCTATGGATGTTGTTTTTAAAAGACTTAGTTTTACTATTCAAAAAAGGCTAGCGGCGCAGCTTGTTGTACGTTTGCCTTCTAATTTGAGGTAAATTGGGTTATTACCGTGAACATTATGAAATAGTTTTGGTTTTAGCTAAAAATAATAATAAATAGTTTGGGATGTCTCTCGAAACTATTGATGGTGCACATCTTGGAGATGTCAAATGATAGAAGGTAGACCAAGTTAGTTATCAGAACTGGAGATGCTGGTTTATTAGCTTATTCCTCACGAAAATTTATTTTGTTGTATCAAATAAACCGACTTGTATGTAAATTTTAGCAATTATTAGTTTTAGATTTAGGCAAATTGAACACGTTCGTGTGTTTCATGTTAGGGTGTTATACAATTAGTTAAAGGTCGAGTTTACCTCTACTCTTGTCCATCTAGAGGAAAGGCTTAACATAAAGGAGACTGATGATGCTACCATTCCTGACATTTATTTCACATGGCATCTCGCTAGAACCATTCATTAACATCATGAATTTTCACGGATCAATGACCTTTTCTTCATCGTTGTGGTTGAAGTACCGTTTGAGATGACATGGGTGATCAGTGATAAACATGGGTGTTTAAGGGTTTTTAGAGGTGATCAAAGAACCTTTGATCGACTTGTTTCGTGATAAGAGGAGACTGGCGTACATGTGTGAAAAGCGGGCAGAAAGGATCCATCAAGCGGGCAGAAGGCGGTGGCTTTATTTTATTGGTCGGTTAAGAGCCTCTTTGAACAAGCGTGATCAGAAAAAGTTATGGTTGTCAAGATGATAACAAGAGATCGGAAAAACTACACAATTGTAAACAGTGTGGTGTTGTAGTTCAAATCGGATGACTTTAGATGTAACCGAGGAAGAGGTTATTGGTCCATGAAGAGTCAAGATGTGAATGAAAGGTTCTAGTGGGATGCCATGTGAAATCTTACAAGTGTGGTGAACTTGATTTGGGTTCGATGGAGAAGACTTTGGATGCGACCGAGGTGAAGGTCTAGTGTCCTAGAAAAATTGAGATGGTTCGAGGTGAAAGTGTATACGTGTTGCTATGAGTAGGCTCGAACAAACAGATAGAAAACCCAAAAACATAAGAACGAGCCCAGGGGTAGACAGTGGACCTACTAGCGGCTTTTTAAGTGAATTTATTATCAAATTTAAGAAATAGATATTCAATTAGACAATTTTAACCATATAAAACTGTTAGGTCTAGAACTCATGTATAGGTTTAGATGATCAATCAACTCTTGTAATCATACTTTGTATTTATTATTTGAATGATATGATATGAATGATTTTGACTACATTTGTGTTTATGAACTAAACAATATAATCTCATTATATATGTTATAAATATATGATATAATGTATTTCATAATGTATGTGTGAATGTGTGCAGTGAACATCAAACCGTGTCAATTTGGAAAATTGATCAAGTGTTAGAACAACTGCGGATGAATAAAGTGTTCTTCCGTAGATGTTCTCAGGAATACAACTGAAGTGAACATCCGTAGATCTCCTGCGGAAGAACAATTCCAGCTGAACAAGTCAAAAGAACAAAGTGAAGCTACTGAAGGAGAAATTGTCATGGAAGAACAAGTTCAAGAACTCCTACGGAAGCACAATCACAGAAGAACAAGCAATGAAGATCAAGTGTTGCTGCGGAAGACTAAGTTCCTGCGGAAGAAGAAATTCCTACGGAAGACTGTTTAACACTTGTATGATTTCACATCATCAAGTAGTCAACTAACAGAAAGTCAACAAGTCAACGTGGCAGAACAACAACATTAATGGCGATGGAAGACATATATTTCAAGCGAATATTCCACGTCACATCAACAACATTATATGTATTTATTTCATTTAAATCTCGAACTCATATGCCGATAAATATGGCGAAGATTGAGATAACTATAGTTAGCTGAATTATAGCAACAAGTTAGCGAAAGATTAGCAATGGATTAGAAACATAATAGAATAAGATCTCTATATAACATGAGATCAAGATCAGATGTAGATAGACGATCAACATACGATCAAGCAACATAAGCAACATTTACATCAAAACATCAATAGCAACAAGAAAGCATTACGATCATCATTCGTTAACACTCGTGGTTTGATTATTCTTATATTCTGGTTGTTCTATTATTTGATTGATTTCTAGTTTGATAATCTCTTAAACAACAAGTGTTGATAACTCCGCGATCAATACTTGTTCAAATCAAACCTGATAATTCCTGAACGATCCTTGGATTCACAGGTGGTATCAGAGCTTGGTGCTCATTGATCTAGATCAATTGATCTATCAGCTTTGATTTGTTTAATCGATTACTGCTAAAACAAAATTGTTGCTTTCTAAATAAAAATTAATTATCATGAGTAATTCAGTTGTTGGTGCTTATCAACCTCCTAAACTGGAAAACAAATATGATTTTAAAACATGGAAAATCAGGTTCAGGAATCATGTCAATTATACAGATTCAGACCTATGGGCTTCAATTACCGAAGGACCTTATATTCCACCTGCTTTAGGTGCTGACTATAAGGATAAAAATCAACCCATAAGTCTTAAGAATTTATCACCTGATGATGCAAAGAAAGTCAAGATTGACATCAAAGCCTATAGTATGCTTACTATGGCTTTGCCTGAAGAACTCTTGATCAGGTGTGAATCATATAAAACAGCTAACTCGCTATGGAAAATCCTACACACTTTGTGTGAAGGAAGTGGCGAGATTAGAAGCATAAAAAAGAATAATCTACGAGCACAATATGAAACATTCCATCATATTCCGGGTGAGTCAGTTCCTCAAAAATTACATAGATTCATGCAACTTGTTACAGAGATGAACATACTTGAGCTTGAGTACAACAATGAAGAGCTGAACAAAAAGATGCTTCATTCATTGCCTGAGAACTGGACACAAACTGTGTCTATGTTTAAGAACACTATTGACTTAAAAGCAATAGGACTAGACACTCTAGCGGCAAAGGTAGAAGCATTGGAGCTGGATGAAAAGACAAGAAACAAAAGTGTGAAAGTACCTGTAGCTCCTTATCAATTCAAAGAATTGAAAAGTACTGGAAGTGCATTCATCTCCAATGAAGATGAAGACAACTCTTGTGATGAGAGTGAACATGAAGAAGAGACAAGTTTCTATGCTGCAAAGTCTTCAAAATTAAGCAATCACAACAATCAGAACAAAAAGACTAAAGGAAAAGCTGACGAGTCCAGAACCAAAAAGAATAGCAATCAAACAGAACCAATTATTGTGGTTCTAGAGTCTGAAGAACAGTAAGCTGCCTTTGCGGCCTTCAGTTCACGCTTTCAGGCTTATCTAGGAAGTACTTTGACTCCTGCTCACTTTTGTCAACAAGATCTAGAAGAACTTCATCCTGATGAGGTAGAAGAGATGGATCTGCAATGGAAAATGGCAATGATCGCCTATAGAGAAAAAATGTACATGAAAAGAAACAAAGGACTGTCCGTGGGAGGAAGATCAACAAAAATCAGTGTGGACAAGACCAAAGTAAGATGCTTTAAATGCAACTTATATGGACACTTTTCGAGGGAGTGCAATAGCAATCAACAGCATTCAACTGACTCAAGATAACCTAGTCAAAAGAACTTTACACAACCTTAATTAACCAATGCATCCCCACCAACAACAAACAATAAAACAGGTATCACTAATGCTAAAGAAACTAGTCTAATTATTTTGCAGGATGGTACTTGTGACTGGAGCATGTAAGAAAAGGAAGTACTTGCAGAGAATCAAGCTTTAATGGCCAACATGGAAAACAAAGTTCCTGCAATGGCCGCTGAGGTAAGAGAAAGGTTGTGTTCTCCCACTTGCATAGATGAAGTAGAAAGATATAGAATACATCCTCAATAATTGGCTGATAAAGTAAAAGAAACACTGCTTATAAATGAATCTCATGTTAGAGAACACAAACTTTATCAAGTCAAAATTTATTCTTTACAAAAGGATTTAGATAAAATTGTATCTGAAAATTACAACCTAAAAGCACAAGTTGAGCATCTGACTACATCTTTAACCAAGTCTATGTCAAATCATGCATCTACTGAGGTGAAATTGCAGAAATTCCAATTGTCATCACAACAGTATGAGAAACTATTAACCTCTCATATTGAGTCAAAGAACAAGTCAGGATTGGGATTTCATGCAGTTCCACCACCCGTGAATGATAATTATACTTCTTTGCCCGAGTCCATGACCAACAGTTTATCTAATCACTTTGTGTCCAGTAACATGTGTGAGTTAACAGATAAAAATAATAGTAATGTAACTAATGACACTGAATTATATGAATCCGATTCATCAGAATCAGAACACTCAAATCAAAGTAAATTAGAATTTGATTATGATAACTATGATGACTTGAATGATGATGATAAGTCTGATAATGCTGGTTTGTATAAGGGTAAAACTGTTTTAACTACATACTCAGTCCCAAAGGTACTGAATGAACTTAAACTACCCTATCCACCAAAACAAAGAAACCTGCTGAAGACAATCCACACAAGGATTGAGCAACTAAATGAAGGCATACATGCATTCAATAAACTTAACAAGGAAAAGCCAGCAAATAGAGCCTCAGAAGAAAAGTTCGTGACTTCAGCAGATCATCTGCGGAAGAAGTCTATGAGATCCACAGAAGTCATACGGAATAAGCAAGAAATTGCTCAATCAGTAAGCAAAGACAAAGCTCAGAAGAAATACTTATAGGCTAAACAAAAACCATTTGACATCATGTCAGGAAGAGGTAAGATATCATCAGCAGCAAAGTTGGACAAAGAACTGAAGAACCAGAAGGTTTCAACTAAGAAAAAGGCTAAGGCTGAATCAGATAGTGATGCTGAAGAAAAGTACTGTAAATCGTGTGACATGCACAATCACAGTACAGAAGATTGCTTCTTCAGCAGCTATTGCTCAATATGTAATATGAACAATCACATGACTTTAGATTGTTCCTTCAACAAATATTATGCAATATGCAACAAAAACAACCATTCTACCAAGGAATGCTTTTTCAACAAGAATAACAAAACAAAGATCCTCAAAAAGAAGTATGCAGAGTCCAATGAGTCAGAGTCAAAATCTTCTGAGGATGATAATCCTAGAGGTGCAAAACAAAAGAAACAGCAACAAAAACAGAAAATTACTAAGACAAAGAAAACAGCTGCTGAGGTGCAATTAAAAATTAAGAAGGAAAAACAAGTGCAAAGGAATGCACCACACAAAAAGGTAGCTCTAGAAGAAGATGATGACTTCTTTGATGATTTTGACAAAGGCAGTAGTAAACAAGATGAAAACACCTCATCATTATCACCAAAAACATCCTCACCCAAAACAAACATAATGAATTAAATGACATCAAAACTAAGTTAGAAACTTCAAGACTCATTCATGAGAAAGTCACTATATTAGATAAAAATGGCAAGCCCAACACCATCAAGGCTTGGGCTCCTAAGTCTAACTAAGTTTATTCTGTTTGCAGGAACATCCAAGGAGGGCTGACAACAAATGGTATGTTGACAGTGGCTGTTCCAGACACATGACAGGAAACTGTACCCTCCTGTAGGATTTCAAACATAAAAATGCTTCATATGTAGCATTTGGTGGGGATAAGAAGGGAGGTAAAATCACCGGTGAAGGAATGGTAATAAATGGAGCTATAAAGTTTGATAAAGTTAATTTTTGTGAAAACTTACAGTTTTAATTTACTAAGTGTATCTCAAATCTGTGACCAACACTATACTGCTTTCTTTGATAACTCTGATTGTTATATTCTTAAGCCAGGTTTCAAAATTCCAAAAGACTAGATCCTTCTTAAAGCACCAAGAAAAGGTAACACCTATTTGTTGGACATGAACAACACAGTACTAACAAGCAAAGAAACATGTCTGATTTCTAAATCATCAGAAGATGAAGCACAACTATGGTACAGAAGGATGGCTCAATCAAACTTGAAAAACATGAATAAATTGGTGAAAAATGACTTAGTCATTGGTGTTCCAAAGAAAGAATTTTACTGTTCTAATCACTGTTTATCATGCTATAAAGGAAAACAACATAAAGTCCCACATAAGTTAAAAACAATTAACACAAACACAACACCACTGAAGTTACTACACGTGGACCTCTTTGGTCCAACCAATGTGTTAAGCATTGGCAAAAGGCAATACTGTTTGGTGATTGTTGATGATTTCAC
The DNA here is from genome assembly GCA_025506505.1 of Flaveria sonorensis. Lineage (NCBI taxonomy): Eukaryota > Viridiplantae > Streptophyta > Magnoliopsida > Asterales > Asteraceae > Flaveria > Flaveria sonorensis. The sequence goes on along the minus strand of CM046433.1, from coordinate 14,469,426 downwards.
TAGATTCACTTGGGTATTTTTCTTAAAACATAAAAGTGAAACATCAGAAACTTTAATGGAATTCATCACTAAGATAGAAAATCAAGTTGATCTAAGAATCAAGATACTGAGAAGTGATAATGAAACTGAATTTGTTAACTATGTTTTAGATACTTTTTGCAGAGACAAAGGCATAGCCAGACAATTCAGTGCACCAAGAACTCCACAACAGAATGGAGTTGCTGAGAGGAGAAACAGAACTCTAATTGAAGCTGCAAGAACAATGCTAGCTGACTCACAGCTGCCAATAACATTTTGGGCAGAAGTTGTGAACACAGCATGCACTGTTCAAAACAGAACTTTGATTGTCAAAGAACATAATAAAACACCCTATGAACTAATGTTTAAACGAAAAACCTTTTATAGGATATCTTAAAGCTTTTGGGTGTCATGTATCTGTATTAAACACAAAAGAACAGTTAGGAAAATTTGCTGAAAAAGCATATGATGGTTTCTTTGTTGGTTATTCATCAACATCTAAATCATATAGAGTATACATTCCACATTATAACATAGTGGAACTCCTAATGTATCCTTTGATGAATCCTTATTTCCACAGTCTGTGAAAGGATCATCTTGGCTGTTTGATGTAGATGCATTAACTAACTCATTTAACTCTAGTTATCTTAATATGACAGGTGTTGCAGATACATGTTACCCCTATGTTCCTCCAAATATGGGTGTACCATTGACAGCTGATCCACCCAGAATTGTTCCTCCAGAGTTCCAAAGTGACAATGATCTAGATGCATCAGCTCAAACAAGAAAAGATGGTTCGGATGATCTTACACCATGCACATCAGCAGAAGTACCATCTACTTCCGTAGATGTCTCTACTTCCACAGATGATGGTTTGAAATCCCCCAAGGACCAAATCACCTCAAACCACCTCACACTATTGCCACATACAGATTATCTGCTACAGAGAATACAGCTGATCATTTGCATGCTACGGAAGGCATGTCCACAACCCCGGAAGGCATACCTATTACTGCAGAAACTCATTCAGCTGCACCAGAAAATGAGATGGACTATTTTGTTGACTCTCCATCATAACTGACCCCATTCCCACAACCAACATCATAAACCTGGACTCATCCATACAAGTTAATGATGTACCAACAGTTAGAACACATAAGTATCACCCAATTGATAACATGATAGGTGACCTTAACAGCAGAACTACTAGAAAACAAGGGAGAGCAGGAAACATATGTTTGTTCTCCTGTTTTCTTTCACAAGTAGTTCCATCCAACATAACAGAAGCCTTGAAAGATAACAGTTGGATTGAAGCAATGCAAGAAGAACTTCAGCAGTTCAGGAAACAGAAAGTGTGGAATCTAGTTGATCTCCCAGAAGGCCAATATCCTATTGGCACAAGATGGTTATTCAAAAATAAGCTAGATGATAGGGGAATAATCATCAGAAACAAAGCAAGACTAATTGCACAAGGCTACACATAAGAGGAAGGCATAGACTATGATGAAGTCTTTGCACCAGTTGCAAGGATTGAGGCAATTAGAGTGTTCTTAGCCTATGCTTCATATAAAAAGTTTACAGTTTACCAAATGGATGTAAAATGTGCCTTTTTATATGGAAAGATTGATGAAGAGGTCTATGTCTCTCAACCACCAGGCTTTGAAGATCCAGATTATCCTCACAGGGTGTACAAGCTTGACAAAGCTTTATATGGTATCCATCAAGCACCAAAGAAATGGTATGAAACATTGTCCAAATTCCTACTGAAATATAGGTACAAAAGTGGTACAATTGACCAGACACTCTTCCTCAAACATGAATATCAGGATCTCTTAGTTGTACAAATATATGTTGATGACATCATATTTGAATCAACAAACAAGAGACTGTGTGAAGAGTTTGAAGCCTTAATGCAATCTGAGTTTCAGATGAGTTCAATGGGAGAATTAACATTCTTTCTAGGATTACAAGTTTATCAGAAAACAGATGACATTTTCATCAATCAAGAAAAATATGTCCTTCAAACACTTAAGAAATACAACTTTGCAGAATCCTCCTCATACAAAACACCAGCATCTACTATAGACAAAATTGTACCAGATCCAACAGGGAAGTCTATTGATCAAAGATTATATAGATCTATGATAGGATCATTAATGTACTTAATTGCTAGTAGACCGGACATAATGTTTGCTATGTGTATTTGTGCTAGGTATCAAGCAGATCCAAATGAGTCTCACTTGAATGCAGTAAAGAGAATCTTCAGATACCTCAAAGGGAAACTAGCACTTGGTCTCTGGTATCCCAAAGAAGGAGATTTCAAACTTTACTCGTATTCAGACAGTGACTACGGAGGCTGCAACAACAACAGGAAATCAACAGCTGGAGGATGTCAATTCTTAGGACCACGGCTTGTGTCTTGGTGGTGCAAAAAGCAGACAAATGTTTCAGTATCCACAGCTGAGGCTGAGTACATAGCTGCTTCAGCTGGGTGCTCTCAGGTTCTATGGTTGCAAAACCAATTACTTGACTATGGTTACAATTTTCTTCAAACTCCAATATACATAGATAACTCAGCTGCTATGTTTATCACTGCTAATCCAGTTCAACATAGTAAAACTAAACACATTGAAATCAGATACCATTTTCTGAGAGATTGTTCAGAAAAGGGCCTAATCAAGTTGATCAAAGTGGACACAACAAATCAACTTGCTGATTTGTTCACTAAAGCCTTTGATTCAGTTAGATTTAATTTCTTAATTGAATCCTTAGGCATGCTCAACCTAGATTAGTTCACAATAACAACAGCAATATTTGTCGATTACCTGTAATCATATGAGAAAGGCAAACAGTTTTCTTAAATAACTACCTAAGGCAGTTGATATTCTATGGATATGATAGTACACTATAACTTGACATTCACTCCTGCTCTTCAATCAACAACTACCTACTGATCAGATGTGTTTGACATGTGAATAGGTTTAGCTTGAGTGGAAACTTAACAATGTCATGCACAACATAAAGTCAAGGTGACTAAGAGTGGACAAGTCATTGAGAGAAGCATTCAAGTAAGTTTAATCCGGATGTGATCAGGATAACACCCATGCACACTTACTATGTTTTAACACCTTATAACCTCTATCTTTGCACATCATGACCCTCTGTTTTGCATAAGCAAAGACATGGGTCAACGGGCACCTCTGTTTTACGTGAGTAAAGACCCGGTGATCAGATGCTAATCATCAAAAGTTCCAAAAGGAACTGATCTCAAAAAATCAAATGTGATCATTTATTGCAGAGCATGCAAATCATCTCAGCATTAATAAGATTTCAAAGAAATCTTAAGATAGAGCTTATAATCTACGGAACATAGTTTCAGTGTGATAAAATGATAACTTGACTAACTTCTGGAGGACTAACTTACATTTCAATGATGAGTTCATCTTTGTTACCTTTAATTCTTACCAAAACATGATAAACAGCATGATACGTTAAACTATACTCTTGACTGAATTTCATCCACATATTTACAATCAGCACTAGATCAAGTAAATAATCTCACACAATATTCAGGAAAATGTCTAGATTATCGTATGATCCCTAGTATATCCTATGTTTTCCTGTAACAAGCTATGAACATCATTTATTTTCTCTATGATTATTAGTTGGACAAATTAATTGTTGTTCATGCTATTTTCTTAAATTTTTGATAAATACATAAGTCTATGATTAATCATAAATTTAGGGGGCGTAGTCAAAGTATGAAACTGAGATTCAAATGAGTTTAACTAATTTCAAATACAATGATATGAAAATGAAGAAAAATTGAAACTTGAGCACTAATTTGGCTGCAAAGGATATCTGAAACAGTCAATTACTTATGCACAATTGCTATGATGCAATGACATAAGGTCCAACAGTAAAACAACAAATGGATTAACCATGTGTTAACTTAACCATGTGTTAACTCATATAGAAAGTTAGATCAATAACCTTCGGAAGTTATGATAATTAGTTCATCCGCAGATGTTCTGCGGAAGACAGAATGAGCTAACTTTCGTAGATGTTATACGGAAGAGAACATATCTTGCCTTACATGATTATTAATTGTGTAGTATATTAACTGTTCTGATAATTTATAATTAATACCCTAGAAGGGGTAAAAAGTGTAAATGGGTCCCACGTGATTAGGATAAAAGGAGACAGCTTGGTCTGGAAAAGGCATAAAAAGGCACTTCAACCGTTGGCCTTTCTATTCACTTTAAAATTACCCTCAACCTAGAAATCTCTTGATCCAAAACCTATTTCACCTTCACCGAAATCGATCACTTTAAGCTAACAATCTTCACACTTCTCACTAAATCATCTCTGCCATCATGGCAAACAGATTCGTAAAGGACCATAATGTCTGTGCGTTCTTAAATCCAGATGTAGAAGACGAGTGCAGAGTCATCATCCGCTACCTGAGGAAGACACGACTCATCTATGCACTAACTGCTGACCCACTCATCTATCTATCGCACATGACAGACTTTTGGAGCTTCGCAAGAGTAGGAGATGAATGTGAAGGACCTGTCATCACTGCCACCATTAGGAATCTACCACTTTGGATAGATGAAGGCACAATACGCAGTACGTTGGAGTTGGGAGAAGAAGAAGAAGGTCATCCTGATGTATTCGATCATGATTACATTCAGAAGGTGTTTGCCCTGACGGGCTATGATGGTGACTACCACCATGGAGAAATAAAAAAGGGCAGGTTGTGCAAGCCCTATAGTTTTTTATGCCACACTTATCTTAAGTGTATATCCAACTGGAAGTCTGGGTTGGATAGATTTTCAAGGCATATTTCATCTGGGATTATTGGGATATTCAAGGGTAGGAAGTACAACTACTCCAAGTACATACTCAACTGCCTGTGTGACCACATAAGAGAGCAGAAAAAAGAACAAAATGTTCATGTTTCCAAGATTCCTTCAGCTGATCATCAATGACCAACTGCCAATAATTGAACGAGATGGTGATGTTTGTGTGCAAACTCACCTAGGAAGATCTCTCCTTAATAAGCTAAAAGGGCAGTATGAAGGAGGAGGTTTGGATTTATTTGCACATGTGGTGGATGAAACTGAGAACATCCCAAAGAACTCCTATGGATTGAAGAACCTCAACACCAGAACACTCCTGTTGAATCCCCTGCACACTCTCAACAGCAATCACCAGCTGCTGAACCAGCTACTGCTCATCACCAAGAACCACAGCCATAATCAACATCAATAACTCACTTAATCTCCTCTTCTAGTGAACAGACACAACCAATCTCCCTTGACCCATCACAAACAACTATCAATATTGCTTCAACTGAAGTAGTTGATAAGGAGGTGACTCAGCCAACACCCACACATCCAAGCCAAATTGAACCAATTGCCTCACCAACACCTACTGAACCAATCACCTCACCAACACCTTTAGAACCATCCACTTCTCCCACACCTACTGAGCCCTTAGAAAGCCCATCCTCAACTGAAGAATTCCATCTAGAAGAGGATGAAGAAAATCTAGAAGGCACTACTGAGGAGATGTGTATGGAGGTTGAGGAAGAAAAGGGTGAGAAGGTGCTTCAAGGAGAGTTTGTTGAGATTGATGCTTATCATGAGGATGACCTGAAGGATGAGGAGATAGATGTAAGTAAGAGCTATTTAGTAGCAAAATATAACAACCTCATCCTGAAGTGAAACAAGAAGCTAGAAAAGCTGAGAAGATTGAAGAAGGAGCTGAAAGAGAAAGACAAGCTGATAGCTGAGAAAGATAAAGCAATCATTCAACTAGAATGTAGACTGAAAAAGCTAAGAGAAGATATTATGATTGACAACGAGGTGATTGATGCCTTGAATGATTTGGTAGATGAACAAGCAACTCAACTGAAAGAGAAATAGATTGAGATTATGAATTTGAAAAGGAAGTTGACTGATACTGAACAGAATAAAGGTGGATCAGCATTGATCACCTACAGCAGGAAGAGGAAATACTTGGGGAAGACAGCTGATGCAGCTGGAGAATCATCAAACCAGATTCTCCAGAGCATCAAACCCCATTGATGCAAAGTGTAGAAGAAAGTGACCCTGAATGGGAAGAGCTGACAAAAGAAGAGTCTAAAGAAGCCAAACAAGGAGAGCTACTGACGACTGATGACATAGTAGAGGAAAAACCACAGTCATCCATGTTTATGCAGTTGATCAATCATGGATTCCCATATGACTTGGTAGAAAAGATGAACATGGGAGAGATGGTCCAAACATTGAAAGAATTTGATGCTATCAGAATGATGATCCCTATGTGCAATTATGACACCTTCTCCAAGTTCAAGGCTATGGAAAAAATCAAGAAGGATTTAGGTCACTGTGATACAAGATAGCTCACAAGGTATAACATGATCTGTTGGCTGCAAAATCACAATCATGAACAGCATGAATTAGAAGGACGAACAGCAAGAGATTTAAGGGCGATGATGGAATATGTGATGAAGGTAGAGCTAGACACTGGTGTAAAATTCAGATCTGGAGCCCCCAATCCTGCATATCAACAATGATCAGCACAAACCTCTGCTGAGCACACTATAGTTAAAGCAAAAGATATGCATCAGGGAAAAGAGAAACTGATCAGAGAGCCAAGGGATTTAGTTCCACACAAGATCTAGCCTCTAGGCACTGCTGTAAGAGAGATCACTGAGCAGAAAGCTACATTGATTCAATTCTTTGATCTAATCACAACGCCAGAAGAAGCAGAAGACCATCACATAATAGCATGGAAATATGATGGAGAATGGGACTGTACAATGATAAAGAGGGCATCTGGCATGGTGCAATACTTCATAGGGGTGGAATCCTTACTGACACTGCCAGATGCAGACCTAAATGTCCTACAAAACATTCCTATCATCAACTATCCCATAAGTCCAAGAGGAAGAGACTTCTCCGGACTTGTGACTAAACTGAGTCACAAGTTCAATGGAGATGTTCTGAGGGAAGCAAGAATGGTAGATGCTGAGCATAACCGAAGGAAAGTTAGAAGGTCTCAGTCCAAGTCTCAGTTGGTTGATGATGAATTGTTAATGAGAATTAGAGCTGAAGACAGAGCTACTGCATCAATAAAGATAATAGAAGGCAATCAATTTACATTCCCTGTCACAGACTGGGGATATGTAGAGAAAAACAAAGAACTAGTTTTGTTAAGGAATGATCCTCAAAGAAAAGCTGCAAGCATAAGACTTTTTGACCCGGTTGAAATAAAGTTGCTGCATCCAAGCTACACCTCTTACTTACATGACAAACACTTTCAAAGGCTGCAAGATCAAACTGCTCAAAATGACTTATGCTTATATGTCCATCTTATTCAAGTCATTGACAAACGGCATGCCAATGCTAACAAGAGGAGGAAGTATGAAGCTGGGCAGCTGATTGGGTCAGAGATAAAACCTATAACAGAATTAAGAATTTCTGACCAGGACGAATTGGAAGTGGTATCCAATAACAATGTTGTTGCAACACTAACCACTGAAGAGGACATCCTGGGGCTGAAATGTAAAACACTGAAAAGAATGGGTAGAAGGCAGATCAGTTTCAAATATGAAGATCAACAGACTGTCGTAAAATACTTTAAAATGAAGATTTTGTCAAGAGTTCAATAACTGAAAGACCTAAACCAATGATTACTAGAGTCTAAATCTAAGGGGGAGTATTGTTAGGTCTAGAACTCATATATAGGTTTAGATGATCAATCAACTCTTGTAATCACACTTTGCAATTATTATTTGAATGATATGATATGAATGATTGCATTTGTGTTTATGAATTGAACAATATAATCTCATTATATATGTTATAAATATATGATATAATGTATTTCATAATGTATGTGTGAATGTGTGCAGTGAACATCAAACTGTGTCAATTTGGAAAATTGACCAAGTGTTAGAACAACTGCGGATGACTAAAGTGTTCTTTCGTAGATGTTCTCAGGAGTACAACTGAAGTGAACATCCGTAGATCTCCTGCGGAAGAACAATTCCAGCTGAACAAGTCAAAAGAACAAAGTGAAGCTACTGAAGGAGAAATTGTCATGGAAGAACAAGTTCAAGAACTCCTACGGAAGCACAATCACAGAAGAACAAGCAATGAAGATCAAGTGTTGCTGCGGAAGACTAAGTTCCTGCAGAAGAAGAAATTCCTACGGAAGACTGTTTAACACTTGTATGATTTCACATCATCAAGTAGTCAACTAACAGAAAGTCAACAAGTCAACGTGGCAGAACAACAACATTAATGGCGATGGAAGACATATATTTCAAGCGAATATTCCACGTCACATCTACAACATTATATGTATTTATTTCATTGTAAATCTCGAACTCATATGCCGATAAATATGGCGAAGATTGAGATAACTATAGTTAGCTGAATTATAGCAACAAGTTAGCGAAAGATTAGCAATGGATTAGAAACAAAATATAATAAGATCTCTATATAACATGAGATCAAGATCAGATGTAGATAGACGATCAACATACGATCAAGCAACATAAGCAACATTTACATCAAAACATCAATAGCAACAAGAAAGCATTACGATCATCATTCGTTAACACTCGTGGTTTGATTATTCTTATATTCTGGTTGTTCTATTATTTGATTGATTTCTAGTTTGATAATCTCTTAAACAACAAGTGTTGATAACTCCGCGATCAATACTTGTTCAAATCAAACCTGATAATTCCTGAACGATTCTTGGATTTACAAAAACAATAAACAAGTATACCTAATGGAGATTGCAATTATCCCTAATACATCTTGCGATATCATTTCTACCGTTCAGGCATCTTATTTCGGTTTAACAAGTATTTTAAATAAGTGGACAAACAGTGATCTATACATAATAATTGAGTTGGAATGATTTTGAGAAAAAGTATGTTAGGTTTCTAATAAGGACAAAGTATTTTACTTTGTAACATCACAGAATCAATGATTAACTTCTTCTTTTTAAAGTTTTATTATTGTTTTTAGGCGTCTTATTTTGACTGTTTAATTAAAAAAAAAAGATTTGTAAACCATAAGGAATTGCTAAATATACCATGTTCCCTCGTGTGGGATCGACAACCTTCACCAGATAAGTTGTTACTCAATCTACAAATTTCGTTTTTATATTCAAAAGTCAACCAAATACAATAACATATAATTAAAAAAGCAAAAACATATAATATATTTCAACAAAGACTAAATGACATCGAATTAATTATCAAATTGGAATCTGACTATGCTAATAATTCAAAATCCTGTCATTTCTCAATCTCGAAACAAAAATATATCATATTTAATTAGAAAAACTATAAATTTAGAGGATACGATATTTGGGAACGATTAACTATAGCATGAAATTATTATTTTTAATTTGTTAAAGTTTTTAATTAAAATTTGCATTTCGTTTTCTCTTAGAGTTTTTGTAGCCGACCTGAAGCATTACCAATTTATTAATATTTTACGTATATTTGAACATAGATAGCTTCTTTTGATGTATATTTAGACATCAAACAAAAATAATTATTCGTTTACCTGGCACTTTATTTTAAACATTTATTCAAAATGATACATCTATTTGAAATTATGTTAAAAAAAAAAAAAGGTGTCCTATCAAATATAAGTAATTTAATCACATAAATTTCTAAGAAAAAAATTGTAGAGTATTAGTACTGCATAAGTCTCATTTTATAATAAATCTTATATTAAAATGTATAAAAAATAATCACATAGAAACGAAATGTTTAAAATTATGTAAAATAAAGGTAACAAAAGAATATAAAAACTACGTTTAATTAATATACAACAAAGAAATAAAGGGGAATTCCAAATATTTACTCTAAACTTGTCATGTATATTTTCCGTATAACGCTTAATAATTATTGTCCTTGATATGTTAAAAAAAATATAAAAATAAAAAAAAACTTTATTTTAAGAGTATATAAATTTATGATTTTAGAGAATTTATTCTGGATTATCCAATAAATGTCCAATAGGGGGCTCGGGTCGAAGCTAGATTTAGCTGGGGATTGCCCGGGAAAACCCGGGGCCGGATGGGAACACCACGCCCCGGGTCCATGGTCATACCACTCAATGAATATTTATCGGGATTCATAGGTACCACCACCTACCTTTTGAACCATTTAAAAAAATGTAAAAACCAAGGGAAACGATAACAACACCATGTAAAACAAAAATAAAATAAAACTAAAAGAAATAGGAAATGTTGATGTATTACTGATATAGCACACGAAAAAAAAAAACGAGGAAAACGGGACCTTTACCACACCTTAATGTAGTTTAGAAGATGAGATAAATTGATAGAGTGTTAATGTTGCCATCCTAAAAAAGGACTCATAATTCAAAAAATAATTAAGAACAATTATGTCACAACGGTTTTATACATTCATGATTCATCCCATATATTCACACTAATATCACATTTCAAATAGTATGTGTGAGAGAGAGAGAGTATTGGAAAGAGAGAGTTAACAACATAGAAATTAATCAGAAGAAACTGCAAACATCTAAATACCTCATCACCATAAGCTAAATCACGAAATCACACACCAAAACAAACATCAAAATCACCAGAAAAACGAAGCACAATCAAGCAATCGGACGCTTGCCGGGGTGATCAGCAGCCTGAAGCGTTTTATCGATGAGTTTACGCGCTTGTCGGCTGCGAATCTCGACCCTTACGCTGTTGGTCTTGTCCATCTTCACGTACACCTTCTTGGGCTTCTTCCGTTTCAACGCCTTCACCTTCGATTTGATCGTCTGGATCAAACTCTCGAATTGATTCGTCATCACCGGTGGATTTGAATGAATGTGATGTTGTTACGTGTAGAAGTGTTATACATGAAGGTGTTATAGGTTTATTGAGAGCGAAGGAAGAGGAGAGTTTTAAGTTGTTAACAAAGTGTGAATGAGGACTTTGAGTTTTCAATGCTTATTTTGTAGGTATTTATGGAGTCAGTTGCGTACCTGAATTGCATTTAATTTTGTTTATTGTTGTTATTCAAATAGTGGAAATGAGTTTGGTTATTTTAGGTGTTTGTGTTAAAAAGTGAGTCATAGTCATCGATCCTTAAACCCTTTAGTAAGTGTGAGGATTGAAATCTAATCGTTACACATGAACATGACATTTGTTTTTTCTTTGTAAATATTACTAAAAGAATTAGGAAATTTGTTTTTTTGTTTTTACCTTTTCAAAGTGTATTGCAACGTATTGGTATTGTCAAATTAAAAGGGATTTTTTAAGTGTGGGAATAACTTTTGCCTTCATATTTCTTATTTTTTAAATATTTAAATAAAATAGGTAACATAATTTTATTTGTTCTTGTTAGAAATATCAATTACTCTCTACTTTCATTTTTCTCTTTTTTATAATATTTTGGGAAAATAGTGTTTTTTATAATTTATTTTTGATATCTGGGCCTTTTCATTCTTCTTAAAAATGTTGTTGTTGGAGATGGTGAAAACATGTTTGGGAACTATATAAAGTTGTATTCGCCCTTTAAAACAACAAACTAAAATTTATAAATTAAATTGTTCTCATTTTTTTATTTTTTTTAAATATAAATGTATTTTCCACTAATAACATGTAAGATCTAGTATTTATATATATCAATAAATTATGTTTTTATTATCTATATATTGATATAGATTTTATGAAAAACTGAGTTCTATAGAGAAAAAATTTGTTCCGTAGTGTAAAAAATATTGATTTTGATTACAACCAAAATTTTAATAAAATCTATATTGAAACAAGGATAAAAATTTAACTAAAACTATGCATTTAAAATTTGTTTAAAATATTAAATATTATTAGAGAAAAACACAATTAGATTAAATGGAATATAAAAAATAAAATTCTTAGAACTGAATTCGTTATGTTGAATAGCAAGCTATTGGATTTGAATATATACACTTATTACAACTTAATCAAATTATAAAGTTAGACGCATGATGTAGTGGGATAAAGCGATAAACACATGGTTATATGTTAGAATACAAAATGAATAACAGCCATGACTTGAACATAAAGAAGCTTTGACACCCCAGCGTAACAAGTTAGACACGTCATTATTAAACTTGTGCGTCAGAATGTATTATAACAATCAAACCTAAAAAGTTGGGCGTCATGTGCCGTCATGAAACTTGTTTGTCAAATCATATTACAAAAGTGCGACAAATTAAATTACAAAGTGCATCAAACCTATAAAATTGGCACATTATTATACATGTTTGATACATTGTTACAAACTTGTGTTCACAACAAAGTACAAGCTACAATAACCTTGAAAATTTGATGTTTATTCTAAAGGTTTAGACATACTATTATATATGTTTTGACCCGCCGCTATAAACTTGCGCGGCAAAACCAATTAGAACACTACATTGCCGTGTCTGACTCATTGCTTACTAGTGCGTTGAAGATCGGTTACCTTTCAAGGCACTACCTTTAAACCCCTCTCACAATGATGTAGCGTTAAAAGTAGTATAGATTATTATTAAAAAATAATTTAATACGATTTCCATCTTTCTTATTGCCTTAAACAAAGTCATATAACTTGTCATACTTGCTAATAACATTATGAATAATGTTAAAAATAAATCAAAATATAATATTCTCCAATGCGCTAAACTAAAGATATCTTTTGATAATGTATTTATAGTTTAAATTGAATTTTGACTTTTTATAATGATTATTCAAAATGCTATACAAATTTGTAAAATATGATAAAAGTATAAGATATAAATTAAATTAGAAAGAACAGTTTTTTAGAGATGTGTGACGGATATCTTGTTTTTCTCCTAGAAACATAGATCACAAAGAAAAATTTATGTTTTAGATGAATAAAATTGTTTCGAACACTTCTTTTTCTAATTTCTCCATATGCAATTATTATTATTTAAATTTTTGATATGGGGCTTCATCATAAAGATTTTTTCTAAAGTATATGCATCCCCTTCCAAAAATAACCCAGGATTTACCCAAGCTAGAAAATTATATTGAGCTATTTGTAAATTACTGGAGACTGTTTAATATAAGTTGTACTCTAGCCAAGCAACTTCTGAACTAGAGCTCCTTTAGTAATAATCTTGAGCCCGAGCTTCATACACAAAGCTACTTGAGATCGTTTGTTAAAATTCCTACCCAACCAAACAAAAATGAGCTTGAGCTTAAGCTTTAGTCTAAAGCTAAACTCTAATAAACAAGCTTGATTAGGCTCCGAAACTTAGTATTTATATAAATATAATAATTTTATTTTATATAATAAAATATATATACATGGTATCCTTATTTATATATATATATATATATATATATATATATATATATATATATATATATATATATATATATATATAACTGAATGATATAATATTATCCTAGTATAATAGTATATAGAATGAGTTATAATTGTATAAAAGTAATCAATCACACAAAAAAAAAAAAACATCTAAATAAGAAACAAATGTCAAGATGTAGAACTTGAGATGAGTCTAGCTCAAGTAATATAGAGTTAAACAAATCGAGCCTATGCATAGAATCTCGGTCTCTGGCTCGTTTACTTGAAGCATACAATATGTTCTTTTTTTAAGGGTGATAATTTTTTTTGCAAATATAAAAGCTAGCTAGGAGCCGGGCAAAACACACAGAATATTACATGATCGAGATCACCACAGTTGAGATGGTGATGAAATTAATGATGTTTCTTTCACACCAGTGACTAAGGTTTTGATTATTCAAATGATCACTAAACAGCATAGTAGCAACAGGTAGACATGAACAGGAAAGGAACTCACATTTTACTAAGAAAATTGTCAACCCCAAGCATCATCAGTGATGAATAATGCCATTTAGTGCATTTCTGAAATGGTCGTGCGATCACAACAAAGACAAAGCAGCATATAAAATAAATTGATGGACTTTGACAAGCATACAATTATGCAACATAACTATAGTAAAAGGAGCAAAAATAACTTTTAGACTATATGTAACGGTTGACTAGTTAAAATATCATTTAAATGTTGCGTAGATAAAAATCATTTTACTAAAATCTTTTTTAAATCAAATGTAGTGGTTAATTAGTGTTTGAAGTCTTTATTGATGCACTAATATAGAAAATTTTGTATTTGGAGCCCGTTAACAGCCTGGAGACCTATAGGTTTGGAGCCTTTTTTAATGTGTTTGGAGCCCTATTTGTGTCCATATCATCATTTTGAAGCCCCACTACGTCCAGGTCTTAATATAGGGGCCGAAACTGTCTTCCTCTAGTCACGTTCTTTATTGGCTTCGTTTTTCCAAATGAAAATGTCCTTTGATTGCATTTATGACCTGACCACTTTCGTTTTGTTTGTTTCCTTTTAAACAAAAACACTGCATAATTTATGACCTAAACGCTTAAGATATTTTTAAAAATTATTATGTTAAAGTATACATTGAAGTACAACTTTAAATGGACATGCACCTAACAGTAATCAATATAGTTCCTTTTTGTTTTACTAAAAACATTTTTTATCTATAAGAATTTATAAATATCTACATCAAGTGATCTAAATAGAAAAATTATAGAAATTAATTACTATTTAGTATTATGTTTTTTTTAATTTAACCTGAAATAAAAGGTAATTCTATAAAATAAAACTAATAAATATAATCCAGTTTTATAATTATCAATCCAAACAATTCTAAACAAAGTTTTTATTGAAAAAAATAATATTAAAAGTTGGTTACCTGACTGGTTTATCCCTTTCATAATTTAACAAAAAAAGCTGATTAGCAAATGAGTGTTGTTAAATTTTATTTTTATCTAATGAAAATAATAATAATCTTTATTGCCGATTTGAATAGAAGCAGCCTAGATAGACCGGCGACTTGGTGTTTCAGTTAAATTAAATTTGAATAAGTGAGAAACCGGTTTCAATAATTCTGGTCTTAACCAAGAAAAATGAAAATATATTGCCCCAAAAGTCAAACGGGTAACATCTACGCTACAAAGACATTCATATTGGTTGGTGACTTTGATCTAAATTTTGCTGTTCAATAAACTTGCAAATTTAATAATTTATATTACATATACATAACTTCAAAAGCAAAACTGAGACATACTAACTTCAAAAGCAAAACTGAGACATACCCTGTGAATGTGAATTAAAGACCAGATACTGGTCGAGAGTCCGACCATAACATTGCTGTTGACAGTAGTGCAATTGTTGCGGTTTCAACTCGAAGGCGATGTGGCCCGAGTCCGACTGCTGTTGCTCCTGCTTCTACGATTGACTTTACTTCGGCTTCTGTGAAGTCTGGGATATAAAACCAACAAATGTAGCATCACAATATTGCTTCAAAGTTCAAAAGGTTCGTGTGATGAATTAGTGGTGTAAATGAGCCAAGTCGGGCCAGCCTTAAGCACAACTCCACTCGTTTAGTATTTCTGATTTTTTAACTATTTTTTAATATATAGTTATAATTATTTTATTATATATGTTTATAATTATTATTTTTATATCTAATATAACATATTTTTTGTTACTCTTATTGTAATCATATATATAATAGTAATTATTATGTAAACTTTTATTTAATATATTACATAAAATATTATGACACTCGATTAAGCTCATAAGCCTAGTAAAACTCTAAAAGTGAAGCTCAGGCTCAAGCTTGTTTATCAAATGAATTTCAATATAAGCTCAAGCTCATTTAAGTTCAACTCGATTTAGCTTTTAAGAAGCCTATCTCGAGTAGCTCACAAGAGGCTTGAGTCTTGACTCGTTTATACCCCTAACCATAACGTGTGAGTGAGAGAAGCACACACAAACACACACACACACACAGAACTAACCGCCTTCTGGTCCAACGATGATTGAGCCAACAGGTTCTGTCTGAGACAGAGCCAAGGCATTTAAAACTGGTGTAGCCTCAGCTGCAGCTATAAAAGATAGTTTTGCTTGTGAAACCTAAGGTTATGACAAAATGGAAATACAAGTGTCAAAGTAAAGAAATAGGCGATGACTCGTTAAACAATTACAGATGTGAAATAATCCTAGAATCAAAAAAGAAACCAAAATTTATGACAAATTATTTTTATCACTCTTTGCTAAACTGGTACAAGACTTAAAACTTCCACACACACCACCCATACAATTGACTTACAATAGGTAAGAGGCCATGGACTTTTAACGGAGGGTTCAAAGCCATTTCATGTAGCCGTTGACCTACAATATGCGTTAAAATATGAACATAATGAGCTAAAAGATTACACAAAAATTAAGCTGGTTATGCACATTCTACACCTACTTAAGGGCATAAAGGTGCATAAAAATGATACTTTACATTGTTTAGCCGCAGCCAGTATTACTCGTTCCAATCTATCCACTCTGTTCTCAGAAATTGAAGGAGAACGCTCAGTCAAGAGTGGTGTTACACTGCTTGCTCCAAGCTCCTAAGATTACAAAGCAAACAAATTAGCTTTTTATGATAGAAAAATAGAAGTTCTAAAGAGGTGGCAATATGGGCGGCTCATGCGCAAAATAGGGACGGGTACATATATTTTTTCTGCATGCAAAACAGGCTACGCTTGGTTGGGTTGAACCACAAATGCACTGTTGTCCATGTCTTTAAGTTCACCACTAATATTAATCTAAATCTTTGAATAAAATAATAAAGATGTTTATATGCCTCAAAAATATACTTTAAAAGACTTTCAACTTGTTCCCTTTAAAAGTAATTTGTTTTTTATTTGACTCATTTGAGAAAAAAGAAATTCCAAATCAACCATTTTACAAGTAAATGGGTCAAAACTGCCCTCTAAAGTTCTAGTAAGATAAGACTCGCTCCATTTATAACTCATACTGTGCATTTCTCTATAAGCCAGTCAGATCGACCACCCTTCAGGGTACCTATATAGACAATAACCATATGTCATGGAAGTTCAGGTTCACACACAAACACACAGTAAAACACATCAAACCATAGAGTAACCCACCAAAAGCAGCAAACACATGCCATTGGGTTGTATTAGGTGACACTAATTTTGGATTCTCAAGGGCAACAATATCTGCTCCAGTGCGGTCAATCCTCTCTATACACCCTTCAACCAGACCTCCTTTTCCATTAAAGAGCTCTATCCTTGCAAGGATTCAAAATATGATAAGAAACCACACTTTAATCAAGTGTAAAGAAAAAAATGAAGTAACTGCATATCCAAGAAACTAGTGCTACCTCACAACAAAGTACAGAAACGTGTTTGTTTTTACTTTGCAAAATTTATCATTCTTCTGCAACCAGTTTAAAGACAGAAGTGAATATCAGTTTAAGCTTCAAATTCAAGCATTCATAAAGAAATTTTCCACCCTAAGATTTCTGACAACATCTTCGACAATCACAGGATACCTCTAATTGTATAATAAATAACATTTTCTCAGTTGTCATCATAGACTACGGTGTCTTGGTTGTCATAGAGAAGACAAGTACCGACGACTAATAGGGTTTTGGTTTAGGGATCTCAACAACCAAAACCAACATTTTTAATCTTGCACAAATACTGTATAACTTTTACTAACTTACAAACTAAACATTTACATAAATGTATGTCCCAATAAGTAACATGTGGCAGTCTAAATGTGTTTTAGACTCTGAAACAACCCAATGAATGATTAACTTCTTAAGGTTCCGATATCATTTATATTCAGCCAAGCAACAAAATCCACAAAAGGTTCTTAAAAAACCACCCAACCAAGATCCAACATAGTCACATCAATTTGTTCAAGATAATGAAACGAGGTATCATATGCAAGTTCGTTCTTGAATTATCAAATCCCCAACTATTGTTGAAAGGAAGGCATATAAATATACAATCCTAAATCAATGCTCTTATTTCCAAATCAAACAATCATTAGGCTTTAAACATTTTTAAGTCAGCTAAGAATAGTGACAGGAAAATTGAATCAATATGACTTTGATTACAAGTGACATCGCTTACACCTGCCATGCTTCCACATAAAAGTTTGCGTCCACAGCCAATGGAAACTAAACTCAGGTGCGGCGAAGGGAGTTCCAACCTCATTGATACTCAGCTTGGACTTAGTATTGGTTGTCTAATATTTGAATTATAATCATTTATCTCAATACATCCACCTTATATTGTTTATTTTTGGCATAATTATTGTGATTTTAAGGACATCCGGAGAAGGCAACTCGGTTATGGTGTTACCCGATGGATGCAATACTAAATGGACTTGAAGAAATAGAAAAGAATCAATCATACATCTTATGGTTACTTAAAAATATTGTTTCCTACTTTGATTTATGAGTGTGGTATCTCTAGTTTCCATAGTGAAGTTTGTGTAATTGTCAAAACCCGTATTGCTTCCGTTCCAACAAATTTTTCACAAGTCACGACGACTATGGTGGAAAGCATTGAAGTACCGACCTTCAACGGTATTTGAAGAAAATGGAACAGTTCACCAATGACCAAACCACTAGCTCTCCTACCATATTTACAATTGTTCTCTACTTCTCTTGTTTATTTTCATATATGAGTATTAGAATCAATGCATAGGAACAAGCAGGGCAACATATAGAGGATTCACCATTCAAGAAATGGTAAGAAACAATCCCTAAAATGACTCTGGGTCCCACAATCACTCAGTTGCGTATTTGATCAAGCCGGAGTTAACGTATCGATACGTGCTTACGTTTTTAGTTACCATCCATGATTCTGACTACTGTTGGAAACTTGGATATGACTTCTTAGTTTACACAGATGTCCTCTCCATACTTTGTATATAAAAGCATCTACAATCTGTTTTCTTCTTTAATCAACAAATCCATGTCATCTATTTTCTCCTTCTCCCCATTAAACTGGTTCTGATCTCAAACACCAACACAGTAACAAAAATCCTACAACCATAACTTAATAGGATACCTAAATCTAGAATATTTGTTTTCAAACTTTTGTATCTACCAACAAGGCCTTCTCCATCTTGGTTCCTTAAGCACTTAATTCTGCTTCATAACCATTAATTGACTGTACCTTTTGTTTAGCGTATCTTCTATGTACTTATGACTCAATACCTCATCTACCCTTGCATTTTCAGTTTAACTACAACTCTACAAGTTCTAGAAGAATGTAACTTTCTGACAACGATATCACTGATTAGCTTACAAGCAATATACCACAATGCTTAAACCACAAGCATGTCCGATCAACAAAAAGTAAAGCAAAAGCACACACACCTGTCATCTGCGTTCAACCTCAGAACTTTAGTCATATGCCAGAATTCATCCCCTTGCACACGAACAGCAGAACCCTAATCAATCAAACAAAAAAGTTATCATATCAATTTCACCAGTGTGCGACTCTAAGTGCGTTTGTGTGTGTCAGAGAGAGAGCTATTTGCCTTGTAGGAAGGAAGAACATCGGAGAAAAACCGAGGGAGACCGCCGCGAGATTGATTGGAAGAATCAGATGAAAATGCTCTGAGGCCGGAGGTTTTCCGGCATGATCGGTTGATGACGACGGTGAAACGAGGGCTCCAACAGAGAGCTTGCATTTGGTGGTTGCTTATAAGTTATAACAGTGTGGTCATGGAGATTGAGGTTGAAGGTGGATAAAGTGAAGATGGTGCAGGAAGAAAAAAACCCTGGTTGTTGGTGACATCTGCACGAAGTATAATAATGTTAATGTTTAGGGTGCAAAATGGAAATAATGTAAATCTATTATGTTACACTACATAAACAAAACCCCGTTTTAAGTTTTAGAGTAAATTATTTTCATTTTCATTCTTAAGTTTTAGAAAAAAACCCGACGACTACTGCTAAAAAGACTAAATTACTCTTAACATTAAATGATAAAAAAAAACATTGCCACCATCACCGTCAAAATAAACATCATCTTCCTCTCCCTTCTCGATCACGACCCCACAGCACTTCACCAACACCTCCATAACAACAGCCAATCACCACCTCTACAGATCCCATCACCATGACCACAGCCACCCATCACCATACCACCACCACCAAAACTCATACTCCACACATACTCTCTCTCTCTCTCTCTCTCTCTATATATATATTATATATAATATATATATATATATTATATATATATATATACACACACAACACACACCACAACAATCGTAAGGTCTCTGTCGCCCCCTCCGCTTCACTGAATTCATTTACCCCAATTACAATGGTGGATTTCTCAATGAATACAAAAACCCTAACCCTAACCCCCAAAACCCAATTGCAACGATGCTTCCTTGTCCTCCGGCTTTCCGATCGTCTTCTCCACCGCCTCCTACTCCTACGGTACGATCGGAGACTTTCAAACTACGGTGAGTAAAGATAGCTTTGAACTTATGCGAAGCACTTGTCCTGTAAGTGGTGATGGTTACGATGGTGGTTGCGGTCGCAGAGGCGGCGGCGGTTGATGTGGACGCCAACGGCGGGTGGTCCGGCATTGGCGGCGGCGATGGTGGGGGTGAGATCGACGGTGGGGTCTCTGGGCATGGCTTTGGTGGATTGAAAGTGCAGATTGGGGGAATTTGTGTAAAAAAAGGGTGAAATATTTCTTCACATTGGGAGAATGATGATTTTGAGTGAAGTTTGAATGAATCGACTAGAATAATGTGGATTGTGTAAGTGAAGGTGAATGAGAGTGGGTACGTGAGATAATGAAGAGGACAAAAGGATGTATTATAAGTGTGTAAAGATAGCTTTGAACTTATGTGAAGCACTTGTGCCGTAAGTGGTGATGGTTGATGGTGGATGCAGTTGCGGAGGCGGAGGCGGCGACATTTCTACGAAGGAGATTTTGTTGAATTATCTTATAGCGGTGGCGACAGTGGTTGCAGTTGCGGTGGCGCGACGATGGTGGTTGCAGGGACTAAAGAGGTGGCGGTGGTGGTGCGGCAACAGTGGCAGTGGTGGTGGCAACGACAGTGGTGCGGCCGTGTGGCAATGGTGATGGACATAAAGAGGGAGAAGAGAGAGACATAGAGAGAATATAAAAGGGGTGGGTGTGGATGGGGGTATTCAATAAGAGTATTTTTAAAATTAACGGAAAATCTAACATCGTCAGTGTGTTGGACTCAAATGGAAATAAAAATGAAACGTTAGGGAGCGGATGACAATTTTAAATTGCAGGGATGCAAGTGGTTAATATGTGCAAACGTCAGGGATGCAAATGATAATTTACTCTAAGTTTTAACAAACATTTATTCAATTAAGTAAATTATCACGTGCATCCTTAATTTTTATTTATTTTAACTACTTACATATTTTTGTTTCAAAATCATCCAAAACCAACGTCTGGTAACTTTTGTAAAATTTATCTTATTATTAAATAAATACCAACATCTCTTATCTTCTCTCTCTCTCCTTCCCTCTATGTTTCTGTAGTCTCCACATGCAACCATCGTGCGCCGAACACCACCGCCACTCCCGACACATCAATCACCGCAACCCTATCTGTCTCTCTTCTCTTCTCTCTCTACTCTCTCGTATCTCTCTCTGGGTGTGGGGTGTGAGTGGTAGTTTGTTCCCCAATATCACAGCACCCACCACGACCGCCTCCACGACCACAACAACCGTGGCACCCCTATACTTAATCCTCTCTTGTGTATGTATATGTGATCGGTAGTCCACCAACCATTCATAGATAGAAATTACAGCCTAGAATTATATCTGGTGGTGGAAGGATGTGAAACACGATGGGTGGTAACGGGTTTTGACAAAAATCGACAGATCTAGTGGTGAGGGGGTTGCGGGATGGGATGGCGGCTATAGTGGGGTGATAGGGGTTTGCGGTGTTGTAGTGATAGGGGATGTGGTAGTGTGATGGGGGCTTGGTCTAGAGAAAGAGAAAGTGGTGTGTGTAGGGGGACCTATGGTGTAGCGAGAGAGCTATGGAGATGGTGATGGGTGGTGTCATGGTAGTGATGAGTTTGGTAGGTGGTGATAGGATTTGTCATGGTGGTGATGAGGGTTTGGGGGTGGAGATAAGGTGGCTATCGTGGGGTGTGATGGGGCGTTGATGTGTTGAGGGTGTGAAGGTGTTGATGGTGGCTATCTGTAGTTAGAGGGTGTTAAAAAATATCTGAATCCGAAAACGAATCCAAATATTCAAAAATCCAATCGGATATCCTAAATTTCGGATATCCAAAAATTGGATATCAATTTTGTGTCATCCGGTAATTTTCCGTTACCAACAATCCGTTTGTTTAAGTCTTGCATACACGTGTCGGGAGCACACACTAGTTGTCGTTGAACGTTGGTGACTTACAGTAATCAGTAATGTTAAATTGATGATAACTAAGTTAACAATGTGATTATTAAGTTATGCTTATGTGATTTAGATGTTAACTGTAATGTTATCGCGTAACGTGAAAACGTGCATATTTATTCGTGTTTTGTGATAAATGGGAATTATGCATGATTGTTATTTGTGATTAATAATAATTGTGTTTAGTAGTTAAAAACTATTTAAAATCTATTCAAAAAGCTTAATTTTATAAAATAAAAATCAAATGCAAGGGTTTAAAGGGTATTATGCAAAATTATATTTTTAAAACACAAAACCCAACCCTAATCCCACCCATCGGCCGCGACCTCACTCCCTCTCCCTCTCCCTTGCGATTTCGGCCAAGAACACCCACAAAGCATCGGTTTTGGATCGATTTCAAGCTCCACAACACATTGGAACATCGATTCTTGTTTCTTTCGCGAATTAAAGGTTAGTTTTGGTGTTTCATGCATTATTGGGGTGGCCGAAACCTAGTTCGAAATCTGCAATTGAAGGTCGATTTTGTTGTTTGGTGATGTTATGATGTTAGTTGGATTGTATTATGCTAGTTAACGTTGATTATGCAAGAAAGTTGGATTTTGGTTGTTTGTTCATAGGGTTATCTTGGCCGTGAGTTTGAGGCAATTGGATCAAATTGGATGTTGAATATGGTTGTTTGTGTTGTGATTATGTTAGTTAGGTTGTATGCTATTGTTAACGTCGATTTTACAAGAAAGCATGATTTTGGTGCATTGTTCATAGGTTACTAATAATAGTAACTATTTTGCATGAATTGGTGATTGGATGATGTGTGAATGTTATGGATGTGTTTGTGATGATGATTAGATGCTAGATGGTTGATATGAATGTTAGGAATTCAAGAATGCATGTTGTAGTTCATACCTTACTAAGATAGTAACTTTTGGGTATGAAAGTTGATGAATCATGATGATTAGGTGTTGTTGATCATGTTTAGATGTTGTCATGGACTTGAAATGGTATATAATTGATGAATTCATGAATGTTGTGTGAGTTTGATGAATTTGGGATGAACTTTCCCAAAAGGGAAACTTTAATTGTGCAAATCCTTGAATTGGATGATTTGAGCATGTTTGGGATATTAGGATCATGCTAGTGTGTTCATGGGGTTCTAAGGTGACTAAATGTGTTGTTTATGTTGTATGAATGTTGATTTGGGTTGTTATCTGTTTTGGCCTGTTGTGATTTGCATGATTTGTATGATATCTAGTATATGATGATCTAGGTAGTACATGTGGTGGTGATGTGCTATATGTAATCAGGGTGGTATGTTGATCATGTATGATATGCTGTTGTGTTAGTTTAATGAATTATCACCTATAATGTCACCAACGGGTCAAACGGGTCAACTGGGTCAAATGTGTCTTGTATTCTTAAACCTTGAGTTCCTGGTTTGTAGAGCACTTAGGGTTTCGTGTGTTTTTGTGCACACGTACTTATGTACTCTTGTATTCTAGGTGACCTTTGAAGGTTGTTTTCCTTCTTTCTTTCAAGTTAAACTCTAAGTTAATTCTTGCGCATACCAGGTGAGTTCTTGCCCACTCTTTTTACATAATCTCTTTTGGGGAGATGGCATACTGTTTACAAACGCTTTTATTTATGAGTGTGTATAATATTGATATAGTGTTGTTTACCATGGAAAGTCCTCACACTTTCGGATTGTTAATATTGACTAGCGGGGAAATTTTGGGTAGTACTACTGGGTCTGACGAGCCCCACCTGTGCGACTCGAGGTCAAACGGGTGCAATTTTGTCCTATCACATATTCGTCACGACCTGGTAAGTCGTGACGGGAGGCAACAAACGTATCACAGTCAGCTTCAATCGCGAGATCACTATGATTAATATTTTTATGTTAATAGACTAGCTATCTATTGCAATACACTACTTATGCTCTGAAAACTATTGATGGTTTATATTTTACGCAAACTCTTGAACTCACCAACCATGTGTTGACTTGTTTAGTATGCTATTCTCAGGTTAAGGTTGCCAGTTGCCTAGGAGCACGCACGTCAGCATTGTTGAGTTGTCTACATTTGCATTGTTTACAAATTGGGATTATTTTCATTTATACATTGTTTGGGGGCGCGTTTGTTTTGCGCATTCTCGTTACATATTACTGTTTTGGGTTTTCCAGTTTTAAAAACGCTTCCGCAGTATTTTAAACGTTGACTCTGGTTTTGTTTATTAATCATATAGAGTCGTTCTTGGTAACTAATGACTGAGATCCTGGTATGTCACGCGCCTCGCGGTAAAACCCGCACGCGGATTTTGAGGGTGTGACAGATTGGTATCAGAGCCATTGGTTATAGGGAACTAGGTTGCATACACACACTAGACTATAACCGCACAGTTGTTAGTTACTTATCGTTTACTCTCCTTACTGTATACTCATTGGCATACGCAACACGTACTTCGCAGCATGGCATCGTCGTCCAGGAATTTAGGCAAGAGACCTGCACGATCTGAATCACCTCCTACATCTCCCGTACCTGATAGGGGATCTAACTGGCCACGACATCCTTATCCTCGCGGCGAGATAGACTGGATCAGCCTTTCGTACCTCCTGAGCTCGATCCCACGTAACTGGGATTTCTACCCCACTTACATTAACCGTATGGCTTATAGAGAACGCGTACCACCTGTAGCACCTACACGACCTAGGACTAGGTCATCAACCGCCTCTACTTTGCCTACACTTCCTACCTTGAGCATCCCTCTGGAGCAGGCATTTGCAGCCCTAGTAGCCACACTGGAACAGAGCGACAGCGGATTAGAGGACTCACTGACGAGAACTCTGCGATACGATCTGAGATGCGTCAGCTGCGTTACCAGGTAGATACGCTCAGGAGGACTTTCGATGGCCATTGGTGGACATCATACTCTGGCAGGCAACGTGGTAGCACTTAGGGGCGCATGGACGCACAGGATCACCATAACATAGTGATCGATGATAGGTTGCTGATTTAGAGGCACAGCTAACAGCACTTCAGGTTGCTGAAGCCCCTGCACCTTTGGTGGACCCTGATGAGGAAGAATACTGCCCCCGAAATGAAGTGCAGAAACTGGAGATTGAGTTCTGGCAACTCAAAATGCAAGGCTCAGAAATGAAGCCTACACGACTCGTACTCATGAGTTAGCCACTTTATGCCCAGGGATGGTGAATGAAATGCACAAGAGGGTGGAGCATTATATACGGGGATTGGTGCCTGAAATTCAAAGTATGGTAACTGCTTCTAACCCCACTACCATACAACAAGCATCCGAACAGCCCACAGGCTGACTGACCAGGCAGTTGAG
This sequence comes from Flaveria sonorensis, assembly GCA_025506505.1. Taxonomy (NCBI): domain Eukaryota; kingdom Viridiplantae; phylum Streptophyta; class Magnoliopsida; order Asterales; family Asteraceae; genus Flaveria; species Flaveria sonorensis. Next base: position 14,443,697 of record CM046433.1, on the reverse strand, counting down.
CAAGGTCGGTTACCTAAACGGGGTGCGGTGGCAAGCGTGCCCGACCAGAAACGCAAGTGGGATGGTTCAAGCAACAAGGGATCGTCATCCAGTAGCCAATCTCAACCTCAACAACAGCAGCCAAGTCAGCAACAGCAACGGAAGTTTGATAACAACGAAGCTTCAACCAGGCGCACTCAAATCAAGGACCCGGCGGGTATGGTGGAAGACTGCCGAAGTGCAACCGGTGTAACTACCACCATGTGGGTCGGGTGTGATAACTTCAAGTGTCAACGTTGTGGGAAGATTGGTCATGCAGCCAAAGACTGTCGGGTGGTGAACTGATGAGAAAGCCACAACAATCACAAGAAACTCCGAAGGGTGTTTTGAATGCGGGAAAGAAGGCCATTACAAACGCAACTGTCCCCAGCTTAAGAGGAATGGTAATGGTAACAACAACAATGGGAACAACAACAATAATAACAATGGCAACAACAATAAACAACAACAATGGTAATGGCAACAACAATGGAGGCAATAACAACAATGGAGCCAAAGGAAGAGCCTTCGTCATTGGCTCAGGTGAGGCTCTAAACGACCTACAACAGTAACTGGTAAATTTTCGGTTAATGGTTGTTTTGCTACTGTATTATTCGATACCGGAGCCGATAGAAGTTTTCGTGTCCACTAGGTTCTGTAGTCTTTTAAGTGATATGCCCTCAGCCTTAGAATCTAAATACACCGTAGAGTTAGCTGACGGTACACAGATTCACGTAACGCATATTCTTAGAGACTGCAAGATAGAGCTTGCTGGTCATACGTTCACCATAGATCTCATGCCTGTTACACTAGGAATTTCGATGTGGTAGTAGGCATGGATTGGCTTTCCGATAAACAAGCGGAAGTCATATGCCACGAGAAAATCATAAGGATTCCCATTGGTGAAGAAGTCCTTACGGTCAGAGGTGATAGGAGTGGTGCGGTGATAGGCATCATCTCATTTATGAAGGCACAAAGTTGTTACGAAAGGGTCGACTGGCCATATTGGCACTCGTCACAGATAAACAGACTGAGGAAAAGAAGATAGAGGATATTCCCGTAGTTCGTGAGTTTCTCGAGGTGTTTCCGGAAGACCTTCCTGGATACGCCTCATCGTCAAGTTGAATTCCAGATTGAGTTGACTCCAGGAGCCGCTCCAATTGCGAGAGCACCATACCGGTTAGCTCCGAACGAACTGCAAGAATTATCCGCCCAACTCCAAGAACTGTTGGATAAAGGGTTTATCCGACCGAGTTCGTCACCCTGGGGAGCGCCAGTTCTATTTGTAAGAAGAAGGATGGTACATTAGAATGTGTATCGACTATAGGGACTGAACAAGGTTACTATCAAGAATAGATATCCCTTACCTCGTATCGATGATTTGTTTGATCAACTGCAAGGATCAAGCTATTACTCCAAGATTGATCTGAGGTCTGGGTATCATCAGCTGAGAGTTCGAGAAGAGGACATCTCGAAGACTGCTTTCCGTACACGATATGGTCACTATGAATTTTTGGTCATGCCATTTGGTTGACGAATGCACCAGCAGTATTCATGGACCTCATGAATCGCGTGTGCAACCCTATCTTGATCAGTTTGTTATCGTCTTTATGATGAGACATACTGATATACTCAAAGACCGAGGAAGAACATGAGAAGCACTTACGTTTAATCTTGGAAATTAGAAGAGGAACAACTGTATGCAAAGTTTTCTAAGTGTGATTTCTGGATACGTGAGGTACAATTCTGGGTCATATTGTCAACGAGAAGGGAATACATGTGATCCTGCTAAGATTGAAGCGGATAAGAATTGGTCTGTTCCTAAGACACCGAGTGAGATACGACAATTCCTTGGATTAGCGGGATATTATCGACGATTCATTGAAGGATTCTCTAAGATTGCACAACCTCTCACAGCTTGACTCACAAAGGAACGACGTACAAATGGGGTGAGAGTCAGGAATCTGCTTTTCAGTTGCTGAAACATAAATTGTGTAGCGCACCAATATTAGCGTTACCGGATGGTAGTGATGATTTCGTAGTCTATTGTGACGCTTCTATTCAAGGACTTGGATGCGTCCTGATGCAGCGGGATAAAGTGATAGCATACGCCTCTAGACAGTTGAAGATTCATGAGAAGAACTATACCACCCATGATTTGGAACTGGGTGCGGTAGTGTTTGCCTAAAGATCTGGAGACATTACTTGTACGGTACCAAATGCACCATTTACACCGATCACAAGAGTCTTCAGCACATCTTTGAGCAAAAGGAGTTGAACATGAGGCAAAGACGCTGGGTGGAATTGTTAAACGACTATGATTGTGCTATTAAGTACCACCCGGGGAAAGCAAATGTAGTTGCTGATGCGCTGAGTAGAAAAGAGACTGCTAAACCTCGACGAGTGCGAGCTCTGCAACTAACGATTAGTACGCAATTACCTGAACAAATCCGTGATGCTCAAACTGAAGCTCTGAAAGTAGAAAATATGAGTTTAGAAGGGTTACGAGGATGGAAAAAGCAATTAGAAGTAAAGCGGATGGATTCGTTACTTCATGGATAGACTATGGGTACTCTACACGGAGACCTGAGAGACTTGGTGATGAGTGAGGCTCACAAGTCCAAGTATTCTATACATCCTGGATCTGACAAGATGTACCACGATTTGAAGGCGCACTATTGGTGGCCTAACATGAAAGCAGATGTAGCTACTTATGTGAGCAAGTGTCTGACCTGCTCGAAGGTTAAAGTGGAGTATCAGAAACCATCTGGTCTACTACAACAACCCGAGATCCCTATGTGGAAGTGGGATCAAATATCAATGGATTTTATTACTAAGTTACCTCGTACTTCTACGGGTTGCGATACAATATGGGTTATCGTGGATCGATTGACAAAATCTGCTCATTTCCTAGCGATAAAGGAAACAGATAAGATGGAGAAGTTAACCCGACTTTATCTGAAGGAATCGTTTCGAGGCATGGAGTACCAATCTCAATTATTTCTGATCGCGATTCTCGTTTCACATCACACTTCTGGCAGTCGTTGCAGAAAGCTTTAGGTACACGATTGGATATGAGTACTGCTTATCATCCACAGACTGATGGTCAAAGCGAGCGTACTATACAGACTTTGGAGGACATGTTACGTGCTGTGTGATTGATTTCGGGAATAACTGGGAAGTTCACCTACCGTTGGTGGAATTTTCTTACAACAACAGTTATCACACTAGTATAAAGGCAGCACCTTTTGAAGCTTTGTATGGGAGAAAGTGTAGATCACCAGTTTGCTGGGCTGAAATTGGTGATAGTCAATTAACGGGTCCGAGTTAGTACACGAGACAACTGAGAAGATTGTTCAGATAAGAAACCGCATGGCCGCAGCGCGAGACAGACAGAAAAGCTATGCTGACAAGCGACGAAAACCTTGGAATTTCAGACAGGTGACAAAGTTTTATTAAAGTCTCACCGTGGAAAGGCGTAGTTCGGTTTGGTAAGCGAGGAAAGCTAAATCCGAGATACGTTGGACCATTTGAGATAGTGGAAAGAATTGGTCCAGTGGCTTATCGACTAGCCTTACCTGATTCATTGAGTGGAATCCATGATGTATTCCATGTTTCAAACCTAAAGAAATGTTTAACGGATGAAACGATGGTCGTACCACTGGAAGAAGTTCAAGTAGATGAACAATTACGTTTCATTGAGGAACCTGTCGAAGTGATGGATCGTGAGGTGAAAACGCTTAAGCAAAGCAAGATACCCATCGTCAAAGTTCGTTGGAACTCAAGACGTGGACCAGAATTCACGTGGGAACGTGAAGACCAAATGAAGCTTAAGTATCCTCAGCTATTTGAAAGGACGATGCCAGCCGGCGAAGGTATTGATTAAATTTCGGGACGAAATTTCTTTCAACATGGGGATGATGTGACAACTCATCCAAAACTCACACGATTCGATTTCCTTGTGCCAATGCAGTAGACCAGTGATGGAACACTCACCATGTAACGCAATTTTCGGGACGAAAATTCTTTCAACATGGGGATAATGTGACATCCGGTAATTTTCCGTTACCAAACTCCGTTTGTTCCGTTAAGTCTTGCATACACGTGTCGGGAGCACACACTAGTTGTCGTTGAACGTTGGTGACTTAACAGTAATCAGTAATGTTAAATTGATGATAACTAAGTTAACAATGTGATTATTAAGTTATGCTTATGTGATTTAGATGTTAACTGTAATGTTATCGCGTAACGTGAAAACGTGCATATTTATTCGTGTGTTTTGTGATAAATGGGAATTATGCATGATTGTTATTTGTGATTAATAATAATTGTGTTTAGTAGTTAAAAACTATTTAAAATCTATTCAAAAAGCTTAATTTTTATAAAATACAAAATGCAAGGGTTTAAAGGGTATTATGCAAAAATTATATTTTTAAAACACAAAAACCCAACCCTAATCCCACCCATCGGCCGCGACCTCACTCCCTCTCCCTCTCCCTTTGCGATTTCGGCCAAGAACACCCACAAAGCATCGGTTTTGGATCGATTTCAAGCTCCACAACACATTGGAACATCGATTCTTGTTTTCTTTCGCGAATTAAAGGTTAGTTTTGGTGTTTTCATGCATTATTGGTGTTGGCCGAAACCCTAGTTCGAAACCTGCAATTGAAGGTCGTTTGTGTTGTTTGGTGATGTTAATATGTTAGTTGGATTGTATATATGCTAGTTAACGTTGATTATGCAAGAAAGTTTGGATTTTGGTTGTTTGTTCATAGGGTTATCTTGGCCGTGAGTTTGAGGCAATTTTGGATCAAATTGGATGTTGAATGTTGGTTGTTTGATGTTGTAATGATGCTAGTTAGGTTGTATGCATATTGGTTAACGTCGATTTTGCAAGAAAGCTTCGATTTTGATTTATGGTTCATAGGTTACTAATAATAGTAACTTTATTTTGCATGAATTGGTGATTGGATGATGTGTGAATGTTATGGATGGGTTTGTGATGATGATTAGATGCTAGATGGTTGATATGAATGTTAGGAATTCAAGAATGCATGTTGTAGTTCATACCTTACTAAAGATAGTAACTTTTGGTGTTGAATGTTGAGGAATCATGATAATTAGGTGTTGTTGATCATGTTTAGATGTTGTCATGGACTTGAAATGGTATATAATTGATGAATTCATGAATGTTGTGTGAGTTTGATGAATTTGGGATGAAATTTCCCAAAAGGGAAACTTTAATTGTGCAAAACCTTGAATTGGATGATTTGAGCATGTTTGGGATATTAGGATCATGCTAGTATGTTCATGGATGGATTCTAAGGTGACTAAATGTGTTGTTTATGTTGTATGAATGTTGATTTGGGTTGTTATCTGTTTTGGCCTGTTGTGATTTGCATGATTTGTATGATATCTAGTTATATGATGATCTAGGTAGTACATGTGGTGGTGATGTGCTATATGTAATCAGGTGGTATGTTGATCATGTATGATATGCTGTTGTGTTAGTTTAATGAATTATCACCTATAATGTCACCAACGGGTCAACGGGTCAACTGGGTCAAATGTGTCTTGTATTCTTAAACCTTGAGTTCCTTGGTTTGTAGAGCACTTAGGGTTTCGTGTTGATTTTGTATACACGTACTTATGTACTCTTGTTTCTAGGTGACCTTTGAAGGTTGTCTTTCCTTCTTTCTTTCAAGTTAAACTCTAAGTTAATTCTTGCGCATATCAGGTGAGTTCTTGCCCCACTCTTTTTACATAAATCTCTTTTGGGGGAGATGGCATACTGTTTACAAACGCTTTTATTTATGAGTGTGTATAATATTGATATAGTGTTGTTTACCATGGAAAGTCCTCACACTTTCGGATTGTTAATATTGACTAGCGGGGAAATTTTGGGTAGTACTACTGGGTCTGACGAGCCCCACCTGTGCGACTCGAGGTCAAACGGGTGCAATTTTGTCCTATCACATATTCGTCACGACCTGGTAAGTCGTGACGGGAGGCAACAAACGTATCACAGTCAGCTTCAATCGCGAGATCACTATGATTAATATTTTATGTTAATAGACTAGCTATCTATTGCAATACACTACTTATGCTCTGAAAACTATTGATTGGTTTATATGTTAACGCAAACTCTTGAACTCACCAACCATGTGTTGACTTGTTTAGTATGCTATTCTCAGGTTAAGGTTGCCAGTTGCCTAGGAGCACGCACGTCAGCATTGTTGAGTTGACTACATTTGCATTGTCTACAAATTGGGATTGTTTTCATTTTATACATTGTGTTTGGGGCGCGTTGTTTTGCGCATTCTCGTTACATATTACTTGTTTTGGGTTTTCCAGTTTTAAAAACGCTTCCGCAGTATTTTAAACGTTGACTCTGGTTTTGTTTATTAATCATATAGAGTCGTTCTTGGTAACTAATGACTGAGATCCTGGTATGTCACGCGCCTCGCGGTAAAACCCCGCACGCGGATTTTGAGGGTGTGACAAATTCGGATTCGGATAGTGATTTTGAGAATTTTCGGATATTTCAGATATCCAAAATATTTTTATAAAAATTTAAAAAAATTAAATATTAATTGAATTTTTCGGATATTTTAATAAAAAATTCGGACATCCAAAAATAATTTCAATAAAATTATTATCTTTTTATAAAATTTATTAAATATACAATATCTGAATCCGAAATTTCGGATTTCTGAAATTTTGGATTCGGATAGTGAAATACACTATCCGAAATTTTCAGATATCCGAATTTGAACACTACTAAAGGTGGTGGTTGGGGGGCTATGGTGGTGATGAGGGTTGTGGTGGTGGGGATGGAGAGGAGAGAGAGAGGGGGGAGAGGGAGAGAGAGAGAGATTTGTTTGTGCGTGTATATGAGAGAGAGAGGGGGGTATATAGTGTTTGGTGGTGAAGAAGATGATTATCAGATTTTTTTTTTGTTTTTATTTAATGTTTAGGGGTATTTAGTATTTTCAATAATAATTTTAACAAAAACTAACGGTGTTAGTAATCTGGACAAATAAAGATAAAAATAAAACGGTAAAGACTCAAATGGAAACAAAATCAAACGTAAGGAGGCAGATGTCAATTTTAAAAACAATCGGTATGCAAGTAGTTAAAATAAACAAACGTTAGGGATGCAAATGGTAATTTACTCCAATCAATATATTTTTTAAATATTAAATTAGTTAGGATATTAAGAATTCCCTAATGATAAATTGATAATATACACTAAAATTGACACTTTTGTATAGTAGTAAATGATTATCGTACCATAGGGGCATAGGGTTTTGTGGGGGTGTAACGACAAAGTAGTAAACTTGAAAGTCATGTTAGATGCTATTGAGGAATAAATAGTGTACACGATGACTAATTTAGACTAAATCACCATCGAGTCACACAGGTTGGCAGAATCCTTATTACTATGTTAAAGTTTGGAACCATAGCTAAATAAGTAACTAGGACAATACATTGGACATGAATCTTGTGGACATGATCTTGATTTGTGTAGAAATTAGGTTAAAATTTTGAATGTATATAAAAAGTGAATACATATTTAATGTGTTTCAATTCAAATAGGAATAACTGAAAAACAAAAGGATTGAATTCTAAAAGTTACTAGTTACAACTAACGGGTGTATTATACGCACCATAAGCATGCCATTCAAGAATGTTATCTAATGGTGAAAAATAAGTGTTTTTGTCTATGCTAAAACATTCACACAATACTATGGGAATTTGGACCTCATGTCTATAGTGAAGTATTTTAGTCTTTTAATTATCATTAAGTTATTGTTTTGGGTACTAACCTTATTTTTATTCACCTAGAAGTTGAAGATATTGGATTCTTGTCACCGATTTTCGTATATTTATGGCATATTAGTGTGACAAGTAATCTCAAATCATGCTTTATTATCAACTATAACATCGAGTCAGAGGCTTTGCCCCTTAGACTCCGCTCCTAGGACCATAGCCTCCAGACTCCTATCAAGTGGGTGTTGCTTCTTTGGAACCTTTATTGTTAGGATTTCGCCCTTAGAAACCAAGTGGATTTTAAATACTGAAATCATAACAAATTCAAATAAACATATATTTCGCACCTCCTGATTTGTTTGATAAATATTATGTTTTACTTTGATTAACAAGTCAATTCCATTATACTAAAATATTTAACAGATTTTAACCCATGAGGTGATTTTTATGTTAGACCAACACTTTCATAGTAACTTAGAAATATTATTTTTAGGATGTTTAATACTTTCTAGACTTTTTTGATATGCATGAAGGATTAATGCTTTCTAGACTTTTTTGATATGCATGCATGTAGCCGAATTGATCTAGAATTGATTTTTGGTACAAGTTATACAGTAAATCCTGATTACTGGTTAATATGAATTATAATCAGCATTAATCCTAGTAATAAAAGGCGTAATTGTGGATCTCATAGAAATTGACAATTTTAACATGTTTTAAAATATTTCCACAAGTAATCAGGAATCAAAATTTGACGTGAAAGATGATAAACTTTTTTTTAGTAAGAAATGGGTCAGGTTGAGTTGAGAAACAACGATTTATGATATCAACGATTTTATGATAATTAATAGTTAAAAGTTCTAATTATAAAATAATACTATAAGATAAAATTTTATTAATTATCTATTTTTTATAGATTTGGAAATTACGTTGAATAAATAAAATCTTAAATAAATTAAAATATCAAATAAATTAAAATATCAAATTAATCATATGCGATGGTGGCCAAAAAAAACCGGTTCAGGAACTTTACTTGATAAAATTACTTTTAATATTTTAAGAAAAACTTAAAAAAATATTTTAAAGAAATGCCTTCGGTTATTACATGTGCCGCCGCCTTAAACCCTTGTTTAAATACGTCGGGGATTGAAACTTTACTTGATAAAATTACTTTTAATTGGATTTAGAAGAAGAAAACCCTTATTATGCTCAAAGTGTAAAAAATAATTTTAACACACATTTAGGCCAAATATTTAATGTTATTTAGCAAAATATGGTGAAACATCAAACATACATGAGTCTATGCGGCATGCGGCACATGACGAAGGTTCAAGTGATCCAATGTTTGCTTTGTATAATACTTTAAGAGATGAATGTAGTAAACGTCAACGTGGTAACATTCCGAGTAGTGAAATCGGGAGGTATAGTGGAACAAACTTTTTATCCACCATGACTCCATAAGATTTTAAAAATTTTGACTTGTTGGCTTGGTGGAAAGGTAAGGAAGATCAATTTCCAATCCTATCCACCATGGCCCGAGATTTACTAACCGTCCAAGCTTCCACGGTAGCTTCGGAATCTGCTTTTTCTGTTAGTGGCAGGATTATATCAATACGAAGAACCCGACTCACTCTCGAAGCAATTGAAATGTGTATTTGCTTGAAGGATTATTTAGATGCAGCTGAAAGAATACAAGACAAATGCTCACTTGAAAGAGAATTAGAATATGAAGCCGAAATATATGAAGACGAAGTAGACGGTGGATTGACACCCGGAATGACCGATGATAAAGCGGCATTTGATGATTACGTTCGTAATAGCTCGGGTTCTGGTGTCGAAGAATAAAGTATCCAAATATGCAACGGACGAACGGAGAACGACTTTAGTTTTTAAACGTTTACGTCATTTGAATTGTTTATATGTTTGAATAGTATCTTTATTTTACATTTTATGTAACCTTTGATAAAAATAAATAATCATATTTAATTTTTCATATATCATAAATCATAATTATATTTTTCTTTAAATTTTACAAAAATCTTTGATTTTAAGCCTTTTGTAATGTTTTATATTTTAATATTTATAAATAATTTATATAAATGTGTAATCTTTGATAAAAATAAATAATCAAATGTTTGATGTTTATTTAACAAAATAATGTTTTAGATCAATTGAACAAGTTTTGAAGAATTTAATAAATATGAAAAACTTCTGAAATTTTGCTAAGTGTTTGGGCGTTTGGACGTTTGGGCGCATCATCACTGTCTGGGTGCATTAGCTAGGCGTTTTGGAGACTGTTTGGGTGCATCATCACTGTGGCGCATCAGCACTGTTTTGGGCGCTTCAGCACTGTTTGGGGCATCATCACTGTTTGGGCGCATCTGTTTGGGCGTTTCTTCAATCTTCATTGGATTTTAAAAAACTATGCAAGCCTGAACCGGTTTGGGCCCGAACCGATTTTCAAATTGTCCCAGACCGGTTCGATAGGTTTGAATTTACTAGCCCTAAAACCGGTTTAGGAACCGAACCGGTTTGGGGTTCAAACCGGTTGAAAATAACCTGTTCAATCTGGACCGGTTTGAAACCGAACCGGTTTGGCACCAAAAATCAGTTTGTACACCACTAATGTCTAATGATGTATATAAATTATATGACATAATTTGGTTTATAATTTAAAGAAATTATAATTTAGCTTTTAATCTAAACAAGCTAACAAGCGAGTCACGAGCCGAGCTGACTTTGGCTCGAGCTTGGCTCGTTTACAAACCAAGACAATATGAGTGAACAATTTTCAAGTGAGTTTCGAGTGAATTACAAGCCACAAACTTTTGAACAACCCTATATTACTCTACTAGGTTAGAAATTCATGTATTACATAGAAAAAAAAATAACATATTAAAATCATTAGATTTTATTATTAATTGTATGTTATATGTCATTAGCCATTAATGACATAATAAATAATAAAAAATTAAGAAATTATAAATAGAAAATAATAAAAATCAAGAATTTTAAAATTATATTTAAGACAAGATATAATTGAAAACTTATAATTTAGTATGGCTTAATAATTTATTAGAATAAAAAAGATTTAATTTTTAGATATTTAATTATTTAGTTTATTTATTTATAATTAGTTTCATTTAATGAGAAAGAGAGAGAGAGAGAAGAAACAAAATTTTAGACTTCATTAGAAGTTACCACGCGTCACTAAAATATTCTTTTATTATATAGAATAAACTAATCTAGAAACTCGTGTTTTACATGTGTTGAATTAAAATATTAATTTAATAGTTAATAGTTAGTATTTATAATTTTAAAATAATTTTTAGATAAGATATGATTGGAATTATATATAATTAACTACCTTAAGTAATAAAATTATAACAATATTTATTTAAACTTTCATCTTTAAAAAAAAAACTGTTGTTTAAAAAATGTTTTCTAAACATTCTAATTTTTTAATTTGTTTTTTAAAACGTCATTTAAAAAAAATTCTTTATATTAAAAAAATCATATCTATTTATTAAAAAATAAATTTTAATAAAAATATGTTTTAGAATTTGAAAAGAATGTAAATAATATCTTTTGCATTTAATATGATCATTAAATTCTTAACTTTTTGTGACGTGTGAAATATGACATATGTTAAAATTTTATTTTGATTTATTAATATAGATATTAAAAAACAATTGAAATGAACAATAATGTATAACTTCTATTGTGTTCTATACAAGTTAGGACAACTATGTACTTGGGTGTCACTCCCCCTTTCAAGTATGTCCAATGTTTCTATTTTTTCCTTCTACAGAGGCAAAGTTGGTGTCGGTGGCGATGACAATGGAGTTGGGCGAGGGAGGCGGACATGGTGGCGGTTTTGATGAGATAAAAATCCATAGAAATGAAGACAGAGAGTGAATTGATGAGCTCAATGATATTTCAAGGTTGGTGGTCTATCGAGATCATGATTTGAACTCTGTTCTTTTGATTTTAGCTGGAATTAGTGTTGGATATTATTTTTCGTTATTTATTAGTCAATCTGTAAGCTTATTGTTTAAAATGGTTCTTACGCTTTGAGCATTATATATATACGTTTATTTACTAACTTTTATTTATATTTTATATTGTTGGAGTAATTCCAAAATATGAAAGTCAAAAACTTAAGAAGGAAATCTTTCGAAGCATAAAAAAACTTCCGAAGCACAAGTTCAAAGTTAAACTTCCAAAGTATAAATTCTTCCGAAGCTTATCTGTCAATATTGTTGACATGTAAGGGTCTTTATTGTATATGTTGTAAGTGTAAGGATACTTAGTGTAAAATGGTAGTTGAGTCTGTAACAACCATTTGTATAGTAAATCAGTATAAATATAGGACTGGTGGGATTAGTAGGTACCACAAAATACAGAATCAATAATACAATTGAATTTGAAAGTAGTTTCGATTTGCATTCGTTTCTCGATCCATTTGCTCGTCAACAATTGGTATCAGAGCACAGTGAATCGAATCGTATCGATCTCTCACAGTTCGAAGGATTGAAGTGTGAGAAAGTTGATTCAAATTCAAAGAAACTAAGTTCTTGGTTGATCGATTCAAAGGATTGAATCGATGACCGCCTGCGCTCCAAAGGACTGAAGTCAGACAAGAAGTTCGGAACTCCGTACCGAAGGAAGAAGACGAAGATGGTGAATCTAGAGAAAGCCAGTTCATCGACGAACAACACTCAAATAGTCACCGTTAAAGAAGCCACGATTCCACTGCAATGTCCAACCCTCACGACAACAAATTACTCGATTTGGGCGATCAAGTTAAATGCCATTTTCAACGTTCATGGTTTGTGGGAAGTAATTGAACCTCCCCCTGAAACAGAAGTAGATCCAAGAAAGAACAACCAAGCAATTGCTTACCTGTACCAAGCAATGCCTGAGGAGATGATCTTACAAGTCGCAAGCATGAAAACGGCCAAAGAAGTGTGGGATGTAATGAAAACAAGATTTGTGGGGATTGACAGGGTCAAAAAGGCTAGAATGGCTTCCCTGAGGAATGAGTTTGAGAGACTCATCATGAAAGAAGAAGAAAGTATAGATGATTTCGCTGGTAAGCTGAGTGCAATCGCAACAAAGGCAACACAGTTGGAAGAACCTTTTCAAGAAGCACCTTGGTCAAGAAACTGATGAGCTCAGTACCGGATAGGTACATTCAGATAGTTGCATCGATTGAGCAATTTCTAGACCTAGATACTATGGGGCTTGCTGAGGCGATTGAAAGGTTAAAGGCCTTTGAAGAAAGAACAAATGGCAGAGTAAAAGTCTCTCGTGAGAAACGTGATCAACTCCTATTGACTTACTAAGAATGACAATCAAGACAAAAAGAATCTGAGCACAAAACTAGGCTCAGAGGAAACAAAGAAAGAATGGTGGAAAATCAAGCAGAGGAAAAGGCTGGTCAAATAAGCCAAGGAATTCCAGCTTTGATCAAGGTAGAACAGACTTCAAAGGTGAGAAGAAACCCAAAGACAAGTCCAAGTTTAAGTGCTTTAAGTGTGATCAGCTAGGGCATCATGCCTCTGAGTGCCCATAGAAGAACTCTGCTCAAGAAGCCAACCTGAGCCAGGCCTATGATGATGAACCAACCCTTTTGATGGCAGCAGCTGACATGAACCAGAAAGAACTGGTATACTTGAATGAATCCAAAGTTTTACCCTCAAGATACTCTAAAGAACCAGTAAGTGATGACACTTGGTATATAGATAATGGGGCATCAAATCACATGACATGTAATATTCTTGCTTTTTCATCTATAAAAAAGAATATTGGAGGGAATGTAAAGTTTGGAGATGGATCAACTGTGATAATAGAAGGGAGGAGTTCCATCATCTCGGCATGTAAAAATGGGGAACAAAGATTGTTAACTGATGTATATTACATCCCTATGCTTAAGAGCAATATCTTAAGTCTAGGACAAGCCATAGAGGTGGGGTGTGAAATAAGAATGAAAGGTGAATTCTTATGGATGTATGAAAAGAGTGGTAAACTATTAATGAAAGTAGAAAGATCCCCAAATAGACTATACAAGATTCAACTAAAGATTGGATCACCATTATGCTTTCAAGTAAAACTGGATGAGGAAGTGTGGAAGTGGCATGGGAGGCTCGGCCATATCAGTTTTGACATAATGAAATCCATGGCAACAAGAGGAGTTGTTAAAGGATTACCTGTGTTTGACAAACCTATCAAACTATGTGAAGCGTGCCTGGCAGCCAAGTAAACAAGAACATCTTTTTCTACACATGCAGAGTATAAGTCAGAGTTCCCTCTGGACTTGATTAGTGTGGACTTGTGTGGACCCATCACACCAGAAACACAAGCAGGAAACAAGTACTTTATGTTGATAGTTGATGACTGCACCAGGTATATGTGGGTATAAATGCTAAAATCAAAAGGTGGGGCATTTGAAATGTTCAAAAAGTTCAAGAAACAAGTAAAGAATAAATTCGGTCTCAAGATCAAGTGTATGAGGACTGATCGTGGAGGGGAGTTTACCTCTAGTGAGTTCAATCAATTTTGTTAAGAGAAGAAACCAAACTATGCTAAACATACATACCTCAAAATAATGGGATGGTTAAGAGAAGAAACCAAACTATGCTAAACATGACTAGAAGTCTGCTGAAAGCCACAAATGCCATAAAATCTATGGGCAGAAGCTGTAAGACATTCAGTCTACTTGTTGAATGGAATGCCCACCAAACCTCTACAAGGGAAGACCCCGTTTGAAGGATTGAAGGGGAGGAAGCCCAGTGTTAAACATCTTAGGGTGTTTGGTTGTATTGCTCATGTTAAAGTGGTGCAACCAAATCTTCCGAAACTTGAAGATAGAAGTGTTCCTATGGTATACTTGGGTCCAGAAGAAGTCATAAAGGGTGAAAGGTTTTATAATCCACTAACAAATAAGCTGGTGATACCCAGAGATGCAGAGTTTAAAGAATCTCATAAATGGGATTAGTTAAAGTATGAACCTAAAGGCAAAGATGACAAGCCTTGTTGGTCTGAGTTTGATGTTGAAAGTGAAGGGTGTATTTCACATACTTAGAATTTTGATCAAGTGGATATTGAGGGGCAACCTAATGAAAGCTTGAGATCAGAGGAACATGATCCTATCAGTAGTAACAATCAAGGTTCAGATACAAATTCAAATCCAGAGCAATAAACCACTCTAAGAAGGTCAGGAAGACAAGTACTAAGACCAGCTAGATTTAATGACTTTGTGCTACCTGAGTCTTTTGAAGCAAGTTCTAGTAGACAAGAAAAGGTCAGTGAAGACTTGTTGATGGTAAATAAAGCCTCATTGTTGAAGTTTGAAGAGGTTGTGACTATTAAAGCTTGAAGAGATACAATGGATGAAGAGGTGAATGCCTTTGAAAGAAACAACACCTGGACTCTAGTTGATGTACCAACTGGTGTAAAACCAATTGGTTGAAATGGTTATATAAAGTGAAGAAAGATGTAGCTGGAACTAGACATAAAGCCAGGTTATGTGTAACAACATGGCATTGACTTTGAGGAAGTGTTGGAATTAAGAGGGGAGATTGTTGGATTAATTCCAAAATATGAAAGTCAAAAACTTCCGAAGGAAATCTTCTGAAGCATAAAAAAACTTCCGAAACACAAGTTCAAAGTTAAACTTCCGAAGTATAAATTTCTTCCGAAGCTTATCTGTCAATATTGTTGACATGTAAGGGTTTTTGTTGTATATGTTGTAAGTGTAAGGATAGTTAGTGTAAAATGGTAGTTGAGTCTATAACAACCATTTGTATAGTAAATCAGTATAAATATAGGACTGGTGGGATTAGTAGGTACCACGAAATACAGAATCAATAATACAATTGAATTTGAAAGTAGTTTCGATTTGCATTCGTTTCTCGATCCATTTTGCACATATACTACAAAGTGACGAATAATTATATTTAGAAGACGTTTATTTTCTAACAAGCGTTAACTTCTATTTATGTTTTATGCTGCAAAGTGACATATATATAATTATATATAGAAGACCGCGGTATTCACTAAGAAAACAAAATTTGTTATTCTAATAAGTTAAACACGTCTTTTCTATTTCTATGTGCGACATGTGCTTTTAAAAAGGTATGGTCGTAGACAATATATAGTTTTTACATACATTCTTGATTCAAGAAATAATCATTATCACCATAATTAACTTCAATACTTGAACCATAAATGTTATTTTCCTTCGTTTTCAAATAAACATAATTGAACATCAAGTCATTATTAAAACTTCATGCATGCATAAGATGCCTTACTTCAAAATAAAGCATACATTCTTCAAATGTACATGATTGATTGTGATAAATGGTACTCACATGATGAGATTCAATAAATATTTATATATTTAATAAGGCGATCACAAATCAAAACTTTATTTTGAATTTTCTTTGTAAATAGCATTATTTATATATAAAATTACAACATAAAAACAAATATTTTTAGTTTTAAATCAAGTATAATATCTTTATTATGTTTTCCATCTAATTGTGATTTCTACTTGTCATTGTGCCTTTTATATGCGTCATTTTTGTCTTTCATGTTTGTTATTGTGTTTTCTTGAACATCGTAGTGTTTTTTTCTAAAATGATAAGTTTTGAAAATCAGAATAATAAAATAATACTATTGTGTACTTCTAATATGTAAAAAAAACACAACAATAAAATAACAACTAATTTATCTAATATATTAACAACAATGATAAAATAACACAAATGATATATAACGTCAAATAAAATGATTAATGTGTCATTGTATTTTTCTATTCATCATCGTGTATTGTTAAACATCATTGTGTTTTTCAAAATGATAAGTTTTGAAAAACATGATGGTAATATAACACTGTTATGTATTTCAAATATACAAAACATAATGATAAAATAAAACAAATTTACATAATACATTAAAAACAATAAAAAAAATAATACGAAATGATATAAAACATAAAACATAATGATTAATGTGTCATTGTGTTTTTTCTTCTCATTATTATATTTTCCTGAAATAATGATTTTGAAAAACAAAACGATGGAAAATCACCATTGTGCACTTCCAATTTGTTAATACAATAATAAAATAACAATAAAATTATAAAATGCATAAAAATAATGATAAAATAACACAAAATTATCTAAACATAAAACACAATGATAGATACATATTATATAATACAATGATGCAAAAAAATATATAACACAATGATATAACAATATAATTTACACAATTAACTAACGTATTTGACATAATAACCAAAATGTCATATATTTACAAAAAAAAATGATACATGCTAAGCCTAAGAACTTTCTTGGATAAAATAACTTTTAGTAATTTTGACTTCCTAAAATGAGTAATTTCATGTCACATTAATTTCTTTAAATAGCACTTATATTCTTTTATTAAATTTTATTAAATAAAGTGTTGTCTTTCATTCATCGTATTTTATTAAATTTACATTATGTCATTCGACATTCTTTTTTAAATCTCGACAGAAACTTTATTTTAAAGAGGGCATTACAAATTTCAATCAACATCAACAACTTCATCAAAACGTGTAGGCGTACATCTATTGGTTAAAAGGGTCATATCTACTTTGTGTTAAGGTAACGCCCTAGCTTGGGGCCCCTAAATTTTCGATGATGAAGATCAATATGCTGCAGAATGAAGTTGTTATCATCAGAGTAGTTCACCACAGATGAAAGATCTGTTGACGCCAAGCAATGAAGAATAGGTATCATCTTGTATTTCAATTCTAATCTTCAACTTCGGTTTAGATGTTCCGGCGATGATTGTAATATCTAGGGTTTCCGATGCTTTACATGTTTTTGGCTATAAATAGACGTTGAAGAACCTTATAAGGATTAACATAAATTTGGATGTTAACATGTATTGTCGTATTGATCTTGCTATATCAAAGTGGATGTTTTACCCTTGTTTGATGTATTTAGTATGGTTCAGTTACATGTATGTTTAATATGTTACCAAATATTGATATAGATGTTGCAGACTTACTGTAGCTTTCACTTGTGTAGAGAGTGATCCAAAATTACTAGCAAATCCCCAAATGGTGAAAATGCATTCTTTCGATACCTGGTTAGTTGTTTTGTATAAACAATTTATTAAATTTCTTATGCCATAATCCTTCTTTAAGCATATAATAAGCTTTAATTTCAAACACCCTCTTGCTAACCTCGTGTAATAAAAAGAGTATAAAAGTTTATATAGTACATTATATAATATAATCAACTTGAATTTTGAAGAGTTAAGGGTGTTAGAAAAAGCTTAGGTGTTGTTAAAGATGCATAGTGGTTTTGATGATGCAGATACAAAAAGTTGACACTTTGTTATCTTAGAATGCAATGAGCACTAAAAGATGGTTTTTGTCTATAAATTATTGTTTCTGTGTTGTTGGTCCTCAAAATATTGACCGATGAGAATCATTTTGATTCACTTTTTTTCTAGCTGCTTAAAAGGAATGAATATGAATATGAAAACTTGTTTTCTTTTGGCTTTCATGAAAATTGTTACTTCTCTTGGCTAACAATTATATTGGTTGAAAGATGCAACATGCATTAAAAGAACTAAATGATTTAAGACACGCCCTAAAATGTCAAAAGATGAAAACTCAAAAGCAAAAAACATGAATCATGAAGTACCTTATATTCATTTGCCTATGCTAAAAGATGAAAACTGCTATATCGCTTTCTGGACACTCCTCTCATGCGCAGAAGGACTATTCTTATATTGATCCGGGCTTTCATATTCATTAATCATTATTATACAAAATTATTGGTGAATTTGTATTGATGGAGCTGATAAGTATTTGTACTTCGTTCATTAATTTGAAAATAGTTGTAGCTCATGGAGTGTTATTTGGAATATGCTCACAGTTGAATGAATCTTATTCTCAAACTTGTAGTTTGGAGGGGCAGCTAGGAGTTGTTTTTCAAATATGGATCAAAAGGTGATGTGGCAGCAACAAGTGTGGGTTTATTAGTCATGAAAGTGAGAAAGTCAACGTATCAACCTTATCAGGAGACTTCAAAAAGGTTAGTTTTATTTGTTTAATTAGAAAAAGGGCTCTGATTTTTTGTTTAGCTTAGGGCCTCTCAAAAAACGTTGGGTCGGCCCTGATTGTTTTGAACATCTATTAGTGATTCCTAAACTTGTTAACTCAATTTTTATTTAATAACTATTGACCCATAATATTTCAGAAGTGATATGGTATTTTTAATATATGATAATTTGTAAAATAGAACTCTTAATTTGTTAATACAATATAGTTTGCAAAATAGTAAATAAACTAGGTTTAAGAGCCCCCCCTGTTGCAGCGGGGGAGTAAAACCGTGTCAATTATCATCAATGGTATACCACCGTTAATGTTTACCAACACCTAAAAAGCTCGTATTAAAAAAAATAAAATAAAAACAAAAAATAATACCGAATGAAAAGTAGACGTAAAAACATTTCACCATGCAGGCAAAATGTAAAACATATAAAATAATAATTAAGTCGATCTAGAACCAGCGTACTGCAACGGGGCCGTTAAATGAGAAAAAAAATTAAACGTAAAAATGTTGAACCATACATGCACGTTGCAGCGTGAAAACTGACAAAATTTAGACCGAAGGTAAAATGAGATAAAAAATGTAAAATATGAAAGTATATGAGACAAAGTTAATCAAAAAAAATTGGGGCTAAATTGTAAAGATGTAAAAGTATTGAGTTAAAATAAAAAAAAAAGTTAAAAAGTAAAAGTAAAAGACAAAAAAAATGGGTACAACCCATTAAAACATATAATATAACCCATGATGCCCATCAAAGTTGGTAATTAGTATATATATAATATAATGATTGTTACTTATGATTAGATTAGAATAAGATATCACTAATGAACACATGGCACATAATGTTCGTGTGGGTATTATCTAATTCATCTTGCTTTCAACCAAAAGTTTTCTCCATTATTTTCTTTCTTAAAATTATTGTACAATCTTCCTATGTTTATATGGATCACCAATGACTTTCCCTTTGTCACTCGATATCCCCTTTCTCGCATAAAAGCGATCAAAATTCAACACGTCACGTTTTACTAGGAAGGATTGAACCATGGGAACGAATCTACAAGGCTATCACATTCTTTGGCTATATCGGCCAACCTTTTCACAATTACAGGAATCAATAATACAATTCTTTCTATTATGTCAAAACCTGCCTAAAACAAGTTTTTTTGGTCCAAATTAGAAGCATCAAGGGCTGCCCGAAACTCTCTGAAACAACCAACAAAATTCTAGACTTATGGTTGCATCATGGAACGTTCACTAGCCTTGAAACACAAGGAATGGCCTAGAAAATGTTTTCAAGGGCTGCCAAAAGTGACCATTTAGACTAGCTTTTAAACGATCATGGAAGGAACTAGAAACGCTACAAAAATCTACACAAGGATGAAAACTTCATGGAAAAAGATCATGGATAAACAAGACAATTTCATAGAATTATCTAGACTTTAAATTAGAATTCTCTAGTATATGACATACATATTTTTAAAGACACATCTAGATATAATACATTCTAGAACTCTTGTAAATAGTATAGATAGGACAATGGTAATCATTTGCACTCACCCAAGCTATATCAAAACATTCAACACTATTGTACTTGTAGTAGAAGCACTCTTTACTTGTGTTATTTAATCAATATAAGCATCTATACTTGTGGTCCTACAATCCAATGCTCCCTTATAAAATCTTCCGTAGTTATATCCATCAAAATGAGACCAAAAGGTTGACTCAAAACAATATACATGCCACATGATAGTTGAATACATCGCTCTATAACAACTAGCCAACTTTTATATTGATATCTTCAATCTTGCATCTCATATATAGGAACACTAAAGAAAGTTTAAGAAATCTTGAATTTAAGAATATTAAAAAAGAATCTAAGTACAATCTAATTAAGTACACATTTGTAATTACTTGCACTTCACTTTTAGGGAACTACTCATCTAAAACATCACAAATTGGAAAATCCACTACATCTATATGTGAATATGTAGACATGTGTAATAGCCAATCAAACCATGAATTCAAAAGTGCAATTTCTAAGGACTATAATTAGAATCATACATGACTATAAACATATTACAAGATTCTTATGTACTCATATGAGATTTCAATAGTATAATTACTTGCTTATGATGTACACTTAATTAAAAACTAGCAATTTATCCAACATTTAAACATGATAAGTGCTTAAGTCTAACTCACAATTTAACCTAACAAAATAAGAAAGACCATATAACAACTTTACCACACAAAATGCATACAAAAATATAACTTTGTAATTATATACTAACTATTTATTTGTAATGTCGGTTGGTTATAGAGCCGACCATCACTTCACGTTTGGTTTCTTTTTACCCTAACCCTATCATGCGATGTAGTGTTATGATGCCACAGTTTCTTTGTCTCTCCTATAGCCACGTACCACCACACTTTAAATGGACGTGAGGGATTTCTTTGTCGCAACCCTCGCGAAACTTTTATAATTCTTTCTTTTGTGTTTGTTTCAGAAATTCTCAAAAACCCTATCCTATGCACGTTTTAAATTGCTGAATCTGGTGTTTTAATTTTCGGGACTAAAATTCTTTCAACAAGGGGATGATGTGACGCCCCGTGTTTCCAGGTTAATACCGTTAACTCAACTCCTCGTTAGTTAATTACTTTGTGCCATCTGATTATCCTATTCATCATTTTCACTTATTAATAATTCCATTGTTATACAAAAAATTATTGATATTCACACACTAATTATATATATACTAATTATCAAGTTTAATATGCATTAAGGGTTGTATTATATGCTTTATTGGTTGTCTTCTTCTTTTGTTTTTGTATTTATAATTTTTAATATTTTTATTTTAACCCAATATTTTATATCTTTTACAATTTAGCCCCAATATTATTTTTACTTTCGAGTTTAGTCCCAAGTATTTTTTATATTTTACAAAATTTTCGTTTTACGTTTCGGTCTAAATTAATTTTGCGAGTTAACACGCTGCAACTTGCATATGTGGTTCAACATTTTTACTTTTATTTTACCCCGTTTAACTATGTCACAATGCATTGGTCCGATCCTAGATCTATTTGCTTATTGTTTTATACGCATTTACGTTTTGCGTGCGCGGTTCAACGTTTACACGTCTGCATTTTGTTTGATTTTATATTTTTCATTTTTCTATAGGAGTTTTTTTGGTTTTGGTGGTCAGTGGCGGTGGTGTGCCATTGGTACTCCTTGGCACAGTTTTACGCATCCTGCTGCAACGCGAGGGGCTTAATACTAGTTAAATATTAATAACAAAACCTAATTATAAACTAATAATTAAATAATTAAACTAATCTATAAACTATTAAATTTATCCTAACCCAACAACCTAACAACCCCTCCCACCGACCTCCCCTCGATCTCGGTTCATATCAGTTATCACCGACCCCCTTACCCCACGATCCCCATTCACCCTTCGACCACCATTAACCTCCCAATTTTCATCACATTCGAACTCCTAAACCTTTTCCCCCAGCAGCCTTCCCTTCACGACCGAACATCTCCGGTGATTTTCCCCTCTGCAACCGCAAGAACTTGACCATAGGCACCGCCCCGGCAACCACGAAACCTAATCAAGCATCCCTATTTGGTATGACTTCCTTATTATTTATTTGTGTTTGTTACGTTGCGATTTCAGGATTTAATTATGGTTTCGGTGTACGCTCGCGTGGAGGGTGCAAGGGTTGTCTTATATGGGTTGTAATTGAGTGTTTTCGTGTTTGCTTACTACTTTTTTTAAATGACATTTATAAAACAATTTTTTTATGTTTAAAAAGCATTTATTTAAACAAAAGTTTTTTAAAGATGAAAGTTTAAAAAATATTGTTATTATCTAAAATAGTTGATTATACGTAATTCGAATCATATTTTATCTAAAGAACTATTTTATAGTTTTTAAATATTAAATATTAACTATTAATTTAATATTTTAATTCAACCTGTATTAAACACGGATTTCTAAACTAGTAAAAAGAATAAAGTAAAAATTAAGATTGGATAAGTTTATTAAGACCGTCTGCAACGCAGCGCCCTTGAGCACTACTCGTCGCCGCCAGTGCCACGGGCTGCGTTGGGGCATGCCGCTCGTGACCGCTTGTCCACAGTTGGCCTGCCCCCACGGGCATTTAACGAATTCTTTTTTTTTTTTTGAAAAATGGTTAATAAAAATGTTTAATATTTTCAATAAAATGTTAATAAAATGTTTAATAATATGTTTAAACATGTTTGATATTACAATAAAAATGTTTAATATCACATTTAAAAAACAACAATTTTTTTGTATTTTTTGTAACGGCTAGCTTTTTTTGTTTTTTTCTTAACGGCTAGTTAACGACTATTTTTTTTGTCATTTTCTTATTTTTTTGACTTTTTCCTAACGGATAGTTTTTTTGAAAATAAATCGTTTTTTGTGAGAAGGATAGTGTTGAGGATAAAATGTGTTTGTGGGGAATGATTGATGGAAGTTAGTGAAAAGCTAATATGTCATGCTAACTAGGACTGTTGGTGGGAAGGGCGTATGTTAACGTTGCAGAGAGGCTAAGGGGAAAGCTTGTATTATATAGGGAAAAACCATATTAAATTACAAATTTAAGTGTTTATAAACTAATAAATGAAAAATAATAATAAAACTAATGATTTTTTAATTTTTGGTAAATACCTTTTAAAAAAAAATTTATTTTAAAAAAGATAAAAATTCTAAACGAGAAGTGGCATTTTGGTAATTTTGGGCGAGGAAAACCCATGATTCCTCACCCAGTCAGCGAGGAACCACTGAAATTTCTCGCCAATCACCTTTCAAGCGAGGATTTATGGATATTCTCCGCCCACCACGTGGCGAGGAATGGACACATGTCTCGTTTTTATTGATTGTTTTTTGTAAATTTTATTTTTCAATGGTTGTATTGGTAATTTAGATGATCAAATATCTATTTTGGTAATTTTCTCTTAATTAAAAGCGAGGTAGGTGGGTCCATATCTGATTTATTGAATTATATAATTATTCAATTTTATTGTTAAGGGTATTTTGATTATTTCATAAAAACTTAACAGAATATAAGAGTCTTTTGTGATGGAGACCTATTGTGTTATGTTTTGACAAACTTTTAGACAGACCTTTTAATTTTTCAAACCTGATGACCGAAAGTAAAAACAAACTTAATCACGTAGACTTAAAAAATAACTTTAAACAATTCAAAACATCACTAGATATAGATCTAAAACTCAACACAGTACTCTTTATCACCGCTAAATAAAAAACACAAAAACTAAACTTACTAAATCCAATCACAGATCCCCTTCCCAACGCTTTTCTCCTAAAACAACCCGTCGTAACTCGTAAATCACGACTACTAATCGTTTCGACCGTCGCTAAAGCACAATTCTACAGTTTTGCATATTGCCGTCGCTAATAATATCATGCGAAATCAAAATCAATAGTCTATTTAAAACATGTAATTCATGGGTGCTTATTTTGGGTATAAATATAATCAAGATGAGCAGCAAGTGTTCTTCTAATCAAACACTCTTCTTCTCCGTTTCCTCTGCAAATTTCTTTCAAATTAGCTTCTGCAATCTCTTTGCCCTTTGATATTTGTTCAATCAAAAAACCCATAAAGAAATTGTTATGATCAATTTCTATTATTAGTTTACAATACAACAATAGTTTATAAACATTTATCGGATTAAAATGGGATGAGGGAATTTGGCATACCGAGTGATGAGTTTCAACCGGAGTGATGTTTGTGAGGGCGGGCGGCGGCGGACGAGCGGTGGCGTACGGTAGCGCGGAGAGGAGGAGGAGGGCTATTGTGCACATGGTGGTGATTTTAATTGCTTTAGACATGGTTCTTCAGATTGATGGGGGGTAAAACTTAAAAGTAGTGTGTTGTTGAATCTTGATATATGGAGATTGATGATATAGTGGTAATTTGAAGAAATGAAAAGATGAGGAAAGTAGAAAAGTGAGCAAAGTAATAAGTAGGATGAGTTGGTGAGAAACCGAAACCCTAAAAAGATGCTTAGCCCTCTCCTTTTTTTTTCTTCTAGTAATCATGTGGTCATGTGGTCATGTTTTTATGGGTTTATTTATTAAAAATTTACTTCTCAAAATTGTTCTCGTATATATCCGTGTGAAACATGATGATTATACTTATAGCAGTAATTTTACAAGATATATGGTTTTGATATGCATTTTTTAGTGATGTTGGTTCCAATAATGACATCTACATCCTTAATTAGTTGTCATTATTGATGATGTATAAAATTGGACCGCAACCAAGTATCTGCAATACAAACATGGGTATTATCTTTCGATGAGATATACTCGTATGAGGCTGTTTTTGTAACATTTTAAGCCTTGAAAAAAATCTACCTGAATGAGGCTGCAATACAATCATGAGTATTATCTTTAACATGGGTGTTATCTTTCGATGAGATAAACCCGAAGGAGACTGCAATACAAACATGTGAATCATATTGAACAAAAATACCACAATTTCTTGCAACGTTTTAGACCTTGAAAAAGATCTACCTGGCTCTAATATTGTACCTACTTTTGCATGACAAATAGACATAATATGATGAAGGTGGGTTTGCATGCTTTTAAGAAAAAGAAAATGATAGTAGTCACAAAGATGATTAAGTTAATATGAAGTGTATGATGAGGCCCATATTTGCTATAACGATTTCGCGTGAAAGAAAAATGATTCATTGGTTATGAACGACACTTAGTCTGGTTTGCCATGAAAGGGCCCCAAGTTCATGTAGTGATGAGTTCACAACCTTTTGTACAGTGTCAAATTCTTCAAGGACCATTAATTCTCATGTGTTTAATAGGGGTATATGAATCTCAATACAAACTAAATATGAGAGTTTTAGTATGCTAACTATTTGTGCTTAGTGTCTAGATAGAGGTAGCATCGCTTCTCCCTAACACTAATAGATGAATGATATATGATTACACATGTAATTGTATACCTTATCTTGTAACAATCAGAAGTGATAACAAAATAAAAATACATAAACTGAAACACCTGTCAACACACTAACATGACATAACAATCATATATAACTAATTGTTTAACAATTAGAAAAGTGATAAAGTTAACATTCAAAACGTGATCTTAGATAATATGTCTTCCAACATCATAAACAAACGTCAATCACATGGAAACATATAATTCATCATGTAAGGCCCCGTTCCCGAGACGCTTACAGTTGGTCAATCATCGCATAAATAATATAAAACATCTCATTTTGCAACGAAAATTTAACTTTTCATTAAAGAATAAAAACATGTCAAGTATCACATCATTTCGTTTACAACCCAAAAAATTGTATTAATACATTAACATGCTCAGAATATGGATGCCAGACTCGAATTGTCCCCAGTAGCTTATGCATCCTTGCCTGCACCTCCCCAGCATCAATAATCACCTGCCAACTCATATGCATATAAAGTCAACGATGTTGAGTGAGTTCTAGTTTATATAATAAAATACTTTACTTTTGATAAAAACTTTTCCTTTACTTTCGTTCGTGATCACACATCATACGTACATCTTGATAATAATTATTTATTATCTTTCATCATCGATCATAATCGTTCGTTTCATACTTTATTATCTTTCACTTCTATCTAGATCCTGCCATGTACTATGCCCCATCATTGGTTCACAAAGCGACTACAGTCTTGGGGGCAAGTGGCAAGGATCCCGTTTCGTACGTTTCCATCAGTCACAAAGACTGACCTTTAGGTGTGCACTCGGCACACTGTCGAGGTAGCAACCCATAAAGAGTTGTGAACCCTTTTTTATATGCTTGCAAGACTTTAATTCATTCATTACGTTCCACTTTTCATTATCTTTATCTTCCACTTTCATTACAATAATACTTTACGTACATAAGCATATCATACCACGTAAAGTCACATCATAATACATAATATGGAGCATCATCAACAGCCCACAAACATACATAACATCAACAGGCATAAACCACCATAAAACGTCAAGACTTCAACACTTAATTCTATTTCTCAAAATTCCAGAAATATTCTAAGTGTCTACAGCATGGCTAAAACATTCCAAGTATCCAATGCGGATAAACAAAATCCAATACGGGTGAACAAAGTCAAATGCGGATGAACAAAGACAAAGGCGGATGAACAAAGACAAATGCGGATGAACAAAGTCAAATGCAGATGAACAAATTCAAATGCAGATGAACAAAGTCAAATGCAGATGAACAAAGTCAAATGCGGATGAACAAAGCAAATGCGAATGAACAAAGCAAATGCGGATGAACAAAGTCCAAAGCAGATGAACAAAGTCAAATGCAGATAAACAAGGTCAAATGCAGATGAACAAGGTCAAATGCGGATGAACAAATTCCACAACGCACAACATGCAAAATTTGTCTAAGCTTCCACAGCGGACGTACCATGTCCAATGCGGACACCATGCATATCCTAAGTGTCCACAGCGGACACTATAACTATCACCTGCAATGCGTCATACGTAATTTTCCGGTCTCCAAACATCATTCTAAATTATACTTAGAATAGATCTAACATGTTAAACACTTAAAACGTACTAAATATCTACACAACATCATAGAAATCACAAGAAACAAACATTCATCCATTTTCAGTCATACAATTTGTGAAAAACATAGTTTTGTGCAGAAAACAACATTTTAATATGCATACCAACCCGAAACAAGCAGAAACATGTAAAAGAGGAGATCTAGAACTCACCTCAAACAGCTTTCGAGTGAAAACTCCTCAAACCCGAGAGCTACCTGGAGTTCTAGCACTAAAACACACAAAAACAAGCTGCCAAACACAAAGGAAACACATAAAGATCGGCCCAGAAGTTCAAACCCACTGAAAACCATGAAGAAAACACTAGGAAACCTCACCTTCTTAAAGATCTTCTTCTTTCTCTCTTTAGAAACCGATTGCAGCTTCTTCTTTCTTCTGTGCAGCCAAAGTGTATGTAAAAAGGAAGTGTGGGCTGCCATACTTCTTTTTAAATCTCATAATGGGCAAGTTTGCCCGTTGTATACTTTTAACCCCTTGTTTTTAAGTGATACTCTTTTTCTCTTTTTTCTTTTTCTCTCTCTCTCTCTCTTTTTTATTTTGCTGAATTTTTCGGGTGTTACAAGTCCACCCCCCTTATATAGGTTTCGTCCCCGAAACCTGTCACTCCTCGAACAGCTATGGGTAATGCTGTCTCATCTCCTCCTCAGTTTCCCACGTAGACTCGGACCCCTTCCTGTGTCTCCACTGTACTCGCACAAGTGGAACCATTTTATTCCTTAGCCTATTCTCTTTTCTGTCAATGATGGCCACTGGCTGCTTCATATAATTGAGCCGTTCATCCACCTTGATGTCCTCGAGTGGCACGATCATATCCTCCTCAGCTAAGCACTTCCTCAAATGAGATACATGGAACGTTGGATGAATTCCACTTAACTCATCGGGTAGCTCCAATCGATAGGCCACCTCTCCTACTCAATCAATGATTCGAAAAGGCCCTATGTACCTCGAACTTTAACTTTTCCTGCTTCCTGAACCGAATGATCCCTTTCCAAGGCGAGACCTTCAACATGACTCTCCTTGAATTCAATAGGTCTACGTCTCTTGTCGGCATACGAATTCTGTCTATCCTTTCTCGCCTTCATAAAGGTCTTGATCTTTTCTAACTTTTCGGTCGTAGCCTCGATCACCTCAATTCTCCCTATCTCCTTCTGTCCGATGTCACCCCAACATACAGGCGTTTTACACTTCCTACCTTATAGCATATTATATGAAGGCATACCAATGGTGGCATGATAACTGTTGTTATATGAGAATTCGGCTAACGGTAAGTGTTCGTCCCAACTTCTTCTGAAATCAATGACGCATGCTCGCAACATATCCTCCAGCGTCTGAATCGTCCTCTCCGACTGACCATCTGTCTGAGGATGGTAAGCCGTACTGATATGTAACCTCGTCCCCATCGCATCATGAAATATTTTCCAAAACTTAGATGTAAACCGAGTGTCACGGTCAGACACGATAGGCACCGGTATACATGACGAGTCACTATCTCTTTGATGAACAGATCCGCTAACCTCTCAGATGAATACGTCTCGCGGATCGGTAGAAAGTGTGCACTCTTCGTCAGGCGATCAACTATCACCCATATGGCATCGTATCCCCTTGCCGTACGCGGTAACTTCGTAATGAAGTCCATGGTGATGTGCTCCCATTTCCACTCGGGTATATCCAAGGGTTGGATCTTCCCGTATGGCTTCTGGTGCTCTGCCTTCACTTGTAAACATGTAAGGCACTTACTCACATACTCTGCCATATCACATTTCATTCCCAGCCACCAGTAATCTTTCTTCATATCATGATACATCTTTGTAGTACCGGGATGAATTGAGTATCGAGTCTTGTGAGCCTCATCCATGATCTTCCCACGCAGATCCCCATAACGAGGAATCCACATCCGCCCCGATCGGGTCCGGACACCAAGAGTTCTCCCCCAACTCGGCGACTAGACCTTTCATCCTTTCGGAGTTAATCTGATCCTCTTTCAGCGCTTCATCCTGAATTCCTTAACCTGCTTCATCACTTCGGAGGTCATAACCAACTGATAAGCTTTCACCCGAAACGGCTCAGGTCTCTCTTTTTGGCTAAGGGCATCTGCCACCACGTTGGCCTTGCCCGGATGGTAATGGATCTCACAATCATAGTCTTTGATCTACTCTAACCATCTTCTTTGCCTCATATTGAGATCCTTCTGCTCGAAGAAGTACTTCAAACTTTTGTGATCAGTGAATATGGTGCACCTCGTGCCGTACAAGTAATGCCTCCAAATCTTCAATGCAAAGACCACTGCCGCCAACTCCAAGTCATGAGTAGGGTAGTTAGTCTCATGGATCTTCAACTGTCGGGACGCATAGGCTATAACTTTTCCCCGTTGCATCAGCACGCAACCCAATCCCGAATAAGAAGCATCCGAATAGACCACCAAGTCTTCATTCCCTTCGGGTAACGTCAAGACAGGAGCTTGAGTCAACCTTGTCTTTAACTCTTCGAAAGCATTCTCCTGCTCCCGACCCCATACGAACGTCATATCGTTACGGGTCAACCTGGTCAATGGTGAAGCTATCTTAGAGAAGTCCTGGATGAATCTTCTGTAGTAGCCCGCCAAACCCAAGAAACTACGAATCTCAAATGGCACCTTTGGAGACTTCCATTGCATTACCGCCTCAACTTTCGTCGGGTCCACCATGATCCCTTCAGGATTAACCACATGACCCAGAAACTGAACTTTGCGTAACCAGAATGCACACTTGGAGAACTTGGCGTACAACTTCTCCCTTCTTAGCGTATCCAGAACTTCCCGAAGGTGACCGACATGCTCTTCTTCACTCTTCGAATAAATCAGGATATCATCGATAAACATAATCACTGACTTATCAAGCATAGGCTGACACACTCGATTCATCAGATCCATAAAAGTAGCTGGCGCGTTGGTTAAAGCAAAAGACATGACAAGAAACTCATAGTGTCCATAACGCGTGCCAAAAGCTGTCTTAGGAATATCCTGCTCCCTCACCTTCAGTTGGTGGTAACCAGATCGGAGGTCTATCCTTGAGAACCAACTAGCACCTTGGAGCTGATTAAACAAGTCATCAATCCTCGGTAACGGATACCGATTCTTCACTGTCAGCTTATTCAGTTCAATGTAGTCGATGCACATCCTCATGCTACCATCCTTTTTCTTCACAAACAAGACTGGAGCACCCCACGGAGAGATACTCGGTCTAATGAACCCCTTATCTAACAACTCTTGCAGCTGAGTCATCAATTCTTTCATCTCGGAGGGAGCGAGACGATACGGCGCCTTTACGACAGGTTGGGCACCAGGTATCAGATCAATTTGAAACTCTATCTCGCGGTCAGGTGGCACACCTGATAAATCTTTCGGGAACACGTCTGGGAAATCACACACAATCGGTACATCCGACATTCGTGTCACAGTCGCTTCCACATCTTTCACATAAGCCAAATAGGCACCACATCCATGCCTCATACACTTCTCTGCCACAACCCTTGAGATTACTTTCGGGATCGTACTAACTCTGTCACTGTAGATCGTCACCAAACTCCCATCAGGCGTGGTCAACCGAATCATCTTCTTACGACACACGATGTTTGCCTCATAGGCTGCTAACCAATCCATCCCTAGGACTACATCAAATCCGATTAAGGGCATCACAAACAACCTAACAGAGAACCTATGGCCTTCCAACCCTATGTCATAGTCTTCTACCATATCAGAAATCCTGGTAGACTTACCAATAGCAGTTTCTACATTGAAGGGCTCATCAGTCTTTTTGCTCTCAACAGGCAACTTATCACAGAAGACAGCAGAAATAAAACTCTTACTAGCACTAGAATCAAACAATACAGAGCCACTAGCATCATTAACCAGAAATGTACCTGATACAACATCGGGATCCACTCTGGCTTCCTCGCGGGTCATGGTAAAAGCTCTCGCCCTGGCCTTCTGTACTTCCTTCCCTTTCTCAGCCTCGTTTCCCGCCTTCGAGCTCTCAGCTCTCGGCCTCATGCACTCCCGACTCATGTGACCTGTTTCTCCATAGTTATAACACCTCATTCCCCCACAATCCTTGGCCATATGCCCTACCTTCCCGTATTTGAAACAAATATTCGACCCCCACTTACATTCCCATGCATGCTCCTTCCCACACTTATTACACCTCCTTACCCCTGTACCTGCCGTCCCCACCTTCCGACCATCCACCCTTGCGTTTTTGTCTTGTGAGTAAAACTGCCACCGCCAAATCGTTTCCCATTCCAATTTCTGTCACCACCATCTTTCTTGCTCACCCCCACCACAGTCACTTCCTCTCACTCGTCATACAGTCACCCTACCAGATAGACCACCGACCTGAACGTACCTGGTCGGGCAGCAATCAAATGCCTACGGATATCCGCTGGCAGACCCTAGATGTATCTCTTGATCTTTCGTGACACGGGCATCACCTGATCTGGCACCAGTCTTGCCATCTCATTGAACTTTGTTGTGTATTGTTGGTGTGTCATGGTTCCCGCCTCTAACTGTTGAAACTCTCTTTCGATCTTGTCAAGTTCCATGTGAGGACAAAACTCCTCGATTACCAGCTTCTTAAGTTCACTCCACCTTATTCTCCCTATCGCCCTGCTACCCTCGGCCTGGACAATGTTGTCCCACCAGCATAAGGCTGAGTCCACAAATGAGTGGGTAGCAAACTTTACGTAATTTTCCAATCTCCAAACATCATTCTAAATTATACTTAGCATAGATCTAACATGTTAATCACTTAAAACGTACTAAATATCTACACAACATCACAGAAATCACAAGAAACAAACATTTATCCATTTTCAGTCGTACAATTTGTGAAAAACATGGTTTTGAGCAGAAAACAACAGTTTAATATGCATACCAGCCCCAAACAAGCAGAAACATGTAAAAGAGGGGATCTAGAACTCACCTCTAACAGCTTTCGAGTGAAAACTTCTCAAACCCGAGAGCTACCTGGAGTACTAGCACTAAAACACATAAAAACAAGCTGTCAAACATAAAGGAAACACATAAAGATCGGCTTAAAAGTTCAAACCCACTGAAAACCGAGAAGAAAACACTAGAAAACCTCACATTCTTGAAGATCTTCTTCTTTCTCTCTCTAGAAACCGATTGCAGCTTCTTCTTTCTTCTGTGCAGCCGAAGTGTGTGTGTAAAAAGGAAGTGTGGGCTACCATACTTCTTTTTAAATCCCATAATGGGCAAGTTTGCCCCTTGTACGCTTTTAACCCCTTGATTTTAAGTGATACTTTTTTTCTCCTTTTCTTTTCTCTTTTTTTTTTTTTTTTGCTGAATTTTCCGGGTGTTATACATCAAATAGCTCAACAAACGCAAGTAGTTACATGACTAACTTAGTTAAGAACTTGGATTGATTAAAACAACACACAAGCCATACACCAGATTGTGATTAGAGGTGAATTAGCCGCCCATCTTCATAAAAATGGTGCCAGGTTGTTATTTCAGAAACAATTGAAGTAGAATTTATGTTGTAACACTTTGCTAGTGAGTGTTCTTCCTCCTTTCTTCAGTCTACGGTTCCCAAAAGTCCATTCCTCTTAAAAGATCGTCTAAAACCTTTTCGAGTCAAGCCAAACAACAAAAAACAATCATTAACTTATTGATCTTCACAAATAATTGTATGTTTACTGAGGTCATATACGCTCAAATAAAAAATAGTTAGGCGTATTTCATGCTAATCAACATAAGTTAAACTAGAATGGTCTGACATGCTTTATTTGCTTCTTTGTTCTACGGTACGTGTGAGTTTCACATCATGAAATAATCTATGTAAATGCTTGGAAACACAACCAACACTATACACATACAAACATAACAACATGACTTGATTCTAAAAAGCATGTTTTAAGATGTGAATCATGTGACATCCTAATCACACATCATGAGTTGAACATGAAGCATCAACAATTCTGCTTATACTGCTTTTTTTATTTCAATTGTAATCTTTTTTGTATTATTTTTTGTTTTAGTATTTTTTATAGAATCAAATTTTATTATTCACAAGTAATTAGAGATTGTCAATGTTAGGATAACTCAATGTCTCAATCTACTTTGGTTCCCCTCGATACTACTTTAAATATTTTATTCTATATAAGTGTATTTCACATTGCATTCTTTTGCTTGAGGCTTCACGTAATTGATTCGTCTCAACCCTTCTTTGATATGAGTCTATATGAAATTGCTCGCTCTCACTAAGCATCATGTATTGACCTGTGTTCAATTATTAGAAGCGAAACATCAACTCAGCTTAAACATATGATTTAGGGTTTATAAATAAGAATTCTTTCTTTTTTTCAACAAGTATGATTCACATTAATTTTATTATAAACCATGTCAAATCTAAATATAAAGATTATTATTTTTTTTGCAATCTAGTAACATGTAAAGTATACCAACTTTTACAATATCAAACAAATTATAAAAGTTAAGTAATTTATGTTGTGTGACTTAACCAAAACACTTCTAAAACTTCCAAAACTTATTGTTAAGAGGCAAAAAAAAAAAAAAAAAAATACATTAGAGACCGGAGGGTAGTTTTTGGATTTTTAAGGAAATATTCTGATGATAAAATGTATTTCTCTATTGATTTAGTGATTAAATCGATATATGTGATTAATAGAATTATGCTAAGGAAAGATGTTCAAATACAAAATGTATTTTTGCTACAAAATGAATTTTTATTACAAAATGTGAGAAGACACAATGAGTAAAAAAAGTCATAAAAAAACTATATCTCAAATCTAAATCGAACTTCAAAAAAGTAATTTCGAGCTTTTGTTCCTCTAGCCGTCCTCACTAAGAAAAAACGTTTTTTTATTGTGTCATTTATGAAAGACACAATGACGTCATTCTGTCATAAAAGACACAATGATTTTTTTTTTAATTTTTTTTCTGAAAGAGGACGACGAGAGGAACAGAGACTCCGAAGTACTTTTTTGAAATTCAATTTATATTGTAAGATATAATTTTTTTATGATTTTTTTAATATCATTATGTTTTTCTACACTTTATAACAAAAATACATTTTATAAAATAACCTGATGTGTTTTTTCTAAATTTAATTAAACATCGAGGATACAATTCCAATCCCACAAACAGGTAACGCCGGCAAAATCATAATCATAATTCAAAATCAAAACTTTATCAACACTTAACCATCAACTCAACATAAACCATGGTTAACCATAAATCTCGACTCCATGTCTCCAACCCCCCATAGCCAGTTAATCTAACCATAGTTAGCCTCTCACTCACTCCTGCTATAAATAACCAAACCCCAACTCTCTGAAACGCATCTCTTCTGCATCTCAAGGCGTCTTGATAAACGCCTTCTGATTCGAGTCTTCTTCGCAACCAAATCTTCATTTTTTTTTCAAATTAAGTCTTCTTAAGTCAGTTAACTAGCGAAAATGAGAGAGTGCATCTCGATCCACATCGGTCAGGCTGGAATTCAAGTCGGGAATGCATGTTGGGAACTCTACTGCCTTGAGCACGGTATTCAGGTATGTATATATCACTTTGATTTAGTAGATCTGAAATGTAGAGCTTTTAATTTGTTGTTGTTTGCTAGATCTGGTTGTTTGCGAGGAAGTTAGATGTAGATCTGTTGTTTATGTATTGGATCTGCGTTGTTTGCTTGATGTTATCGTTGATCTGGTGGTTTTTATGTTTGATTTATCACGTGTTATAGTATAAATTGTTTAATGTATGCAGTTTTTACGATATTAGGCGTTTTTTAAACGGATCTGCAGTTATCGGAATAGATACTTACGGATCTGCAAGTTTATTTGTTTTTGAAGTACTAATTTTACAATTTAACTGAGAAAATACATAGTCACATTCAGATTAGTTATAGTTTTATGCTGATATGTTGACAAATCTGCCTTAGTTTTAGATCTGGATAGAGTTATCTTCCGATTAATAGTATTTGGTGACATTTTCAAACATTTTTGGTCAAATTTAGGGTTTCTGACGAAAAAAGGGAACTTAATGCCCCGATCTACACTTTTTTTTCTTTTCTCTTTGTTCGTTTAATTTGATTGTTGAGTGTATCGAATGTCTTTTATTTGTTGAACGCCTTTTGAATACGAATTTATGTTTATACAATGCAAAATGAAGTGTTATTTGGAATAGAAGACCGGAATTCTACTGATTAAAGTCTTTTATATAGTAACATTGGCTAAATTTTGTGTTTTTATCACCAGCTGTTCACTTTGACTTGTAAGTTGCAACTTATGTACTGCAATCATATGAATTGCTTATAATTGTGTATTAATGATGTTTTGATCTTCTTTGCAGCCTGATGGCCAGATGCCTAGTGACAAGACAATTGGTGGAGGTGATGATGCCTTCAACACCTTTTTCAGTGAAACTGGTGCAGGAAAGCATGTCCCCCGTGCTGTCTTTGTTGATCTCGAGCCTACTGTGATTGATGAAGTCCGCACGGGTACTTACCGTCAACTGTTCCATCCTGAACAGTTGATCAGTGGCAAAGAAGATGCTGCCAACAACTTTGCTCGTGGTCATTACACAAGTATGGATCAATCTATTACTATACATAAATCATTTCATTCCTCTAGTTTTGAATCATTGCACTAAATCTATTTTGTTTTTTATTTAGTTGGGAAAGAGATTGTTGACCTCTGCTTGGACCGTATCAGAAAGCTTGCTGACAACTGCACCGGTCTTCAGGGTTTCTTGGTTTTTAATGCTGTTGGTGGCGGTACTGGCTCTGGCTTGGGTTCCCTGCTTCTTGAACGTCTCTCTGTTGACTATGGAAAGAAGTCCAAGCTTGGGTTCACGGTCTACCCATCTCCCCAGGTCTCCACCTCTGTTGTTGAGCCATACAACAGTGTCCTGTCCACCCACTCCCTCCTTGAGCACACTGATGTTGCTATTCTTCTTGACAATGAGGCCATCTATGACATCTGCAGGCGATCTCTTGACATCGAACGCCCTACCTACACAAACCTTAATCGCCTTGTCTCTCAGGTAAAAGCAACTTTCATTTGTATGTTTTTATTACTTTAAACATTTATCTTATAATTTGAATTTTGAACCCCCTTTCTTGTTTTGATTTAGGTTATCTCATCATTGACGGCGTCTTTGAGGTTTGATGGTGCTCTGAATGTTGATGTGAATGAATTCCAGACCAACTTGGTGCCCTACCCAAGGATCCACTTCATGCTTTCCTCCTACGCCCCAGTGATCTCAGCTGAGAAGGCTTACCATGAGCAGCTGTCCGTTGCTGAGATCACCAACAGCGCCTTTGAGCCTTCGTCCATGATGGCCAAGTGTGACCCCCGCCACGGCAAGTACATGGCCTGCTGTCTCATGTACCGTGGTGATGTTGTGCCAAAGGACGTCAACGCTGCTGTGGCCACCATCAAGACCAAGCGCACTATCCAGTTTGTTGACTGGTGCCCCACTGGTTTCAAGTGTGGTATCAACTACCAGCCACCAAGTGTCGTCCCAGGCGGTGACCTTGCCAAGGTCCAGAGGGCTGTGTGCATGATCTCCAACTCCACCAGTGTTGTCGAGGTCTTCTCCCGCATTGACCACAAGTTTGACCTGATGTACGCCAAGCGTGCCTTTGTCCACTGGTACGTGGGTGAGGGCATGGAGGAGGGAGAGTTCTCTGAGGCCCGTGAGGATCTCGCTGCCCTGGAGAAGGACTATGAAGAGGTCGGTGCTGAAGGTGCCGAGGATGAGGGTGATGAAGGAGATGAGTACTAGATACGAGTGGTTGTGTTTGGATTGTGGTTAATCTTTTCTTGTGTTTGGATTGTTATTGATGTTGTGTTGTTTTGGAACTCTGTAATATGATACTTGATTTAAGTATTGTAGTATGCAATTATGTTACTGAACTTCTAAGTTTAAATGTCTAGTAATCTGTTGGAGATTTTGGTGGTTTTATTTTATTTTGAATTATTCTTATAGCTAATAGCTATTGTGTCTATCCACCAGCACATAGACGATAGGTTCTTGATGCTTGACCCCCACCTTCGATGGACAATTTTTATCGTTGCTTGTCTGTGTGGTGTTGACGTGTCTTTACCCGTCTCTCCTAACAGATCTGAGTCTTACCCGTCTCTCCAAACAGATCTGAATCTGGTTCTGGATTGATGTGTAGGTAAACTGTCAATTTTCTGATGATGAATTTCTAATCTATAAAGACTTCTACATAAAGTTTCTTTTTTCAGACAGCAATTTCTTAAATGTAATAAAATGGTTCTCGCATAGGCAACTATCCAATTACAGCTTTAAAAGACTGGAATTCATACAGTGACGACCAATTTAACAGTGGTGAATTGAGTACTTTTTAGCCATAAAAAGCGCAATGATTTAATCTCCTTACAAGTTTTTGTGAATCAAAACAACCTGCTCTTTTTAAGCATGCCTGATCTTGTTTTCATATCAAAACTTGGGTTCGAGCTGTTATTTGTCAACTATTTTTTCGACTCCATGTGCAAACGACCATTTCATTGCATATCTTGATCGTGTTCATCCTATCAATCATTTTTCTTGAATCTCTTACCTCCATGAATCTAACAAATCTGAAGTTGCTGCCTGACTTGCCCCTTTTTTGCAACATAGGCATTCAGTTTGGTTTTTCTATAAATGAAAACACACTTCCTAAAATCTACTCTTAAAATCACCTATTGCACTTATGAGACTTGAACCTGTATCACTTTGGTAGGGATAAACATCAGGTGCCACTAGACGAAGAGGCTATTGACCGATGTTATGGTTGTTAAGAAAGTCTAAAGTTTCATTAAGGATTGACATATAAAAAAACACCTCCTATTTGATTGGCGTTCTTACCCCATTTTGCTACTGTTATCTTCATCTGACTAGTCTCATCTTATGGTTTGACACTTTTATGCGGTGCTAACGATTATGACTTTCTAATCGGATGCTATCGAGAACAGTTAACCACTTCCGGCTTCCCCACTTCCGCATCTGTCCACGCTCGTCGAAACTGTCCGCGTTATGTTAGTTCACAGAATCGGACAGACTCATATTACGTAT
This sequence comes from Flaveria sonorensis, assembly GCA_025506505.1. Taxonomy (NCBI): domain Eukaryota; kingdom Viridiplantae; phylum Streptophyta; class Magnoliopsida; order Asterales; family Asteraceae; genus Flaveria; species Flaveria sonorensis. The sequence goes on along the minus strand of CM046433.1, from coordinate 14,405,049 downwards.
TATATAATGTTATAATCAGAGAACCAAAAATTCATTTATATGTATAGTTATTGTAGTTATTAAACTCAGAAAAAAAGAATATCCAGATCCATTGTACTCTTTTAATACGTTTTTTTGGACAACATAACCCGCCACTCTTTTAATATATTGTCTAAACCAAACCTAAAGATTTCAGGAGTCGGTTTTACTCTCCAACTGAATTATAACAGAGAATATTGTGTGAAAATTTCAAAACAAATTTGGTTTTTAGGTTATAAAAGGGTTGGTCGGTTTTGTTGTTTGATAAATTGAATCTTGGGTGAATGAGTGAATCTTTTGTTTGTTTATTTTCAGCCCAAAAGTCATATGTTGGGGTAGAGATGGGCATTTGGGTTTGGGCAGGACCCGAAAACCGGGTACAACCCGGGTTTGGCCCAACCGGGTTTTTTTGTACCCGGGTATTGGTGAACCCGGGTACGGTTCCGGGTCGGGTTCAGTAGCATAAAAACCCTACCCGGTATACCCGGGTAGGGTCGGGTCGGGTCCGGGTCGGGTATGAAACCGGGTCCAAACGGGTTTTTTTTTTTTTTTTTTTTTTTTTTTTCTTTTCTTGAATGACACGAACGACGGTTGGAGCGTTGGACGAACCTTGACCAACGGAAGATTGTGAGTGAGCCATATCAAGATTGAAGAAAGTGAACGTGTAAAACGATAGTAAACGAGAGTATTTTTTGCGTTTTTTGCGTATGTTTTTGCGTTTGAGACTTGGGTACTAAACCATATCAACCTACACCTATTTATACTAACTTATAAGCCTAAAAGTGACAAAAAAAGGCAAAAAATCGATCCCAACGGCTATTTTAAAAAAAAAAAAAAAAAGGGGCAAAACCGGGTCCAACCCGGGTTCAACCGGTTCCGGGTCGGGTCGGGGGTCGGGTTCTAAGAAAATCTAGAAACTAATACCCGGTTCCAACCCTACGGGTTTTTTCCGGGTACAAACCGGGTTCAACTATACCGGGTCGTACCCGTACCCGGTTCCGGGTCGGGTCCACCGGGTCGGGTCCGAACCCGGTTTTTTTGCCCACCTCGGGTATATTGGGTCGAACCTTTAATTATTATTAACTAGTGGTGTCTATCTGCGTTTGTAGTTATCATCTTCTAAAATAATACAACATGATAAATGTAATTTATGATAAAGTTTTACTACATTTGTCATTATGACGTTGAACTTAATGATAGTGCGATCAATATTTCCATTACATAAAACCAAATATAGATATTGGAAATTGTGTTTTAAATTAAACATTTGTCTAAAATCTAAAACAAACACATGTTTTAACAAATTACTTGAGTCTCATATTAGGTTTATCGATGTGGGTACAAACCAAAAACGTTATGTAAAAGCAGCTACCACGCCAAAACAACGATTTTCGAATTATTTTTTTGGCATCATATTAAATATTAAATATATTTATAATTATATATTATATATTTTATATATAGATTTATACATATTATTTAATTATTTTTATCATAATTTTATATACATTCATAACTATTTATATACAAATATTTAATAAATTGAGGAAAAAATATTAAAAAAAGTTTATTTAGGCTTGCGAGCAGGCTCTAGCTCGATATGTAAAGCTCGGGCTCGAAAATATAATGAGTTTTTTAGGCTTGGCTCGATAAGGCACATCTCATTTTGAGCTTTTTATCGACCCAATTTTGAGTAGCTCATGAGCGGTTCGGCTCGTTTAAGCTCATTTAGGCTCGTGAGCATTCTTGAACTCGATATTTGAAGCTCGGGCACGATAATCTAATGAGTTTTTTTAGGCGCGGACTCGATAAGGCTCATCTCATTTTAAACTTTTAATTCATCTCTTTAAGAAGCTGTATATGTTTAAAGAGTAATGATAAAGAACTAAACATAAAATCCGAAAAGTTATATGGTCAAAACATAAAAAAAATCACTATTCATTTCTCTATCTCATATAATAATAGAGATAATGCTTTAGGTTGAGGTTTTGAAAGTTAGATTTGTACGCGGAGAAAAAGTGAGCATTTGGTTGCATAGATGGGGAAAATACGGTTAAGTGGCCAGACTTAGAAAACCGAATCTGTTAATAATAGGTTAGTATTCTCATTGCGTGAACCGGTTTTTTGTTTTAACATGGTTGTTTTTAAGTGATAACAAAAAAATTAGCTATTAATTGATCTAATGCCAGTTAACCGGTTAATATCAGAACCTGATTTTTATTAGCCGAATCTTTTTTTCCTAAATAACTGATATTTATCCCCTTTCAAACCGGTTAATAACTGAATGGGTTTTTGAAAAGCTGTCTTTGACCATTAAGTGGTTTGGATAATAACCGAACTGTTTTTTTTTGAAATAATCAATTAATAAAATACATGATTGTTTTTCTTCAATTCATTCTCCATTTTAAATTGATTTTTTACATTCTAATTTCTAGAGTTGGTTCCAAATTAGCGTTGATGGTTTACAAGTTTTGACCGTTCATTTTCGTAATAAACGTCTGCTCTTCCAGAAAGGAATCAAGGATGCTACTTTTACTTTTACGTTAAAGTAGGGTTGTTCAAGAGTCGAACCGAACCGATCGGATCTTTGCTCGTGCTTGGCTCGTTTCCAAACCAAACCTAGCTGATCGGCTCGTTTACAACCGAGCGAAAAATCGAAGGAGCATTTTTCGAGCGTGAATTTTCCAAGCAAGCGTTGAGCGAGCGCAATCGATCGGCGAACAATTTGTATAACCCAACTATCTAGTGTGTCATCCAATTTATATTGCAATGAGAGACGGTGATAATGTTGGGTATTAATTTTAATGACTTAAAAAACAGTTACATTTCATACACATAAGATTTTCATAAATGAAAATACATTGTGGTTAGCAATAAAGATAATGTTGTAGCCGATGATGCAGTGAGCATATCGAGGAGAACGATGACGGTGACAGTGAGAGATGATCGACTAAGAGTAAGAACAGTGTTAAAAACTGTCTATAAGCGACTTAGACTTTTATGCTTAGTGTTAAGTTTTTTAAATTGGTTGATGAATCTAGTATACGTACATATAATTATATATTTGTGTATAATACGCCAAATCTACTAGAGTGCTATATATAAATATTATATATATATATATAAAATAAAAAATAATTCAAGCCAAACCGAGCCAAGTAGATCTTTGCTCGTGCTTGGCTCATTTACAAACCGATCCGAGCCGATCGGCTCGTTTACAACCGAGCAAAGTTCGAACGAGCATTTTTCGAGCAAAATCCGAACGATCTTCGAGCGAGCATCGAGCGGCAAGCATTTTGAACAGCCCAACGTTAAACAAGAAATTTAGTCGCAGGATGCGGCGCCTTTGCGAACATCATTATGCGTGTTGTGACGGTGACATTAATGTGGTTAACTACATCATAAATGAAACATATGAATGCGCGACGACTAAGTTTTGGAGAATGGGACATAGATAGAAAAAATGTTATATAACCGTACCAATGTTCTTCGGTCAGTATCAATCTCATTGTTTACGGTACCTGTACTTTTTAAAAACTAGAAGGGTGCTCGCGCAATGCGGTGGGGCGACATTTTACATCCGACACGTGTTTTTAATTTTTGTTATTCTTGTAGTAATTTTACAAAAGTCTATTATATATTTTTCTAAGCTAAAATTTAACACCAAATAAATGGTTTTGCATGACAGACTTGTACATTTACGCATTATCATAAAATACAGATCGGTTCAGCAAAAAATTTACACCAAAACTTCTACAAAATACACAGGTTACAAATTGTAGTCTCAAAAAGTTTTTAAACATGATAAATTAAAAAATATAACTGAAATCTTAAAACAAATTAAGTTTTTTTGGTTTATGGGTAGATAATGTAAAATTTCATGTAAGTTACGGTAAGTGTAAGGTTATTATATAACTAATTATAAGGGGTAATATGTAAATAATGTTAAAAATACTATTTTACCCTAAAAAGTGGTTGTATCTTATGCATTGAGTAAAGTAATTGTTCTTAATTTTATAGTATCTTAAAATACGCTTCTCATATGCTTTATATATAGTATAGATATGTTTTTAATTAATTTAACTTGATTTTAATTAAATATTTTTTTAATAGGTCAAAATTATTTTTTGTAAAAGCTAGTTTTTTCTCAATATAAATACATGTATTTGTTTCATTCAATCTCACAAAATTCTATTAACTTTCATGTCAAATTCACGGACTTAGCTATGAAGCAATTTGAACCATTGATGTCTAACGATTTTTGATAGCATGTACAAGGAATTAAAGCAACATCAAGACAGGGTCTTGCAAATGGGAACAAAATTCTTAAAAAGGACTATTTTGTTATAATCCGGTGACCCTGAAAGCTACTTTAGACGATAGTTACGATGAATAACCGACTATTCAACAAAATTTAAATATCTGCCAATATATTCTCCTTACTTCACACGAAGTAAAGATGTGAGCGTATAATGGGTTTATCTCCTCTAGAAAATGCACAGGTTCTCTGGAACACTAGGAAGCATTGATTGCATGCGTTAGAGCTAAAAAAAGTATCCAGTTGTATTGAAAGGCCAATAACACTTGTAATCATGGGCACCCCACCATCATGCTTGAGGCAATTGCATCATACGACTTGTGGTTTTATCATACCTATTTTGGAGTAGCAAGATCGAATAATGACATTAATTTCGTAAAGTAATCTCCAATATTCAACGCAATATTATATGACTAGAAGAGTGCCCGCGCAATGCAGCGGGCGATATATTACATCCTCTAATTTTTGTTATTCTTGTAGTAATTTTACAAAAGTCTATTATATTTTTCTAAGCTAAAATTTAAAAAACCAAATAAATGAGTTTTGAATGACGACTTCTACATTTACGCATTAACTTATTGTACCTCACAAAATATAGATCGGTTCAGCAAAAAAATTATATCAAAATGTTTAAAAAATACACAGGTTGCAATTGTAGTCTCAAAAAGTTTTTAAACATGATAGATTAAAATATATAACTGAAATCATAAAACAAATTAAGATTTTTTGGTTTATGAGTTGATAACGTAAAATTTTATGTAAGTTACAGTAAGTGTAAGGTTATTATGTAACTAACTGTAAGGGGTAATCTGTAAATAATGTTAAGAATGCTATTTTACCCTCAAAAGTTGTTGTATCTATGCATTGAGTAAAATAATTGTTCTTAATTTTATGGTATCTTAAAATACCCCTCTTATATGCTTTATATATAGTATAGATTTTTACGGCATCGGTTAGTATAAAGGTTTAAAGATGTTTTTTATTCACTATTACCTCATAATATAAACTTCATTTAATAGAAAGAAAATAACTTCACTTATTAGTAATTCAAATTTGTTACATATTTACGTAAGTGTTAGTATAAATATTTAAATTTATTTTTTTATTCAATATTACCTCCTAATTTTAACTTCATTTAATAGAAAGAAAATAAATTCACTTTAGTAATTCAAATTTGTTAAATTTTTACGGCAGCGGTTAGTATAAAGGTTTAAAGATGTTTTTTCATTCACTATTACCTCATAATTTAAACTTCATTTAATAGAAAGAAAATAACTTCACTTATTAGTAATTCAAATTTGTTAAAATTTTACGTAAGTGTTAGTATAAAGGTTTAAAGTTGGTTTTCTATTCACTATTACCTCATAATTTAAACTTCATTTAATAAAAAGAAAAGAACTTCACTTATTAGTAACCAAAATGCTTATGTGTTCCATCTAATAATTGGTTACTAAATGCCTAAAATGATGCATAGGGTTGAATTATTGGTTCTTAAATTCCTAAAATAATGCAAATTTAAAATATCAAATAGTTCAAATTTGTTAAACTTTTATGTAAGTGTTAGTAAGTGTAGGGTTATTATGTAACTAATTGTAAGGGGGTAATCCGTACATAATGATATAATTAATATTTTACCCTTAAAAATGGTTATACCTTATGCATTAAGTAAAGTATGTGTTCTTAATTTTAGGGTATTTTAAAGTACCCCTCCTAAATGCTTTATATATAGTTTAGAAGATGTTTTTTCATTTACTATTACCTCATAATTTAAACTTCATTTAATAGAAAGAAAATAACTTCACTTATTAGTAATTCAAATTTGTTAAAATTTTACGCAAGTATTAGTATAAAGGTTTAAAGTTGGTTTTCTATTCATTATTACCTCATAATTTAAACTTCATTTAATAAAAAGAAAATAACTTCACTTATTAGTAACCAAAATGCTTATATGTTTCATCTAATAATTGGTTACTAAATGTCTAAAATGATGGATAGGGTTGAATTATTGGTCTTAAATTCCTAAAATAATGCAAATTTAAAATATCAAATAGTTCAAATTTGTTAAACTTTTATGTAAGTGTTAGTAAGTGTAGGGTTATTATGTAACTAATTGTAAGGGGGTAATCCATACATAATGATATAATTACTATTTTACCCTTAAAAATGGTTATATCTTATGAATTAAGTAAAGTATGTGTTCTTAATTTTAGGGTATCTTAAAGTACCCCTCCTAAATGCTTTATATATAGTATAGAAGATGTTTTTTCATTCACTATTACCTCATAATTTAAACTTCATTTAATAGAAAGAAAATAACTTCACTTATTAGTAATTCAAATTTGTTAAAATTTTACGTAAGTGTTAGTATAAAGGTTTAAAGTTGGTTTTCTATTCACTATTACCTCATAATTTAAACTTCATTTAATAAAAAGAAAATAACTTCACTTATTAGTAACCAAAATGCTTATATGTTCCATCTAATAATTGGTTACTAAATGCCTAAAATGATGGATAGGGTTGAATTATTGGTTCTTAAATTCCTAAAATAATGCAAATTTAAAATATCAAATAGTTCAAATTTGTTAAACTTTTATGTAAGTGTTAGTAAGTGTAGGGTTATTATGTAACTAATTGTAAGGGGGTAATCCGTACATAATGATATAATTACTATTTTACCCTTAAAAATGGTTATACCTTATGCATTCAGTAAAGTATGTGTTCTTAATTTTAGGGTATCTTAAAGAACTCCTCCTAAATACTTTATATATAGTATAGATAACGCTCATCCATGCGATAAGACAGTGAATAGGATAAAATACACTCAACCATTGGCCTTGTTATGTGCTTGCCCACCACCAAGCATCACCATCGCCTACATCAATTAAGTCATCCACACACACACACTCTCTCTCTCCCTTTTTCATAATTACGATTATGTGCATATTATTGTTCGATGATAGGATATTTTACTTCAGAAAAGTATAAATTATGAGCACATAAAATAAAAATAAACGATTAATTTTTCAATCTTAAAAGTATAGAAATAAAAAAAAGATGTATAAATATGACGATGATTCTTTCCCTACTCACTCTTAGGACTAAAAAATATATATAAACAAATTAGTTTAATTGAAATTTATATACATAACCTACATGTAGATTGGGCCTTGGGGGTGTGTATGGTTCGGTTTGATTTGGTTTTAGACTCAAACCGAAACGGTTTTTGGCTATCGCTAAGAGTTTGGTTAGTTTTTAGTTTAACCATTTGGGCTTGAAATTTGTGGACGAAAAATCGCCCAAATTTTATTTAATTATTTATTACACATTTTTACCTATGAAGCTTGGCTACATCATTCATTAATTTAAAGCAAATTGGATTTTAATAATCCAAACTATTGTCTATTGTCCGATAATAATCCACACTATTAATTTGGCCATCAACACTTCTAATTTTCACTGTTGTTACCAACAACAGTCCTAGTGACATAATTTTCAAATTTTTACATTTAATTTCTATTTGTTTTAGGCTCAATTTAACTTTTATGTTTCTTCATTTCGTTCATAAACATCATAGAGACTAGAATCAAGTCCAAATCATAAGTAAAAAGTTAAAATTTTTATCATTGGGACTGTTATTAGTAATAAAAGTAAAAGTTGGGAGTGTTGCCGGTCAAATTAATAGTTTGAATTATTATTGGCCAATATGTAATAGTTTGGATTATTAAAATTCAATTTGTCTTAATTTAAATAATACTAATTACTAACTTGTATATGCATATTAGTTTATACATTATGTTATTATTGTTGTACATTAACAAAAGGGACTTTCTTAGTTTATTTATTTGTGATGTAATGTTTCAACACTATTGCTAAAGATTTGGTTGGTTTGCGTGGTTAGAACTTTGGATTTTTAAACAATTGACGTATGTTCGAATCCATAGGAATCTCTTTTTGTTTCATATTTTTTATGTTTTAACTCTTTATATATTTTCCAATTATTTTTTTTTTTTTTTCTGTGTTATTATCGTCTCAATGTTAGGTTTGTTTACGTTGCAATTTGCCAGATATATAACTCTTTTATATCTATACCAAACTGTCATAAGTTCGTGCTTTTTTTACATATTTAACCGTGTTAATGTCACCGACTCAACACACATAACAAGTTTCACAAACACGCCGCATCGGGCGTGCTTCATTTCTAATTTCTTATAATTATTTAACATTCAAAAATTAATTTTTTTTTCTTAAATCCAAACAATAACATTCAAATACAGTAATTTAATCCATACATCTAAACAAAAGTTAATAGATTAATGTTAAAAAATAAATACATGTTGATTATTTTAATGTTCTGCTCTAAATACACATGATTATTTTTCAACACTCAGTGACTCAGTGTGTCAAAAATGCTAGCTCAAAGCATAAATAAAAAGTGATAGGAAAAAATCTAAGCATAAATGGAAGGTTAATTGAAATATCTTGAAGTTATTATATGTTCTTAGCCAATTGATAAAATATGTGTATAAATTTTTGAAGTTTGATAAATTATTATGGTATGATTAAACTGAACATTCAACGAACAGTTAGTAAACCGTTTGGCGGAAAATTTGTTTATGTTCGTTCGTTTAAGAAATGAACGAACAAGAACAAGAAACTTCCGTTTGTTTAGTTAAACGGTCGAACATGAACAAAGCCTATGTTCGTTCATTTATGTTCATGAACGTTTGATAATGTGTTCGTTAACGTTTGTTTGTGTTCGTTCATTTAAAAGTTATGTTTGAGATAATTATTTTAAGCAGTTATTTATACTTGATGGATATTACATAATGTTTGATTTTAATTATAAAGTAAATATGTAATGGTTTGTATTTATTTGTTTTAGAAAATTTCGTTTGCGTTCATTAATGTTCATGAATATTTGTGTGATTTCGCTTGCTTTCATTTGCGTTCATGAACAGATTCATTTCTTTAATGAACGAACACGGACAAGAAATCTCGTTCGTTAAGCGTTCGTGAACAGTTCATGAACAACTTATTTTCTTAATGAACGAGCATGAAAAAAGCTTGTTCGTATTCGTTCAGTTTGGTTACAACCCTATGATTATAGTAAAAAGAGTGTTCGATCTAAAAAGATTAATAAGAATTATGGGCTTTATATATGTTCTTCTATTGTTGTAAAATGAATAATATTTTGGTTATTATGTCTAATATGTCAGGTCATTATGTCAAATATAAGTTTACTGTGTCAAATATTTTTTATAATTTGTTATATATATTCATTATTTTACTTTATAATTTAGATAGTTTTGTGTTATATTTGTCATTGGTTTTTATCTATTATATAAACTTATTGTTTATTTATTATTATGCATTACAATTAAAAGTATACAATAAAGTTATTTTAAAATTTTATATTTCAAAATTTATTGTATCCATGATAACACAATGACGAGCAAAAAACACAATGAGACACTTTATCATTGTGTTTTACATTTTATATCATTTTCTGTTATTTTATTATTTTTTAATTTATTGGATTATTTAGTAGTTATTTCACCATTATGTTTTCTTTAAAATCATCACTTTAGAAAAACAAAATAGTGTTCAAAAAATGTAATAACTAACAAAAACAAGCAATAAACTGTACTAAAAACATAACAACCAGTAGATTTCATATGAGCTGAAAAATATAAAAATTTTATAATTTTTTTATATAACGATACTATACTCACTTTAAAGATAAAAAACGTTCGATTTTATGATTTAATTTTAATGAAAAATAATTTCATATATAAAGTCATAAATGTTTTTAGAAAAGTCAAGGAACTTGAAAAAATTAATAAAAGTGGCTATGTTTAAAATAATACTCTAAAAGCATTCACAAGAGAGTATCTGTCTATCTCTATCGATCAAAGATTTTTTGTATTTTATATTTCATTAGAATCTTCATCTTAGTTTCATGAATAGTGATAGATAGACATCTATTATTTATCAATATTTATATTTATGAGAGTGTAAAAGAGAAAAATACAATAAATAAGTGTTTGTGGTAATATTAAATTAAATTTAAGTGATAAATGTAAAAAAATGTGATATTTAGTTAAAATATAAAGATAAATAAAGAAATGTTAATGTGCAATGACAAATTTTTTTCTATAATTTAATCTCAACTATTAGTTAAGAATATTAATGGTTGAGATTCCTACTTATATTTTTTTAATATATTACTCTTTTAATTTGAGAATTTTTCTAAATCATTAATCGCTTTTACACGTAATTTTAGTGTAATTATCGCTTTTACACATTTTTTCATGATCATTTTCCTTTGATGTTAATATTTTCTTTCAAGTATGGGATGGTTTCCAAAAGGAAATCCAACTATTCAATAAGACTAAACATAACTATAACATACACTTCACCCACTTATGTTTAGTTTCGGTTTATCTCACTCGAAACCAAAATCGAACCATAAAATTTGGTTTTCAAAAGGAAAAGAAAAGCTAACCGAACCTTTGGCTAGGTTTTTTCAGTTTGGATATGTTCGTTTACTGAGAACGCATGTATGACTATGGATTTTGGAGCGTGCATCTATATACAAATTAGATGAAATAGTTATATAATTTTTTTAACATAAATTCTTCTTAAAATATCTAATTCAACCTAACATTACACTTACAAAAATCTAACAAACATCATTTTTACGAATGACAAATACCATACTACTAGACCAATATGTCATACCTGATGAAAAAATTACTTTTTTAACAACAATAAAAGTTTCGGCATATGTTGTTATTAAAAATAAATCGTTACTTATGATAGTAAATAAACCGCAATTAAAGTTTCGGTATTGTTATCAAAATTAACTAAACATGCTTTTGTACTTCTTTTCCATGAAAGTAAAAACAAACAAACCTTCAAACCCTTTGTCTTTTACATTTTTGCTTATTTTAAGCATCCATGGTGACCTAACATTTGTTATAATGCAATATATGCCATCTTTTTCTACGATCAGTTAAGTTAGAATGTAACTACCTACCATAGAATTAACGTATTAAAGGCGTATTCAAGGTTACATTTCAATAAACATTACAAGACTATCAAAAATCATCTCTATTATATAGAAAACATGATTTAGAAGCACTTTGAAACCTCCTTTACGAATCGTCATTTTATATAGGGTTATTGTATTTTAATAATTTAACTTTTATTTATTGGTTTTATTAATCTCAACTTTAGAAATGTTTACAGACACTCTCAACTTTAAACTTATTGTCCTCAAATGATCTCTTACTAACTAAGAGTTAACCCTCATTAGTTTTTTTTTAATATAAAATGAGACCAACTTTGAGTTATTTTTACACTCCGCCACCACTCAACCTCCACTAGGTCATTTTTTCGATGTCTAGCCTTCATGATCATCTGAAATCTACCTCTAATTAGTCAAGTGGTTCAGATCAAGATGTGGAGATTGACGAGTTTCATGGTGCAGGAGTTTCAGATTGACGTACATGATAGTTGATTTCAACTTTCTATTTAGTGTTTTGGTCATATAAGTAATCCACGTTATCAAAAAAACTACAGCGTTAACTTTCACTTAGTAAACGATTATTGGAGGAAAATAAATTCAAAATTATGAGTGTATGTAAAGGCTTCCTGAGTTGGAATTAATCCGACTGATAAATAAAAATTACGATTATTAAAATCTAAAAAGCCTTTTATATATTTGAAAGCTATTTGCAAATGTAATCTTACTACGTTCGGCAAGTCAAACAAGGTCAACGAGTCAAGTAGTATGTTGATTTTACATAGCTGATCTAGAAAATAAAAGTAACGCTTCTATTTTTCCCCGACAAAAAAAGTTAGGTACACGTTGTTTCTCGTATTGCATACTCGTTGTCATGTGTGAAACGACACTTCAAATTGTATCAACTAATTTTGGAGAGAAAGTGATTTATCACCAGAAAGTTAAACCTATTTTTGAAAGGAGTTTGTGCTCATTCAAACACTTTATGTATTACTAGTGTGTGGACCCGTGTTATGCAGCGGGAGTTATAAATGTTGAAATATAAAATTATGATGATTTATACGTTAGTGCTAACCACCCGCAAAAAGATTGCGTGCGAAACATAGATGAAAAATTGTGAAAATATAAATGGTGACTTTATTATAATTAACGAGCTCTATTGTAAACTGGTTATAAGAAAATTTGACATAACTCGAAGGTTTACGTATAAAACTTCAAAAAAAGTCCGGATGATTAAATGTAAATTTGACATAACTCGAAGGCTTAAGTATGACATTTAAGAGATGTTCAGGTAATCATATATAAATTTGACATAACTCAAAGGCTTAAGTATAAAATTTTAAAAAAGATAAATTGATTAGGTATCAATTTGAAAAAAGAGAGAGAAAGTGTTATTGTTAGTTTTAAAAAATATTTAGAGATTTAAATGTAATTTTGTAAAAAAATAGATTTTTTATTAGTTTGAAGAAAAAAAAAAATTATTATGGTAACATTAAGAAAATATTCAGCTTTACTACTCATAATCTTTTATATTTTTATATATAGTGATGTCACGGCTATTATCGAGCATTTTTTCGTACTTGCCTTAAACACTAACATACTTGGGTAGTATTAATATTATAACTATGTAAATTTTTAGTGATTATATACTTAAGTGTATAAATATAATAATACTTAAATCAAATAGTATTAAGTTATAGAAATGTAAATAATAAATGTATGTACTTTAATATTAGTTTAAAGTATTATAATAAGATAGTACTCAAAATAAATATATATTATAATGTATTGGTTAGGAGAAATTTATTAAATATACACAAATTAAAAAATATTGTATATAGTACTTGTATTTTATGTTTAAAAAAGTTATATTAGGTATCTTAAATTTTAAGTAATATTACAAGTGTGTTATCTTCAAATGCTTTATATAAAAGGAAAGATAATATAGATATAGATAATTATTATCATCATTATTACAAAAGTATTTAATAATTATATATTTAAGTATTCTAACAATATACTATTTATTTATAACTTTTATTATTATTATTATTATTATTATTATTATTATAAAAGTATTAAGTTTTTAAATAGTTAAGTACTCAAATAAGATAATACTTATTAATAAATTTAAATGTTAATTTAAAGTATTATAAATAATAAATATATAATGTAGTGAATTAAATAATATCATATTATTAAATAATAAGTTAATAATATGAGTTAATTAATGTATTAGTTAGAAGAAGTTTATTAAATGAGAGGTAAAAGAATATTTGTATATAATTATTAAGTAGTTGTATCAGGTGTTTTAATTTTTTTAAAATTATAATTGTGTTTTAAGATTTTTGCTTTATATAGTAATATAGATATTATAATACACACTTAATAAAAGGATATTTAATATTGAAAACAAATGCATTTGAAATTGAATTTATTTACTATCATATATTTGTGTTATGAATGTGATCATTTCATATAAGTTGTATAAATTTCTTTATTGAAAAAGTAGCCCAAAAGTCAAGATTAGCTTTCCATTAAATTCCACTCGATATAACTTTTGATATGTGGATGCAATTTTCAGATTCTTTTCAAATTACTATATTACTCTTTTTGTCACCTCACACCTTTTTTATAAAACAAGTATTTAAGGGTGTGCTTGGGTTGTTGGTATGAAAATGAAAATGAGAATGATAAGAGATGACATATATTGTTTGAGGGTATGACGTTTGTAATCTAGAGTAATATCAATAAACATAAGCTTTTTTGATACCTACCATATCGGTTTAAAAATCGATTTGCGTTCACTTTTTAAAACACTATCAACACCGGATACATAGTTAGGACTATATACGCCTAAAAACAACCTTTCTTTTGACATATGATCATAAGATGGGTTTTTCTAAACCTTGTTTCGTGAATAGCACACTCCAATTTGTCTTCATAACAATTAGAAGTATGAAATACAATGAACACTAAAAATCCTAAAGAATCAAATTAGTCAAAATATAAGTAACCAAGACTATTAAAAGCAACCAAGTGTAGTATTTATGATTTTCTCATGTTATAGATAACGAGGATAAATTATCACATAGAAAATACTAAAAATGAAGAATTGAATATTTAAGTATGTGAGAGTTGTTACTCGCATGATATGATTGTATAGTTAGTTAATTGACATTTTCTTGAAAGATTTGATGGTACTGAAATTACTCAAATTAGGGGTTAAAGTTGCAAGATGAGGAAAGTTGTTTAATATCTAAGGGCAAATAAATCTTAAATCCCTTAATATTTTGTGTAGATCAGATTATCAGGTGAGAAGAAAACTTAATTCTAAAGTTTATGATTAATGGAGAATCGACTTTCGGGTTCAAAGACGAGGAGCATATGATAGATTGCAAAAGCGAAACCGTGGGAGAATTTACTTTTTACTTTCTAAGAGTTATATTAATGATTTCTGGAACGAAAAAAATAATTTCAACAAAGGATAGAAAATATATTTATAACATCAAAGGGTTTTATAATGATTATAAAAGTTAGGAATACTGTAGATTTCACTTAAATTGACGGCACAACTTGATTTTGTGGCATTTTGGACCAGATATTCAAAGTGGTATGTCACAAACATGACATCATAAGAAATAAGAATAATATTTAATTACAATGAGTTCATGATATTGTACCCTAGAAACATTAACGTTTGTCCTTTAAAAAAAATATTGTGAATTCAAATTTTTTAAATTCAAGTTAATTCAAGATATCAGAAGAAAAAGATTGTTGTTAAAAAGAAACTACGGTGTCTCTCATGAGACACTAGTCCTAAACCTTGTTAAAACACTCATGAAATTATATATGCAAGTAACATACATTAATATGTAAGTCGTAACGAAACCAAATTTTTTTCTAAAATTTTCTTGTTAACTTTTAGATAGATATATCTTTTAAACAAACATCAAGAGGTTATATAACAACTTCACGGGTTTAATGATGATGAAAGATTATTTTGAATTCAAAATCGAATTTTGGATACGGTTTTTTATAAAATAATTTGATTAACTAATTTAATGTTTATTTAATAATTAAAATGACTAGTAGGACTTTACTAATTGGGTGGTGAGCGGAATCGAGACAGGATGTCATGACGGTGACATGCGTTAAGAGACAATTCCCAAAATATTAATTTTCTTTCTTATTCACTTTAAAATACCTCTCAAATTATTTCTTTTCAAAATGTTTTCTAAAGATAAGATGTGGACGCTTCTTTAGATAGAGGTGGACGCCTGTATAGCAGGCCACTTAAAATCATACACGTGTCCTTTTATGGTGTCGAGCGCCTCCACAGAACACGTGTACGATTTTGAGTGACTAGGCGTCCGCGGCCTGTCTAAGAAGGCGCCGATATTTTGTTTGAAGGGGATATTTTGTGAAGAAATTCTTGAGGGGGACAATTTGAAAAAAAAAATAGGTCAAAAGAAATATTTTAAGATTTTTTTCTAAAGATGGACTATACATCTGGTGGTGCTAGAGGCGAAAAGAAAAACAAGAAAGAAATGAAAGATAATATAAGATAGCATGATATAAAATACAAGTTAAATATTCAACAGAAACCAAAAAGTGATGTTCGATAAGGAATACAGAAAAGACATTAGCGACTCATTTTGTGTGTTGAACTTTGTAAGATTATATCTCACACTAATTTAATAATCATAAGCATCAGGTGTCACAATAGCATAAAACCATAGTCCATGATTCATTTTGTATCATTAATGCACGCGCATGTGTCATAGAAATGATACATCATACATCTATACCCTTTTTACATTTAAAGCATCAGAATTATATAAAAAATATGCATGTTCTTCAACGTTTTCTTTTAATTTATGAAAAACAATAATTATATGAATAATGGGCATCGTTTTCAAATATTAAGATAATGCAGGAGTGAGTATGGCTTTTGTATAAGCGCACATGGCACGACTTTGGTCCAATGTGTCTGCGCTTACGACCATCCCCACCCCAACCTCCAACTAATACGAACCGGATCCACAATATAATCATATCAAACAAAAACCATAAAATAAAAAACACTTTTACATATATTAAACTAGATTATATATTTGTGTGTTACACGGATTGAAATAGTGAACATGAAATTGTGAATATAAGATTGTGAGATAGTAAAACATATCTAAATTTGAAAAGATTGAACTGGGATGTATATTGAAGCATAGATGTTTTAAAGTGTCGCTAATTGTAATTGTGTTTGACTTCGTGAATCTTAATATTTTAAAAGTTTTTGTTGTAAAAATACGATGTTTAAAGTTTTTAAATTTTAATAAGAGTTAAATGCATTTTACGTCCCCTGAGGTTTTTTAATTTTAATAAGAGTTAAATTAACCATTGTTGATTAAGGAGGTTAGATCAAATTCAAGTTCAAATCACATGAGGGTGAATAGTAAATCCGTCCTCCTAGCTTGTAAAACAAATCTTTTTTTAAAATAGACAAAAATTATCCCTCTTTTTCATTTAATTTCCCCCAAAATTGGTGTGTGTGTGTGAAGATTTTCTCAAACACAATTTTGAAAAAAATATATCATAACTTACTTTTCTGCCTGTAGTTAGTACAAGAATTGCAAAAACTATAACCCATAGGGTTTTGTTCAATGAGAACTCAAGAAGGAGAAAATAATGTAAGAACTCTTTAAGATCAGATCTAGATGTCCAGTTGAATAATGAATTATACGGTAATAATTTTATACAACAACAATGTTTTGATAAATCGTCCAAACTAGCCGAACCGAAAACTTGTTGGGCGATTTTGTCAGCTTGAACTACATAGTTCAAAGCCTATGACAAAGGGGAAGGTTATCAAAGAAGAATTCAACTATTACTTTAGCAAAGTGTTTAAAAAAGGGGGCATAATAGCAAAACATGCAATGGTCAAGAACAAGTGTAATACTAGTATGGTTTTTGTTATGAAAATTCAAAAGATTTATATCAATGGAACTATTAGTATATGGTTTTTGAACCATTTTGTTGTTTCGTTTTTAAAATTATGGCATAATGTTTACACTAATCTTCTTTATAAAGCTTATGCTACTTGCTTGTAAGATAAATCGGTCAAAATTACTTTGAGAGGTTCTAAAATGTCCATAGAATGAAGTACAAATAAGATAACTAAATTTGCGATAATAAGATATAATTTTGAAATTATTGTTTGACCGTGACTATAATTGTTTTTGGGTGAATATACCCTTCTTTAAATTTTTTTACTTGTTACACCCCAATCTTAACTTGTAAAAGTAGTAAAATTTTCTTTTTAGGTTTTTAATTTACCATATCATCCCTTATGTTAAACTAATTTTTTTTAATTTTTATCTATTTATTATGACTTTTAGTCTTTGTATTTATTTATCTTTTATTGTATCTACATGTAGTAGTTACAAGTGTTAAAAAAAAGCCAAAAACATAAAATAAACAAAAATCGAATCGTATCCTTAACCATAAAAATCAAATCAAATCGTATATTCGGTTTTATTTCGGTTAACGATTACATAAAATCTTGCTTATTCGGTTCGGCTATCCGTATAAACCGAATAATAAATGGTTTAACAAGTTTATATGGATAACCGAACCGAATAAATCAATTTAAACAGTTTAATCGGTTGAATTAGATTCATTTAAGTCTATTTTCAATTCTAAAAGATATTTTAAAAAGTTTTTATTTTAACTTTAGAAATGCTAATAATATTATTTAACTTTTTATAGATTAAAAGTAGTTTTTTTTACAAATTACAAAGAGATCTTTAACAAATTTTTATAAAATAAAAAACCTTTTCAAAACATCAACTTTTTTAAAATATACAAAATATTTTAAAATTGGTGTTCTTAAAAGTTAAAATTTTTATAAACCAAAAAATTAAAACTAGAAGTTATAATAAAGAAAATTTTAAAATGTTATTTTTTTTAATTTGTAACCAAATGTTTAGTTTTTTTTTTCTGAAAAAATAAAAAAATTAAAACAAATGTTTAAAGTTAATATCATTATTTTATTACTTATAGTTCTTACTCACACGTAATATCAATATATTTATATTAAATATCATTTTATAATTAATAGAATTTTAATATAATTAATACACGAGATCACTAAAGTTACTAACCAATATTTTATTATTACTGGTGTATGGATCTTTTAAACTAAAAACATTTAAACCTCTAATTATTATTTACAACTAGGATATTTATTATGCTACCTTCATTTGATTTGTACATGTGTTTGATTTAACCCCAATAATTAACAGCAGTTAACCAAAAAGACAAGATAGTTACAAACCATTATACTAAAAGATATTCCCTGTAATTATTAAAGATAAACAACCTAACGCATAATATCAATCATATTTTTCTTAAAATATTTTTTTATAATTAATAAAATTTTAATATATTTAATATTTTATTTATTCAACTCGTGTAATATACGATTTACTAAAGCTAGTAACAAATGCTTAATTTATCTTTACTAATTACAAACCTACCGCGCGCATGCATGTAGAAACACACACACGCACACATACACACATACACACATACATACACACACGGACATACACATATACATACACACATACATACACACATACATACATACATACACACATACATGCATACACGCTCACACACGCATACAAACACTCATACATACACGCATTGTCACACTCCCGCTTATAACGGAAACACAAGAATGTAACGGACGGGACCGTCATAATAAATTGATAGTTAATAAAGATGCGTTAAATGATGAAAAACCAACGCATCATGATGACATCCGGCACAAATGGAGAGTTATGTCACAGTTAGTCAATTTCATGACAAACTTAGTCAAATAAGTATAATGAATTTGAACCCCACAACCCGAAAATAAATAAAGGCAATCACGCCTAACAATGATAACATAAAGTAAAACACAATTGTTTGAAATGCTAGAGCAAGTCTAAAATGAATTCCTTAGCGTCATCTCTAGGGCATCGACTTTAGCTATCCTTGATGATTGTTGTTACCTGAAAAAATACGCTCAAAAGGTCAACATATGGTTGGTGAGTTTGCAGGTTTAAATAATGAATAAAAATTGATGTTGTGTAAAAGTTTGTAGGACATGAGTGTATACAGTTATAAGCAAGTAATATCACATGTAATCATAAGCATCACAACTAAACCTACGACGTACACACAGATCTTAACGGGATGTCTTCACCCTAGGGTTCGTTCGTAACCATTGTCAGTCCCAACTAGTATACTAACAAATAAGATCGGGGGTGTCAATCCAATAGTACTATCAATACTTGTTCGTCGGCTCCAACACCTGAATTTAAATAGTTGTAATAAATAACCACATGGAAAACTCATGCATGTACTAGATATAAACTTACAAAATAGCAACACAAAGTCCCAAATGAATAATTGATTTCATAGCAGGAAAATATTGAGCATACTTTTCTCCCTTAATGTTTATAAAATAATTGTAAGAAAACGGGGCCCCGAAACTTACCTTGATATGATACGAGAATAACGAAATAAGGTAATAAGCTTCTACTAAAATGGGCGAACCAAAAAATCAATCACCTATAATATAGATAATTAAATTTTAAACATGTCTAATAACGTTATAATACTTCTAATCTATTTTGGGTTGGTTCGAGTTTATTGCACGACTTACTATATATATATATATAATATATATATTATATATATATATGCTCGTATAAATGCATGTGTAGATATATCTGTATATATATACAATTAGATCACTAGACATATTATATAATATATATATATATATATATATATATATATATATATATATATATATATATATATATATATATATATAGCATACACCCACGCTCGCACGCGCATGCACATATACATGCACGCATACATGCATGCATGCATACATACATACATAGATACATGCATGCATACATACAATGGAAAAGTCAAAATACAGTGTGTTGAGATATAAAAAGGATGAAGCTACCTAAACTTAAAGTTCTGTTCTAATCTTATATGTTGCGGTTCATCTACCGAAGAACATTATCTACATTGATCAAGCACTAAACAACTGTGAATTAGCACTTATACATATGCTGATGAAGATATGATAATTCACAACTGCATTAGACTAGAATGTCAGTATCAAATAGTGGTGGCGATAACGTCACTCTGCAACTGCTGATCTTCTGTTTTTGTTGATTTCGTGTTTATGTCATACATTATGTTTGGACACATTTGTGGAATGTTATAATATGTAGATCAATGGCTGAAACATGTCATTGATCCTAAACCTAGAATAGAAGGTCAGGATTTGTTATAGAGTTTAGATTTCATAATATAAATACCTCATACTTGTATAGTTATAAGTTTTAATAATTTTGCCCACTTGTATCTTACTGTTATTGTTTTATGTAATTAGTAAAGATTATCAAGTGAGTATTTTGAAAAAACAACTTCCTTTGTTATTTTACATTCAAAGTATTATCTATGTGTTTGTTAGTAGACAGTTAATAAAGATTCCACATTTGTTATTTGGCGATTATCAGGAAAGGCTTGTTTTAGTTCAAACCCGATCCAACATAAAGCAACTTTTCATACGAAGTGTATAAATTGATACGCAAAAAGAAACGTCATAGATGAAATTATGACTCAAGTGGTAGAATTATTCACGAATAGATGTAATTATCATACAAATATGAAATTATCACACATGAGGTATTATTGCATAATAATTTTAACTTTGTGTAATAATTTCCACTCTGCATAATAATTTCAACTCTGCGTAATAATTCCACGTAAGTATAATCCTTTTCGCATAATAATTTCACTTTCATCTTATACACTTAGTATAAAAAAATTGTTTTAAACTCTCTGTGAGAGAGTTAGAGATAGAGATAGAAGATGCCAGTGATTTAGGTGTCAAAATATTAATTATTTAACTAAACTCGTAATCTTATCGTATGAGGGATCGGATTTAGCCTTTAGAAGAGATTTAATGAATTGCTTATATGTTAAAGAATACTTTTTCTAATGATTCTTCCTTCTTTCATTTGTTGATGAGGGGTTGATGTCTTTATTATTATGGATTCGGTTAAGAAACAACAAGATTCGTTAGGGAGAGTAAATTCTGACTTGCTAGACAAGACATAAAATAATTAGGTTTTGATTTGTACTATCTAGCTTGTGTAATGAACTGTTAGTATTAGGTATGACCTGTTTAACCTGTTTAATTAAATGATTTGTGTTTGAGTTGTATAAAATTAAACATCTTGATCCCTCAAACTATTAAAAGCTAGAATAAAAGTGGTTATTTATTTTAGTAAGTTCAACTTGAGAACCTTTAAACATGTTTAAAACTTGTTACACACCAACCCGTTTGACCAATTATGTGATGGGTTACTAGGTCGATCGAGTGAGGTTACACAGTCTAATTGTGTCCAAGTGGCCCTAATTGGGATTGATATATTTGATATGAATAACAATATGTGTTATATTTAGATGCATAATTTTAACTCGTCAAAAACATGATGATCAACCCTAACACTTGTCCTAATAATTATAATGTAAATATTACAAAACAGACTTAATCGGAAGGTTATTATAATACGGACATTTGCAACGGACATTTTTGGTAAGAAAAATTCAAACACTGGACAATTAAACGAGTGATTAATAGTTAAAACCGAATATAAACGAGTGATTTTATAGTTTCTATCGGGACTCTCTTAAACTAAAGCTAAATTTATTAGAGATTTCTAGAAGTTTATACTACAAAGGAAGTTTGAAGAACTTCCTCATCTCATCGGTCTCCGAAGAGGCATATCGTCTTTTTTAAGTTTTGAAGCAATAATATCATATCACAATAGTATCATATCACACAACAACACTGTATGTGGTAGCTTCCTAAAAAACACTTAGAAAATTTTGTTAAATTCCAAAGACAAATATTCTTAGAAAGTGTAATTTAGACTCTTTGTAAAAAAATATTATTTTTGCCCCAATTATTTCAAACTTTAACGTTCAAATTGGCCTGGTTATTGCTTTTTGACACATGCTCAAGTTTATTATATTGGGTAGAATGGTAGGTGTGACACTTTTTATAGAATAAGAATATATATGGGGCTTCAAGTTTTGTGAGTCACTGATTTATTTAATTACATGATCAAATTAATATTAAAAAATAAGTTTGATTCATAAAAGTCAATACAATTAAAGATTGTTCCAAATGTTATTCCTTTTTAGGTGTTAGATGATTATTTTGATACAAAAATATAATGATTCTTGTTGGGAATTATGGATTTGATAAGTTATAATCAGTAAAAGCAAAAACGTCAAGAAATTGGCTTTTTCAAAGCATGGACGAGTAACATCTGTATATACACTCGTAACTTTTTTTAATTAGTTGTTTTAAATATTTATTTTTTGAGAATACGTCTATTAAAATTCTATTCCTTTATTTTCATAAATTATTGTTAAATGAAATTACACGTCTACTTAAAAGAATATAGCTACCAAGCTCTTAACCACAGCATGTTATGACATAGTGTTTGAAGCTATGATTAAAAACTACCTAAGGTTATTGAAACACCTCAAAATTATAAATTAATACTCTAAATTTCTATACTGGTCGTATAGCCTCATACGCGTCATATATGGGGAGTCGCATAGGGCGTATAGCCCTCTGATAGCCCATTGAATTTTCTTTGTTTTCAGTGTCTTCAACTCTATACGTACGCCGCGTATGGTGCTATACAAAACGTATAGGGGGTGTCAATTTATAACGACTTTTATTCTAAACAAAACATTGAAAAAAGACCAACAACTAAAATCGCCAACTACCTCATATCGTTTAGTGAATTAACTATCCGCTATTGGTTGCAACATAATACACTGTAACATACAAAATTGAAGTAATGTGTTTATTTTTGTTATAAATTCTAACAAAACTAATAAAGAGATGAGAACAAAAGTACCACTTCTTCACTATGCTCACCAACTCTATTTAAAAACTAAAAGTTAAAGCTTAGCAATCCGTAATAAATTGTCACAAATTCCTAACATTTTGACTTTGAATAACATAAAATAAAAATAAATGAATGAAATAACTACCATTAAGTTGACCACTTGACAAGTGGTATATATGTTAGGTTATTACAATAAAAGCTTTTCTCGGATGCTAGTAGGGAACACACTATTGATTTTATAAAAACTAAAAAGACTGGTGAATAACTAAATATGAAGTGAAATACATATTAAAGATGTAATATAAAAACTAGAGTTATGCGTAATATTACAGGTGTGTATAGGTCGGTTAGAGTCGGTTTCGGACCTTAACCGACCATAACTGAAGTATTTGATTATATTAAACCAATGAGCATGCTATAGTTATAGAACGGCCTAGCTATTATTTTTGCACCAGGGAAGGTTTGATTCATCGATTATTTCAATTTTGATACGAGTTTTGCACCAGGGAAGGTTTGATTCATCAGTTATTTCAATTTTGATACGAGTTTACTAGTAAATTAATCAATTTTGTACAAGGTTACTAGTAAATTAATCGTTGGATCAATTAACAGGCAACAACTTATTCGATGAACCTATGGAAAGGGTGTTTTTTTCTTTTCAGATAGAGCCTCCTTTTGTTTTCATTTCATTTTCAAAAGGAGTTAAAACAAATAAATTGCATTTTCTTGTTTTCTGAAAAAGAATCCTTAGTATTTTTCGATCCAGTTTTAAAGAAAGATCAAGTTTGCAATGAACGGGCAACCTTTTAAGGCAGAAGTAGGTTATGGTGTTCGGATGTCCCCAACTGATCCATATTCGTTAAAGAAATTAATCTCTCATAATTAAATATATCAGACACATCACCCATATAAATCCACAAGCAACCTTATGATGTTCGTTTGCCTCAAGTATCCATACCATACACAACCACAAGTAACACATTTCAATTGTACCATCGGACTTTGCATGTTATGTCATGAGAACCATAAACAAGTGATGCCCTTGTTTTTCATGAAATTTGGATAATGCTTCAAGCTCACACCTTAAATAATTTGTAGGTGTTAGAAGCTAGCCTAGTCAAAGCTTCAGCAGCATCAACCATCCATGTCGATTGTATTTATTTTGATGTCATTCTATTGCCCCTCGATCCTAGTAGTCGAATTTAGCATCTTTTTCATAGAAGGCATTGTCGTTGCTACCTGTATGTTAAATATTTTGGTGTAATTGGATTGACTAATTGACCAGTATGATCATAATGTCAATCGAACAAGTTAGGAGGTGCGCAGTGTACGCTTGTTTAAGTTTATTTTATCAAAAATGCACGAAAATTTGAGTTTCTTGAAATTTCACATGTGAAATTCGAGGGTAAAATGTGTAATATTATAAGATGAAAATTGCCTCCGGCAGTGTCACCCATCCCAGCAAATGTTGATTTCATAACATGTTGGTCATTCTCTTCATGATCTAGTTCTGGAAAACACACACAAAACGCATACTACTTTTTTATTCTGAGTTGTATTCGATTGAGTTATTTGAGTGAACCACTAAATAATTTCGATCTGAAAGTGTTCGTCACGACTCTCATATTATCCAGAATTTAATTTCTATTTCTCTACATGGTAGCCATTGTTATTGGTGCCTCACGTAATCACTCCTAATAATCAGAAAAAGTGACGTGACACATCACATATTTTCGGAACGTAAATACAAGTTGTAACTCAATAAACTACAAAGATTAGTAAATAGCAGAATGATTATTGTTTTTTAAAGGTTTCGTTAAAAGGATATATATAGAGAGTGAGACCATATAACCCTAATAGACTAAAGCTTAGCGGGCTTTACCATAACACCCCTAATCGTATATATGGGGAAGACACACTTAAACTAGAACGAAAATAAATAAATAGTGATGACGGAAAACCTTTGTAAAAATGTCAGTATATTGAGAACTTGATGGAACATGAATACCACGAAGCTGACTTTTTCTTGAACAAAGTGAATGTTCATCTTGATGCATTGTTGTTGAACTAGATAGAGGTTAAATTGATTACATTGTTGTTGTCCTAGTAATGGTTGCACGAAGCAAAAGACATTGAAGCTCAAGAAGGAGATTGCTATCCAATTTGGTTAACTAACAACATTACCAACTACATGATTTTTAGTTTTAGCACTTAAGCGAGCTACAATAGCCTGGCATTTGGAAGACCAAGATAACAAGGTATCACCCAAGTCATGCGTAAAAAATGATAATAGGGTTCTTATCATTTTTTGAACGTGTTTTTGCCTGATTTATTTAACTTATATGGTATTGCTATCATTTGGTAAATGTGTTGCTACATGGATAGTAAATTTACATGGTGTTGCTATTCGTACATGTCTATAATAGTTTTTAATTAAAAAGATATTTGTTGTTATAAATGTATAAATATGCAGCTAAATATTTAAATGGATGTTGATATGAGCCTCAAAACCTACTTTTATAAACAGATGCAGATACTCTCACTAAAAAACACATGTATTTACACGTGTCATCAATTTATTGCTTCCTATACTTTTTACAAAATAATCACTTTCTACAAGAACTATCCTAACGAGTATGGTATTGCTATCTTTATAAAAAAAAAACTATGTCTTTAACACGGGGTTTTAGATTTTTCATGATGTTATTATAATTTTGGCATCAAATTAGTTAATTTCACAAATGGTGTTTCAAAACTAGGCAATTTTAGACATGGTGTTTTACATGTGGGTGCAACAATACATTTGGTGTTTTAGAACTGGTTAATTTTAGGCATGACATCTTTAAACAAGGGGAAATTGCACATCGAGTTTCACATGTTGGCATCATTTTTCAACATGGGGCTAAAACGAAATGTACAAAGTTGTGAAACGCCATGGACAAAACATGCGGTTCAAGTCTGTCAAAAAGGGTTTATTTTTTAAAGAAATATAGCAAGGCCACATTCATATAAAAATATGTAAACACTCAATTTTATTGAATAATTAAAAATAATAATCTTGTATGAAGAAGTTACGGAAGTTTGAAAATGAATGGAAATAACATGTGAGTTGCATGTGTAGAACCCTTTAATTTTCTAGACGTCTGTATCATTTCCCTCTTGTACATGTGTCACTTGTGTTGTCTTCCTAGCTTTCCTATGAAATTTAGTATTATTAAATAACTCACGTGTATTTATAGAGTTAGGATCATCAAAAACTCATTTATATGTTTTAGAAGTGCTAGTACTTATAATTGTTGATAGAAGGTTTTACGGTATTGAAAATATTTATGAATTTCTAAATGATCCTAACCTCACACACACACATATCAAGCTCGCATGTTAATGTGTGTATATGCATATATATAACACATGGCCACTCATACCATCAATATTGTTCGTTTTGCCTGTGAAGAGCTTACGGATTTGTTTTTGGTTGCTCGGATGAAAACTTATCAGGGAGGTCACCCATCCCTGGATTGCTGCCATCTGAGCATGCTTAACTGTGAAGTTTTTCTCTCATCCACAGCCAATACGCCCAAAACGCGTTGGTGATATTAGAGTCAGGACATTACTTATAAACCAGAAATCTCCCATGTCCACGACCGATATGGAACTTACGTAGAGTGTCACAATACATATCATCTTTCATGAAGCGTTTAAGTTTTGGTCGTTTTTTGTATTGCCGCAAGATCGAACCAAAGAAAAGTATGGGGTTATATTATTCAAAAAACATCTGTTTTAGTAAGTTCGATTTGGTTTATGACGATTATTTAAGTAGATATAACAAACAACAACTCAAGTATTATTCTGGATGTATGAAGTTAATTTCATTCAAACAAACAACATTTCAAATAACATTGAAAGAAACTTTTACAAGGTGTGATTTGTTAGCGTAATATTGATATTATTTAAACCTAAAAACAATTTGGGCATTCGTTTTTTTTACAATATTTTGATTTGTTATCATGTTAATTAAACTATTGCATTTAATTGGTGGGTACCACACCAAAACACTTTTCATACACTATAAATAGTGATGAACACTCTTCAAGTGCTTCCCTAGATGAGGGACCAAATTCAAAGACCAACATAACCCTTCCAACTCTTTTTCAACTCATCTTTCTCTTCTTCCTCCCTTTAGTTTTGATTCAAGAAATTTTTATTCCAAAAAAAGGGGGAAAGATGCAAAACGGTTCGAGTCTCTCAATTGCAGAAAGCGGGTACTTTCCTAGCGATAAGTTTGATGACGATGGAAGAATAAAACGAACAGGTAAGTTCACTTGTGTTTTCAATTCATTTGACTCGTGAACCCCTTCTTCGAGTTATGTTTTTTATTTTATATTTTTTTTGTTGCGGGTCGATGAAGGGAACTGGAAAAGTGCAACCGCGCATATAATCACAGCTGTAATTGGGTCAGGGGTGTTATCACTAGCTTGGTGTTTTGCTCAACTAGGATGGATTGCGGGGTCGATCACCCTCGCCTTGTTTTCCGTCATCACGATGTTTAACTCGATTTTGTTGACGGATTGCTACCGTTCACCGGATTCGGTCACTGGCACCAGAAACTATACTTACATGGATGCAGTAAAAGCCAATCTTGGTAAGTCTCTAATTTGAATTTCTCTGTCTAGAAAATAAATGTCACTTTTCTATTTGTTGATGTTTCAATTTTATGTTATGAACATTTATGGATAGTAATGTACAAAATGATAAAAACATTCCACCGACCACCATTTATTGATTGTCCAACGATATATGCATTTAAGGTAATATTAATAATTACAAGAAAGGTATATGATTTTTTTTTTTAAATAAACAATTTTACGTGTTTTCAAAATTTTATTTTACTTTGTGAAAAATTATTGCTTTTTACATGTATTTATGTGTTCTTATGTATTAGCGACCATCAAAGAACAAAAAGACGTGTGTATCTATATATATATATATATATATATATCATATAACATGAAAAGTTTAGTAAATCTTTCAACAAAATTATATGGTTTAGGATATGTGAGTTTGTCGTTAACAAAACTTAATACAATGACGTAAAGTCCAAGTAACTAATACGTAGCATGTACGTGATAATACCATTCTATTATTGATTAAGCATTTTATTCAATAAATATTATTATGTACAAATATTCCTTTATTAGTATTCTTACATCAACAACTAATTGTAAAAATAAAAAATAATAATATATAATTTATTTGTATACATTAAAAAGTTATATGTATTAACACTAAGACTTAAAGAAAGTCATAACTTTTGGCAAAAGTTCTAATTTTTATTACAGTCAAATAGAATAATAAATCTTATTGAACTAAGAGAGTAAAATTTAATGAATATAACCATGTTATTTAACGATATTAGTGATTGTTTCTCATAATATGGCTAGAGTTATAGTAAAATTTGTATTTAATCTGAAAAGATTAAGAAGAATAATGAGCTTGTAATGTGTCATATTGTTTTAAAAAATATAATATTTTTATCAGTGTGTCAAATACATCATGTCGTTAATAATATATCAGGTTATTGTGTCAAATCTTTTTCATCATTTGTTATATATATTGATCATTACGTTTTGCTTTTTAGCATGTTTTGTGTTATTTTTGTATTGTTATTTTTATTATTTTGTTTTACCATTAAAAGTACAAAATGATCTTATTTCACTCATATGTTTTTTAAAATCATAGTGTTCAAAAACACAATGAGATATTTTACCATTGTGTTTTATGTTTTAAAATTTGTTGTTTTGTCATTGCTTTTGCTTTTAATGATTAGTTTAGTTAACTGTTATTCTATCATTATGTTTTATATAATAGAAGTATACAACGATATTATTTCACCATTATGTTTTTTTAGAATTCGTCATTTAAAATGAAAAAAAAAACACAATGTTGTTAAGAAAAACACACTAACAAACGGAAATACAATTAACTACACTAAAGACACAATGACGGGCATAAATCATATAAGCTGAAAACGTAAAAAAAAAATTGATATTTTTATATAACGATATTGTATTTGTTTTAAAGATAAAAACGTTTTTTTTATTGTGTGATTATTATAAAAAAAATAATGTCATATATAAAAGTTATTAACGTTTAAAAAAGATGGGTAAACTTAAAAAAAACAACAAAAGTTGTTATGCCTAAATATATTTTTAACAAACTTTTTTCATAGATTTTAATCTCACCCATTGATCAAGAATGATCAAGAAGATTGATGATTAAAATTATTTTTTTACTTTTTAGATTTAAAACACTTTTTATTTGAACTCTTGCCCAAAATATATTGTACGTTGCAAGTAGTATTTAGGAGTGACAAAAATTATTGTTAAAAACATCCAACTGAGATTTAATAATTATTTTTATAAACAAAGATACTTTTAAACATAAACAAATCAAAGTTGTAATTCAAATGGTTTTACGTTAATTCATGAATGATGAGATTTTATGTAAGTAAATCAAAATTAAAGTTTAATTCATGACTAAATTTAAAGATAAGACATAAAAAAATTTTGTTCCTAATTTTCAAATCAAGATTATTAAAAACAGGTAAAAGTATAAAATTTATTAAAGTCAAATAAATTAGCGAATTATATCTTCTTATGATGTAAAAGTATTCTAAAAGCCAAATAATTGCTAAGCACTAAAAGCATAAAAGATACATCTTTTCACTTTTCTGTAGGTTAGGATTAAGCTCTATTCTAAATTCACGAGAAATTTTACTTATTGTGTGACATTAAATAAATCAATATTTTAAGGAAAACTATTTTAGAAGCCCAAAATGTTTATAAGTTTTTGTAAAAAATAACTTTAACGTATAATAGTTTAATACCTCATCAAAGATACTTTTAATCTTAATATAACTTGTGTAGTTGTTTACAATAACCGGTCACTATAGACTATAGTGAGTAGTGACCTAGTGACATTAGTAACTACCTCAAAAGTGTTATGCGGGTAAGTGCAAGCTGATTAGTTTATATTTAATAGTAAAAATTGTTGTTAAAAAAGTTAGAGTTGATTTCAATTTTGCTCCCTAAGTTTTAACTAACTTCAAAAGATTAAAAACATCAATTTAGCTTCAAAAGTTTTATATATTGTTTCAGTTTCACTCCAAAAATTTTATTATTTTGAAGGGTTAAGTTCGGAAGAATAACCATTTTCATGCAAAAGATTATAAACATCAATTTACCTTCAAAAGTTTTTTAATTTGTTTCAATTTCAATCCAAAAGTTTCATTAGTTGTGTCAACTTAAATCCAAAATTATAAAGCTTTTGGACTGAAATCGAAATAATTTATAAAATTTTAGGAGGTAAATTGATGATTTTAATCTTTTGGAGGAAAATAGTTACTTTTGTCGAATCTCAAGAGCAAAATAGAAGAAAGTTGAAATAATTAATGGAACTTTTAGACTTAAATTGAAACAATTTATTAAACTTTTGAAGGTAAATTAATGTTTTTAATCTTTTTGAAAAAATGGTTATTTCTAAAAAATCTCAATGAGAAAAATCAAACTTAACTCAAAAAGTTATTTAGATTAAATTGATATAAATGACACTAGATATATACAAATCAACTAACGTTGTGTCTGTGTACACAGGATCACTTCAATACAAGCTTTGTGGCATAGCTCAGTATGGCGTTCTCTCGGGAATAACCATCGGATACACCACCACCACCGCGATAAGCATGGCGTAAGTTCACAACAATATCAACTTCTTCTCCATTTCGTAATTTCACTTTCCCCGGTTTTGATCTTTTAACCATCATTCATCAGTGCAATCAACAAATCCAATTGTTTCCATAAACACGGTCACCAAGCAGACTGTCGCGTGCGCAACAACATGTTTATGGTGATTTTCGCCATTATTCAGATCGTCCTAAGCCAAGTCCCAAACTTCCATAAACTGTCACCAATCTCAGTCGTTGCTGCGATCATGTCCTTCTCGTATTCATTGATTGGCATTGGTCTTTCGGTTGCCAAAATCGCTGGTCAGAAACCCGACTTTGCTTGTTAATTAAGGTTTAATTAGTTTATATTATTATCGATTTAATTAACCATTTTCCTGTGGTAACAGAAGATGGGATTGGGAAGACAAGTCTAACAGGAATGCCAGTTGGACCAAACTTTTCAGGCATGGAGAAAATGTGGAGAACTTTCTCTGCCCTAGGAGATGTTGCTTTCGCGTATTCGTTTTGTTTCGTCCTCATAGAAATTCAGGCAAGTCATGTGTACTTCATACGGTTGTCAAAACGTGTTGTGTTAAACAGGTCGTGTAACGAGTTCACGTGAGTTCTGAGGCATCTTCTTTGAAAAATGCAGGATACATTGAAATCAAGCCCACCGGAGAATAAACAAATGAAGAAGGCTACAGTTGCCGGAATCAGTGCGTCAACTGTGTTTTATATGCTATGCGGGGTGTTGGGATACGCGGCTTTCGGAAACGATGCACCAGGAAACTTCTTGACAGGGTTTGGATTTTACGACCCGTATTGGCTGGTTGATATCGCTAACATTTGCATCGTCATTCATCTTCTTGGCGCTTATCAGGTAAATTAATACCAAAATCAAGAAGTCATGTGACTGGTTATCACAATAGAAACTGGTAATTAACCTGATGGTTTTCTGGCAATCAATTCTTTAGGTATTAGCACAACCATTGTTCGGGTTCGTGGAGACTTGTGGCAAAAAGAAATGGCCCCAAAACAAACTCGTCACAAAAGAGTTTTCATTGTGTGGATACGACGTCAATATGTTCAGATTTGCTTGGAGAACAAGTTACGTAATTGTGACAACAATTATAGCTATGATATTCCCGTTTTTTAACGACTTTGTGGGCTTACTCGGGGCGTGTACATTCTGGCCATTATCGGTTTATTTCCCTATAGAGATGTATATTGCACAAGCAAGGATCCGGAAGTACTCCTTCACTTGGATTTGGATGCAAATACTTAGTCTGGCGTGCTTGATCGTATCACTAGTTGCTGCAGTTGGGTCAACCCACGGACTCATCACTTCGGTCCAATCATTCAATCCCTTTCAATCGGAATCCTAACTAACCGGATTGGGTTTGGGTTTAAAACTTTGAGAGGACCTGATTGGTAAGGTGCCTTTTTAACGTATGCTACTAGAGACGTGTTTCATTGCACAAGTAGGAATCTGTATTTACATGTCTCAAATGAAAGGGATCTCGTAACATCGAGAGTTCTTGGTTACATTTACAGAACTTTTTGGGAATTTGGTAGAAATATAATGATGAAAAGTCTAGCTATTTATCTTTTACAATGCATATGGATTGTGGAGACGTTTACCTTTAGTTTAGCGTTGGTGCCGTTTCAGAGATTCGTTGGTCTTCTAAAAGTTCATACGGGTCAACATATTGGGGTAGGTACACTTGTCTTGTGGTAGCATCATGGACAAATTTGGGTCCAAAGTACTGCAGATTGAAACATCAAATCGTTAGAAATTTAAGAACACATTAAAAACTGTCGACTTTTCGAACCATCTTGTTTGCAAACAATCTTGATTGCAAAATGGATAATCTACACTCTGCAACATTAAGGAAATTTTGTATAGAAAAAGTGACAAATAAGACTTGCACACATTATTCACAATCGTTTCAAGTTGTATTCAGAGGTTAGCTTGCTGCGAGAGGGGAAGTATAACAATTCAAAGAAATAAAAATTGGAAATATTTTCCAGTCTCAGGGTGTCTTTTCTTCTTGTTGCTTATTTTAGAGCAAAATGCGTAAAATAGCAACATATCTTTGTTAAAGTAATTAAAGCAGGTTTCATTTTTTATGAAAAGTAGTATCTGACTTCTAAGTCCTTCCATTTCAGGCAACCAATTACCAATTGCAGCCAACTTCTGTTATTTTAAGTCAGCCGCTTCTGCTAAATTGCTTACCACGGAAAAAAAATAGAAGTGCAGAAAATTTTTTTTTGCCTAAAATGGGAATTTAATGAAATGAAGTTGCTATATTATTCCTTTTAGTCCTTTATCATAGTATCATACTGAAGTTTCTAAAATGTTGGTTTGTTTTTCTTAATGATCACCGCTCGTATCCAATTTCTAAGAGTGTACTTTTGATTTTTAGTTCAAGTATAATAGCTCTTATATAGTTTAAATATACATCAGCTAATATTCTTTGCACATCAGTAATCTGTTCTATACATATTCATATAAATATTGCTATATTTTTAGTTCAATAGATAGTACAACGCTTGAAGTGGTAAGTTCCAATCACTTACACAATATGAAAAGTAGATAAGATCTACATTATTCATAGGATCTCAAATATGCAACCCTTAAGATTCAGTTTCATACTTTTATCAAACAACCATCAACAGCCATCTGTTACTCAAACCCAATCAATTTGCCACCTATACTATTTTCATCATTTTCTTAGGATAGAAGTGAGATCTGGCTCACCATGTGTATAGGTATATGTGCTATTTTAATGTATGAATATTACTAAAGTGTGGTACGAGTTGCTTTATAAATCACCATTCATGTTCATGGGATGTCTAGAACACAATCGATTTATCAAACAAGGGAATGGGGTGAAAGAAGAAAAAAAATAAACTGGATCATATACCAATAGGAAATTAGTTTCAAGAATAAGATACTTCCGGTTAAATCAGTATTTATAATTTGAAAAGAGTAACATGTGTATTGCAAGGATATAGATGCAGGGTAACAAATGCTTGAGGCATGGATTTTGTGATTGAATGGTTAGCAGAAGTTTAGAATAACAAGGTGCATCAATATATGTGTGCATGTTTGAGTACAAGCCTAAGACCAGTGACTCGGTCCATTTGCAGTGCAGGGCCATAAAGGTCTTGGCAAAGGGAGCCCACGAGAACCATAGTGAAAGCGAGGCTTCTTATGGCAATTGTCTATTGCCCTAACCCATCAGTCAATAAACTAAGAACTAAAACTAGGAAACAATTAGAACAACTGCCCAAGTATACAGATCAAGAAAGCTTACAAGGTAAACCGCGGAGAAGGATGCCACCGTTACAAGAATCAATGGCCAAAACGCCAAGAAAAATGTTCCTCCAAGAGTTAGCAAGACTTTACCACGTGGAATCAAACCCTGACATACATGTCACAAAAAGTAACTAACATACCCTTAATATCAGCAAGAAGAATATTCCAACACATAACCAATTTTAAGCAGAGAACCACGATAACCACATAGACACTTATACCAATTACTTTAAAACATGATACATAGGATAGTTTCTATCTCCAATTTCATTTGATTATGTAACACACACTAGATGGCCGTGCTTAAGCGATTCTCATAGTTCTCAACCTATAATTGGTCACTTGGAACACGCCCCATATAAACAAATACGATAACAAGAAAGAATAATATTGTTTTAACCTCAAGGCCCTCACTGTTCAATGCCATAGATTTCTCCCTTTGATTAGATAAATTTTCCTCAAGATCAGTTGACACAGCATTTCTATTCGCAAACCCTCCATCTTCTTCCTTATATGTAACATTATCATCATTCAAAGTGCCCCAACTTTCCTCTAACAATGAAGTAGGAGTCATCCCCCTTCTCTTCAGCTCTTTCATAAACAAAGACTCAGTAGGTTCTTCACCTGCAAACAGTAAAATCATCACAATTAGCCCATGGGATGCTCAGATGTGTGGTATGGATGAATTTTCGATAATCTACAGTTCTCAATTCGTATCATCAGTCAATTTGAACCAAATAATCACGATATCTACAACAATAATCAAATCAAAATACAAAAGGCATACAAAATTGAGGATTAAACAAACATATACCTTTAATATCACTATCATCGGTGTCTCGACCCTTGCAGGAGACCATAAACCTTCTGTTAATCGATATCTTTGACCTGAACTTGAGAATTCTTCTGCTATCGTAGCAAATTAGCCCTTCTTTCCTACGGGAAGACGATTGCAACGACGAAAATGGATATAAACCTGATTTTAGTATCTGAATTGAAGCCATTATCAAATTTCTCTAGGGTTTGAATGATGATGATGATGATGATGATGATAGATTATTATTATTATTATTATTATTATTATTATTTGTTGAGTATTTTGAGTGTTGAGAGAGATACGAAGGTGGATGAAGCAAGTGGCAGTGAAGCTACGAGATGTGTTGTAACAGCGATGTGTGGCGTATGTTAGGCTATTTGGGTAGTAGGAGGCTGTCGTACGCCGTGTGCGTGTTGTATGTTTGTGGTTGGTATTTTTTGCTTAAAAAAGACACGTTGCGGGTTCCTTACTTGAATCCAAGATATTTTTCCGTTGAAACATGTTGAGAAAATAAATAATTATTTCTTTGACACAAAAATTTAGTCTTATATACTAACTAGCGGGTTACTCGTGCGTTGAAGTGAGCAAAATATTTGTCAATTAAAGATCTCTAAATAATGATTAAAACATTATATGGCGGTTTAAACCGGTGATCCAATAATGTCAAAATAACAAATTATGTATTATAACTTTAAGAAGGAATGGTGGTTAAAGTAAGAATTATAAGGAACATATAAACGACTTAACCTACAAAAGACAATAAAAATAAAACCATTTAGAAAAAAAGGTAAGAATTAAAATTTATTTTGAACACGTAAATAAACTTCTTGTCATTTGAGAAGACTCTTGCTTCCTTTAGGTTTAATTTTACCGACTAGTGGTTTAATTAGGCCTGGCAATCATAACTTATATATTAAAGTTTGGGTTGATTTGAATTTTATATACAAGTTAATGGGTTGATTTGGGTTAAATGATATTCTTAAAAGGGTCAAGATGGGTATATTCAATAAGAATAAAATAATTCAACGGGTCAGGATGGGC
This sequence comes from Flaveria sonorensis, assembly GCA_025506505.1. Lineage (NCBI taxonomy): Eukaryota > Viridiplantae > Streptophyta > Magnoliopsida > Asterales > Asteraceae > Flaveria > Flaveria sonorensis. The sequence continues at coordinate 14,368,766 of CM046433.1, read as the reverse complement.
GTTGATCAAAATAGAACAAGTTTTATATTCTTAAAATCAATATAATCTTTTCTGTTCTCTTTTCATTAAATTCAATCCCGTGACAAATTGAACATTTATATAAAACTATCCATCTTTACTCATATTACTTTTGTCAAAAACCGTTCAACTGTCAAAGGGGAAAGCAACCTTCTACAGAAGTGGGTTTTTGACAAACCTAAGTAGGGATGTTTATGGTCCGGTTCGGTCGGGATTTTTAGGCAAACCAATTGTTTACGGTTTTGTATAAACGTAAATGCTGATGGTTCGATAGTTCGGTTTTAACGGTTTATACGGCTTTCGTCGATGTAGTAGTTTTACCAACTTCGAATATAAAAACCAATTTTACAGAAAGAATTAATTGCTAGAAATTACTAAAGTTTTTTTTTTGTTATTTATATCCTTTTCATGTTTTGTTTGTTGTAGTAATTATTCAAATCTATATTTTGCACGTTGGCTATGCAAAATTCATGCATTTAGTCGAAAACAATTATCATCCATTTATTTTAACTTTCTGTAACATTGAACAAGATTAACAAACATGTATACGTATCCCATGTATTATAATAAGTAATGTTGGGTCTCGGTTTAAAACTAATATTAAACTTGAATTGTTGCGTCTAGTATACGGCATGTCCGGTTTATACGGTTAATGGTTTAATAAAAATACGAGCCGTAAACCGAATCGGACCATCCGATTTTCAAACACTAACTATAAACCGAACCACCAAGTTTAAACCGGCCAAACTGAACACATTTTTATCGTTCTAGTCCAGTTTGAACGATTAGGACGGTTTATAAACACCCCTAGGCCTAACTATGTGTTGTCAAAATTTTAAGCAAAAGTGACTTGAACCCATTTTGACCCATACCCATCCTGACCCATTTCTTAATCAACCCATTCTGACCCAAACCCATCTTGACCCACATCCATCCTGACCCATCTACCAATCCAATCCAACCTGTCCATTTTGCCACCTATAGGTTTAATGTATAAAAGTAACATATCTAAAAATAATGATAAACCATTAAAGTCCTGCAAACCAATAAAGTGTGCATATGTTTATAAGGTAACATGTCAATTCTCACAAAAATAAAGATAAACCATTGAAGGGTGAGAAGTTTGTAAGGTAACATGCCAATTCTCATTTGTGGTATCAAGCAAGAGATTGCAGATAGAAGTAGATGATTTTGTTGATCCCTGTTAGCAATAACAAATTAAGATCAACTCTGATTAACCTTATAAGGTAACTTGTGAGTTCTCGTTTGTGGTATAACCAACGGATTGCAAATAATAATATATGTCATGGGTGATGCCGTGTAAGCCAAACCAAATAACTCGTTATTTATTATTGGGTGTTTATATTTTTGTTACGGTAACAATTATTTATACATTGTGATCAATGTTTTTTTACAGAAATTGGATATGAGAACTTTCATTAAATTATAGGGAAAAAAAGATAGATCTAAAGACATGTTAACAAACTGCCTCAAGCCACCGGTGCAACTGTGCAAGACATACTTTTAGACTTTACTATTCTTTGATAAATCTTTTCTATCCTGAAAAATAAGAATATATTAAACTTTGTAAATTTTTAACATTTAGTAATACAATTTACATGATTTTAGTACTTTAATTATAAAAGAAAAACTGAACACATACCGGCTTTGTTTAATTAGAAGGGGTTACTTTCTATTTGGGACTTCTTGATTCAATAGCTTCAAAAGATAGGCATTTAGTCCATTAACTTCATGATGAATCCACTGTAATATTACCAATTTGAATCTCCTCATTTATAAATAGTTAAATACCCTACTTTAGCCCGAGTAGAAAAACAATGCTTTCATAAGTTTTCAGTAAAATTACATAGTAATAAGAAAGATTTGAAAAAGTGATATTAGGAGCTATTAATTTAGTGATGACGATTTTCAACCGTTTTACTTATATATGGGCAATGAGTATGCTTTTTTATCTCAAACATGTCAAATTGGTTAAAACTTGATCAAATTCTATTCACATAATCCCCTAATTTGTTTCTAAACAGATATCAATATTATAATTCTAATTAACTCTTTCTTGTTATCATAATTTACACATAATTAATTATCGACCATTTAAGAGTTACTCAACCTGATCCAGCCCCTTTCAATTCATCTAAAAGTACTTGTTACATCTCGAAACCATTTTAACCTTTTACACAACCTGCCCATATATACATTGATAATAAGGAGCATAAACAGAAAAGTAACTATGCAGGCTCAATTATCTTATACTGCTCCATGAAAATTAAAGACTATTTCTAATCATACAAACTAAACATCTTACTAACTAAACATAATCAAACAATTGTACTTAAGGCGTAAAAGAAAACTGAAGTGCTCCTAAAATACTGGAGCAGGAGCAACTCCAAAAGCTTACATGGAAAACAAATACTAAAGAGAAAGCACCTGCAGATAATTCAACCACAATACATAAGCTGTCTCCTAAAAAAACTAAATCACACAAAAAAAAAAAAAAAATTGTTTGATCTTTCTTCACCGGGTGCTACTTGCAGAATCATACACTGATAAAAAAAAAAATGCTAATTACATCAAATATAGACATGAGACCTTAGAAATAAGGAAAATCAAAGAGTTAAAAAAATAATGCAACCATCAAAACAAACAATAAAAAAACTAATAAAGAGCTATTTGATGTGAAACCTACATGCATTACTTGTGCAACATGTAATCACAAAGAAAGCATTTATCTTCGGGTCTTGTGCGATTCCAATGAACATATACCAAGTAAGATGAATTCAAAGTCAATAAAGATTTTACTTTTGTATCTTAAAATCAAATTAGGTTCTAAAAATGAAATAATATACTTATTGATTGATGTTCTTTGATGGCCTCTTTTCTTCACTGGTGATAGCACCTCCACAGATTTTCCCCTTTTAAAAGATATATGTGAACTTGAGACCTAAAAACACCTGAGCATTGAATGAATACAAATTAAAAAGAAGCCAAACAAACTTTAATCGAAAAATTATTCAACAAACCCGCATAAAACAATTAAATCCTCCATACTTTAGAAACTGAAATCAGGCACCGTCAAACATTGCATAGCAATAAAACTCTTCTCCTTCAAGAACTAAAATCGAAAAGGAAAATTCCGAACCTTACATGATGAAGCGAAGATCCAGTTGCACCTAGACCATCCGCATTCGCATCCCCAACTATAGATACACCAACGCGTTAGAAAAGGGTAAAGGTGTCGAGGTTCATAAAATTAAATAGATAAATTTATCATTTTACCCCTAAAGTTTAATCAATTTTCTATTTTATCCCTCTCAAATGTTTTGCGCTTCTTTGTAAATGCTGCTTCAAAACTTGTACGCGTGGCAAAACTACATCTCTATCAAAAGAGAGTATTATATAGTAGTATAGATAAATTAAAATATAATTTTACCACATGATCATTATCATATGTCATCTTCTTTTATCCTTCATGTCACATTCATTAGCATAAAAGGATAATCATTTAACGATCATATTATGTTAAAGATTTATTTATATTTTTTAAATATAAAACATATTTTTATTAAAAAACTATTTTTTAAATAAATAAATATGGTTTTTTTATACATAGAACTTTTTCTAATGACATTTGAAAACAAATCGATTTTTTAATAATCATTTTTCTAACAATTTTTTTTTAAATGGAAGTTTAAAAACATATTGTTATTACATTATTACTTAAGGTGGCTGATTATATGTAATTTGAATCATATATATATCTAAAAGCATTAATATAATTTATAAATATTAATTACTAACTTTTAATTTAACATTTTAACTCAATCTGTATAAAATATGGGTTTTAAACTAGTCATTTTATATATGAAAAACTTCACGAATATTTAGAAGTATTTCAATTAAGTCACTAATATTTTTAGTTGTTTCAATCTGTTCACGGGTATTTTTTATGTTCCAATCATGTCATTAAAGTTTTAAGGTTGTTACAATTAGGTCATTTATATATTTTTTTCAATTTTTTAAACAATTCATAAGTTCTTTTAAATAACTCAGTTTTTATAATTTTTGTTACTTTTTAAATATTTCAATTTTCAAAAATATTTTAAAATTTATGAGTGACTTAGTTAGAACAATTTTGAAACTTTAGTGACCTGATTGTGATAAAAAAAATTATGAGTGATCTAATTAGAACAATCCTAAAACTTGATTACTATTTTATAAAGTTACCCATATTTAAGATACAAACTTATAATGTTATATATATATATATGTATATATATATATATATATATGTATACATGTATGTGTATATATATATGTATATATATATATGTACATGTATGTATATATATATATGTATATATATATGTATGTATATATATCTATGTATATATATATATATGTATATATATATATGTATATATATATATATATATATGTATATATATATATATGTATAGTATCTGTAGAGGTGACGGGTGGAACACTATTCATTTTGTCAAATCAAAGTTTACAAGTGGTATACGCTACAGGTTTGAGTGGTTTTGATAAATTTTCTATGCTAAATTGTTATCTGTGGTTTTACGAAAACCATAAACCAAACTAGTTGGATTGCCCGGATAGTTGGACCAATCAAACCAGCAAAATTTATATGTTTTAAACGGTTAACCAGCCTGAATTAGTTTCTTTTATTTTAAGATTAGTCATGCATGTATATTATAATTTTAATTCAATCAAGTATCGACGATTTGTTGTCTTGTCCTTTTTCTTGATATAACAACATATGGAAAATCATCAAAAACACACACAAGCCATGAAATTCATATATATTAAAATCACGTATGTTATGTCATCTCATTGGTTAAGTTTTTTCTTTTTTTTTTCTTCTTTAAAATAGAACCGACACCAGGGCGAAAAATCAACACGAAGCTTCTGTCCTCTTTCTTTGTCCGGAAGACCAAGAGTAGGTCCATAAAAATAGTAGAATAAAAGGTTAAGATGTAAGCAATATAATCCATTCAATAGTCATAAAACTTTCGAAGTGTAAAACCATAGAATCCATTCGAAAGTCTAAAACAAAAGCAAAGTGTGTGTATAAACCATTATAGTTTATACAGTTTAGTCTAAAACACAAAATGTAAATCGAACCATCAAAGCGGTTTTTTAAAACACAAATCTTAAACCAAAACGTTAAGTTTTAAATAAGCCAAACCAATCCAAATTTATCCGGTACGGTTTGAAGGGCTTAGACGGTTTATGAACACCCATCACCTTTCACTAGAGTTACTATCTAAACTAAGGATGTTTTAACGTGATATGTAATGGATCATCAGTAAGATTTATGCAAATATTGATTAAACGAGTCAAAGATTCATTTAATTCACCCCTTGTTTATTACCCTTACATATGATACAATGTTTATACCTCGTATTAAACTCCCTGTGAGGTTTTTCTACGATCTTATTGTGAAACATGTGCGTTCCATTTTTCCATTTTAGGGTGGGAGCTGAGAAGGGACGACTGTTTAGGACTCAGTCTCCCAAGGAGGCCAAAAAGTTTTAATTTTTTTTATAGATGATATATTTTATATATTTAAAAAAAATCATATACAAAATTGAATTAAACCCATTTAATACCTATCATTAAACCAAATAATCACTAGCCCAAATTAGTAGGGAAAAAAAACCCATTAAGGCCATTTACGACAAGTAGCCAGCACATGGTAAAATTTATCATCTCAAAGTTAAATTTATTAAAATCTTACTTACGAACAACAATGTTACAAAAAAAACTTAACGGTTTGGCACTTATAACTATCAAGAATGAAATATTAGATGATATGGATTATGAAGACTTGATCACTTAATTTGCTATAAAACATGCTAGGAGATCTGCATGATTCACGAGTTATTAATTATGTACAATAGTATATCTCTAAAACTATAATTTTGTTATGTTTTTTGCTATTTATTTTTTTTATCTTAATAATGACTTTTATAAAAATAAAAAAAATAAAAAATAAAAAAACTCCCGTTTTGGTGCCCATTTTTCTAGCTCGTCCTGGGCCCTAAAATCCTTAGCTCCGGTCTTGTTTCCTTCGGCTCCATTTTGAAGCTCAATGGTTTCAACTGAAGGTTTCAAGGCTTTTATTCCTTATTTTATAATGATACAACTTGATTGTTTTTTCTCCACCATGTTTCATTCATCGCAACACTAGTTTGCTCCATCAGGTCTTATAATGTCACGACATACTACGTACTTCATTCTAAGATATATTTTCCCTAACTCATTACATAACATAAATTTCACACTAAGTGAACATATATTATGTAACATATGCACTTCATATATACTTGTATAACTAACACCATATAACTTTGATGTTTAGGAATTGTATGAACTCACCTGTACGTTTAGAATTCCCAGAGTGTGATCTTTTCCCTTGTGGCTTTGACTTCCAAAATATCAAATGAACTTTCGCACAACCGAATTATTACATCAGGTGGCTTAACTAAACAACTTTGGTTGTAACCGAACTTCATTAACTTATTAAGACTACTGGCATCTACTAATCTACTGTGTAATCTCAAGAAATGAGTTAAACCTCTTAACCCGTAAGTTTAACACTTTTTGACCCATATGATGAAAGACTTGCACAAACATCTTAGACCCTTTTCAATTGCAGCCCAACCACACTGGTTTAAAGGATCATTTAAACTCATCTCTGCCAATTATATAAGCTAGCATGTTCTCCATTTTGACCTTTTTAGTTTAATGTAGACAGTTTTCACAATTTGGTTAATTTCCATTACTTAGTGATTATTAAAACCATCTTTTATGAAAATCACCGTTTAGGTTAAGAATTGGGGTGGTTTTACCAAAAACACGCACCCCGTTTCTTGATTTGGTTAGTATACCTATCACCAATCGATATTAATAAATATTATAAATCATATGAGATAAGTTTACATCATAAGATGCCAATTTACCCAAATAACACCAATTTAAGAGTTTTGTTTTAAGAAAACTCACAAAATGATATATGATTAGAGGTTCTAATTACTAATGCTAATTGAAATGATTGTACATCATTTGTATCACAAAGTGGGATTGACTTGCTTAAACTTTGACTCGCTTTTACAAAATCGCCAAAAACACAAACCTTACATATATTTTGGCTTTAAAAGTCAAATAAAAGTGATTAATGACATGCTAAATTAAAATGGATTTATGCATATGGGTGAGGTTATTCTACGAAATGTATTTTTAATACAAAGTGTGAGAAGACACAATAAGACTAAAAAAATCACAAAAAAATTATATCTCACAATCTAAACCGAAATTCAAAAAAGTACTTTAGAATCTCTGTTCCATTCGTCGTCCTCTTTCAGAAAAAAAATAAAAAAATAAAAAAAATCATTGTGTCTTTTATGACACAATGACGTCATTGTGTCTTTCATGATGACACGATCACGATGACGTCATTGTGTCTTTCATAAATTACACAATAAAAAAACGTTAATTTTTTTATTTTTTTATTTTTCGTTTATTTTTTTTCTTAGTGAAGACGGCTAAGGAAACAAAAGCTCGGAATTACTTTTTTGAAATTCGATTTAGATTGTAAGATATAATTTTTTTGTGATTTTTTTTGACTCATTGTGTCTTCTCACACTTTGTAGCAAAAATACATTTTGTATTTAAACCTCGCAGATTTCTGAACTTTGGCACTTACCATGTATGACCCTTACTAGTTTCATATGTCTAAGTTTTAAGTCTTAGGTTGAGTTACATTATAACAAAGTTGTCGGAATTTTAGTAGGATTTTTTAAACGGTTATGTTAGACTTATGTTTCTTGCCACAATCAAATATTTCACACATTCTACTTTCTTTTACAATATTCAAACTATTTTACAGCAGAAAAATAGAATGTCACACATAGTCATGCACCCATTATGCATCTATGCTTATATTAACATCAAAATTATCGTATTCTAGTTGTATGTACATCGACATTAACGTATGGTTTAGTTTGTTCAAATTCTTACCTTTTGATTATTTTTTTAAAAGTCAATATTTATTAATTTTATTCATGAACAACAAAATGACCATCTTAATATCACGTAGTGAGCACAACCCGAAGGATCTATAACTTATGATACTAATGTGCGTAGAAAATACATCTCTTCTCATATCATGGGGTTCAAGCCACATAGTGATAAAAAGAATAGTCAGGGCTGCAAACGAATCGAACGAACACGAACGAGTCCTTGTTTGTGTTAGTTTATTAAAAAATAACTTGTTCATAAACTGTTCACCAATGCTTACTGAACGAGATTTCTTGTTCGTGTTCGTTCATTAAAGAAATGAATATGTTCATGAACTATACGCAAACATAAACGAAGGCAAGCAAGCGCATACAAATATTTATAAACATTAATGACCACAAATGGAATTTCTAAAAACAAACAAATACAAAACATCATATATTGATTTTATAGTTAAAATCACAAAGATTATGTAATATCCACAAAAGATAAAGACTAAATTTACAAATTTCGTCCTTTATGTTTGTGAAAATTATGGAATGGGTCCTTTCGAAAAATGACTTTCACTCAATGTCCCTTTTAACAAAAAGTTCTTACGTAATACGTCCTTTTTACTAACTGAGGTTAAATAATTGAGTAAATTACAAATTTTGTCCTTTAAGTATGTTTAAAATTATAGATCGTGTCCATAAATTTTCATAATTACACTGAGCGTCTTTTATTTAAAAACTTATCACGCTTTATGTCATTTCTACTAACAAAAGTTAAATTTTTCAGTTAGTTTGTGTGATTGGACCATTTTGTCCTTACTTCTTAAAGGACGAAATCTGCAATTGTCACTAACTTTTATTTTTTCATTTTGTTTTATTTTATTTACTTTGTCTTTTTTAATCACTTTTTATTTTATAAACGAATCTGAAATATAATTACTTAATTATTTTTAATATTTTATAAAATATACTTTTATTTATAGGTTTTTAATTTATTATATTTTTTTTTTCTAAAAATTAGTTATCTAACTTTCTAATCATACGAGAACAAATTAGAGAGTACAAAATATATTTTTTATGTTATAAAATTTAAAGTAGTAATCGCTTTTGTTTCACCGTCACTTTTTTTATTACTTTTTTATATAAGAATTTTCAACTATGTTACGCAATTTGGCTTACGGTTATATTAGAGACTGTATGATTTTGATATATGACTTTTTATATTTTACTGGCTTATAATTATTCTAAGTTGAACTTTATGTATAATTAAGCTTTGATTAATATATGGAGTATTTAAGTATTTTTTACTGTAAAATGTGCTTAATCATAAAACCAAACCAAATTAAACCTCTTAGTAATTGTTTGGTTTGGTTTCGTTTTAATTTTAAGTGATTTGGTTTTGATTTATATTGATAAAAATTGCATTTAACTAAAGAAAATATGAATGATTTGTTTATTTAAAAACTCTTGAGTAGTTGTTTAGAGACCTTTTTAGTATATTTTACTTCAAAGTAAAGTTACAAGCTATCAAACTATATTTATATTTAAAAACAAACCATTTGATTGAATACGAAAAATTAGAAATTCATATCATAAACCAAAATCTTACTTTCTCCCATTCGTTTCGAATATAAACCCTAAATCAAATTTGAAATGACTAAAAAATGTTGTACCAAAAATATTAAAAACCGAATTGTCTAATTTCTATTGGTTTTAGTAAAATAAAGTGAACAAATGAAAATAAATTTGTAAAAAAAAAATAAAAATCTATAAATAAAATTACATTTTATAAAAAAAATTATAACTAAATTATTACTAATATTTATAATGATTTTCTTTAAACGAAAGTGGCTAAAAATAAATAAAAGTAACGAAAATAAAATAAGAAAAACATAAAGAAAGAAAGTAAAAGATAATAATAACACATTCTATTCTTATCATTTTAAAAAATAAGTTTATAAAATAAAAGTGATAAAAATAAAAGTAGATAGTAGAGTAGTGACAATTACAGATTTCGTCCTTTAAGAGGTAAGGGCAAAATGATCCATTCACACAAAACTAATTGAACAAGTTAACTTTTGTTAGTAGAAATGACATAAAGCATGATAAGTTTTTAAATAAAGGATGTTCAATGTAATTATGAAAGTTTAAGGATACGATTCATAATTTTAAACATATTTCAGGGACAAAAAATATAATTTACTCTAAATAATTCTGTTATAATCAAGGGCATTATTGTCATTTTATTCATAAAGGGCTATTTTTGTAAGTGTTAATTTTCTTTTTATTCTTCAATTCTATTCATTTTTTCTTTTATTATTTTTATTAATTGATTATTGGGTTATTATATATTATATAATATATATATATATATATATTATTTAATTTATTTATTTTCATTATATATCTATATTATATATACAACATAAAATACCACTAATTTTTATAAAACTATTTTAACTCTAATTAAATAGTTTAATTAATTTAAATCATTTTTTAACATCTAGCTTTCTACCAGCTATATTTAAAAAAAACCATTGAATACCATAATGTATTACTCATCTCATTCATCTTCAATTCTTTTAAAACCCTAAATGGCATATCAATGTGATAACATTTTTTAATTATGTTTATAGTATTCATTTCGATCTATAAAAATGACTCGACACATGAAGATGCTAATTGGAGTCCTTAATTTACCAAGAAATTAACATCTATAATCACCCGTTTAATTCTTAGTTTGTGTTATCTGAATTCTTTTAATGTAATTTTAATTTTTAGTATATTTAGTTCTTAGTTTGTGTAATTTAAAAGTGAATTGTTTAATTTTCATTTTTAGTTAAAATGATAGCATACTTAAAGAAAATATTACAAAATCATAACTCCAAACTGATGATTCTTGAATAAAATTCACATCCAAAACTTAACCTATGGAAATAAAAATACTTCAATCGTATGAAAGAGTGAACAAAATTTTTTAAAAGATAAATAAAAGAAGTTGATCATAATATTGATCGTAGATATTTAAAATAAATTTTATTAAAAAAATTGTTTCGGTTGTAAAAATTAAAAGATACTACATGAAGTTTCTAAAATAAGTTAAATAGTGTTTACGAAAAATATCAACAATCCTTAGAGGAATAAAAACATAAGTCAATTACAAATGAATGAAAAAAGAGTAAGTAAAATCTAAGTATATAAAATAAAACAATTAAAATAGTTTTAAAATGATAAAAGTAAAAATCTAATCAAATAAATAAAAACAAATAAATTTTATTAAAAAATTATTTCAATCTCTAATAGATTTAATATAAACCATAAGCCAAACTGATTAACACTGTTGAAAATTTTATAACAAAATGGTATAAAAATCTTTATACCGTAAGCCAAACTATTTTAAATTTTTTTTAACCAAAATGGTAATAAAAAAAAGTGATGATGAAATAAAACCGATTACTTGTTTAAATCTTATAAAATGAAAAAAGTATATTTGAACTCTCTAATTTGTATTCGTACAATTAGAAAAGTAGATAACTAAATTTTAAAAATGAATATATATATATATATATATATATATATATTATATATATATATATATATCTATACTATATATAATACACAAAGGAGTGTTTCCGTCATAATTTAAGAGATTTAAAAATTTTAAGCACAATGTACAACTCAAAAAATTAAATTCACAGGGGTATTTATGTCATTCAAACACTTTTAAAAAGATGGAACTTTAAAACTATTACACCTACACTCTTGTATATTTTATTATATACAATTTTTTTCATGTTTGTTACAATATGTTTAAAAGAAGAAATTTAGTTTTTTAAATATAAAACTAACCAGAGACGAGTACCATAATGACAAGTGTCACACGCGCCGCATCGCGCGGCACGTTACTAGTATATATATATATATTAAATAAAAAATCTATTATAAAAGTATATTTTGTAAAAAAATAGAAAATAATTAAGTAATAATATTTAAGATTATAAAATAAAAAGTGTATTAAAAAAGATAAAGTAAATAAAATAAAAACATAAAAAAAGAGTAGTGAAAAATTACAGATTTCGTCCTTTAAGTAATAAGGACGAAATGATAATTTACACAAAATTAACTTTTGTTAGTAAAAAGGACATAACGCGTGATAAATTTTCAAATAAAAAACACTCAGTGTATTTATTAAAGTTTAAGGACAAGATCCATAATTTTAATTATACTTATAGGACAAAATTTGTAATTTAAATAAGTACGTAATATAATCATCTCAAACATGACTTTTAAATGGACGAACATAGACGAACGTTAATAAACACATTATCGAACGTTCACGACCGTAAATGAATGAACACAACTTCTCTTCATCTTCGTTCGTTTTACTAAACGAACATAATTTTGTTCATGTTCGTTCTTTCATTTATTAAATGAACGAACATAAACGAAATTCCCGTCAAACGGTTTACGAACTGTTCGCTGAACATATAAGTTACGCTATGTTCCTGAATCTCATTTAAGAAGAGAAATGAAAGGAAATGAATGAAAAATGAAAAATAATTATATTCCTGAGTTTTTTTAAAGAAAATAAAAGGAAACAAAAAACTTTGTGTTCTCGAGTTTTTAAAGGAAGAAAATGAAAATAAATGAAAGAAAAATTTCCAAGAATTTTCCCTAAAAAATAGAAAGAAAAGAAATAAAACACATAAAATTCTTTTGGAACATAAAAATTTAAAATATCTTTTTTTTTCTTATAATTTTTTTCTATCCTTAATTTTCTTTCTTTTAATTTTTTTTCTCTCGTTAATTTCGTTTCACTTTTTTTTTTCTTCTCTTTGTTTATTAAACCGGAAACGCAACGTTAGTAATTATAAAAAAATCCTGTCTTAAGATTATAACCAAATCTTGGGTTTTTAGTGCGTAGTTTTCAATCTTGAGGGATAATTCTCAAGCAATTTTCAACCCATAAAACCCTCTCATCTTCTTCACACTTCAACAGATAAGCCCTCTGCAACACCATGTCCGTAATCCTCCGGGTTTTACCCGACATCGCAATCCGATCCAGACACCTCTCGACCCAAACCCGACCTCTGTTTCGCCTCAATCGCATCATCCTCCAACCCCTTTCACCAAAACCTTTCTCTGCTGTATCTGCTTCCACAACCGAACCCATTGTCACCAACCCCCCATCGATTTCAAAGGAACAACGGCAGCAATCGTACCTGGGTCCGTTCATGAAACCCCTAATCTTGAATGGGTCAGTCGAAATGGGTTGTGTGGTGAATTGAGTGAGAAGGATGTGGGTCGAGAGGTTAGATTGTGTGGGTGGGTCGCACTTCATCGGGGTCATGGTGGGTTAACTTTCGTTAATCTTAGAGACCATTCTGGAATCGTTCAGGTTCGTGGTTCAGTTTCTTGATTTTAACACTAAGTTTTGATTTTGTTTTGTTGGGATTTTGGTTTTGTGTTTACAATACCATTGATTGTTTGTAATGATTAAGGGTCAAATTGGCTTCTTTTATGTTGGATGATTGAAAGAAGAAATTTAACGAAATGAGTTGCAAGTTTACAGTTTTGCATCATTAGATGTGAGTACATAATGAAATTTGTGCAATGGTAACTGAAGGTACCAGTCAGCTAAGCATAAAACTCACAGGTGTCAAGAAAATAGTCATCTTGAAACTTAACCATCTCGAATCATGATAAAAAGATAAGCAGTTTAGACAAGCAGAACACCCTCGAAACAACTTTATCGAAGCATAATAAGCTGATAACAAGTTCTAGTATGCTATTTCAAACAAACCATAAGCAAGTTGCACTTTTTCCCTTGAAAAGTTATCTTAGATTCCCATGTGAGCAAACTAGAATGTGTGTAAACATATCTTAGTTTTGTTCATCGTCACAAATCTTAGGATGTAGATGCAAGTTGAAACCTCTATTAATGCAAAACGTTTGCTAATATTAAAGACAAATTAATGAATTTAGAACAGAATACTGGTATATTAAAGAAATTAAATAACAAATGATATCATGACTTTGTTGCTATGAAATTTCCTTGCAAATAATTGATATGATATTCAATAATTGAGTAGTGAATGCTGTGCATTTTTCATATTAATGAACCAACACATAATTGACAGCCAAAACATATAAAAGATTAACAGAAACAAATTTCAAACTATTGATTGGTCAAACTGATTAAAGAACTTAAACCTTCCCTTACGTATTGAAACCAGATTGGTGGGGCTACAGTAGTTGATAGTGTGAGGATCGTCCTTGTTTGACTAGATGGCAATGACGAGGGCCTGAAAACCCTGTGGAACCACACCTCCTATGATGGACTGCCTTAGATGTGTTTGACCATCCGCTTGTCTGCTTCTCCTTCGCGATGGACTGCAGTAGATATAATAAGAAAATTTGGACCTTTTGCACACTTAACCCTAACAAAAGGGGGGCTTAAAATTTAGGGGGCTAAAGCTGTTGTTATTTGTTCTATAGAGATTAGGGCCTTGGCTGGTCCTGGAAATTAGAGCATGTTACTATCTTCCTTTGGAATTAGATTCATGAATGAATGATTATGGAATTTGAAAAAGCAGGTTACAACACTTCCAAATGAATTCCCTGAAGCTCATTCTATGGTGAATGACTTGAGACTTGAGTATGTAGTTTCTATACAAGGTGTTGTTCGGCTCCGTCCAAGTGATTCGGTTAATAAAAACATGAAGACCGGCATGATAGAGGTGGGATCACATGTGATTAAACTCTTTAAAACTTTATCTTTATGTCTTCATGTTGTAATTTAATTATTAATATATACCTCAGGTCACTGCACAACAAGTTCAGGTGTTGAATTCGGTGAAGACTAAGTTGCCATTCTTGGTTACTAGTGCAGATGATGCAAAAGATTCCATTAAAGAGGAAATTCGCTTGAGGTAGCCTTTATTTGGGCAAGCAAGCAACTTGGTTTTATGATTATTGCCATTACTTTATTAAAGATGGTTTTAGTCCATTTGGCTATTCTTTTGGATAAAAGAGTTATTAAGGTCAATTTTGTAGATATCGTTGCCTTGATTTACGTCGACCACAAATGAATTCCAACATAATGCTGCGACATCAAGTGATAAAGCTCATGCGAAGGTATTTAGAAGATGTGCATGGTTTTGTGGAGGTATTCTTTATAGAATTTAACTTTGTTTTTCAAATACAAAACATTTGGCTTCTCAAGTAGTCAAGTTTTAATCTGTAGACTTTGTTGACTCTGAATTTCTCATGGGTGTAAGGTAGATTGAGACTCCAATACTCTCTAGGTCAACTCCTGAAGGCGCTCGGGATTATTTGGTTCCATCGAGAGTTCAGGTAATTTTATTGATATTTTTATTTCTACGTTTTTGCTCGTTTTTTACATGAACAACAAATTTTGTGCTGGTTATCTATTATTTTGTTTAATCTGCTCTTTTGTTAGTCTTAAGTTACTTAAAGCCATGTGTGACATGATTTATGTATATATATCATTATATTGTAACACAAGTGTTTAAAAGTATTTATTTGCATAGCTATATTGTTAATTTCTTATCTCTTCTGTACCATGGCCAGACTTACTCACACTCAGTGTTGTAAAAATTGCTAGGCGCTAGTCGGGCGGTGAGGTACCGACTAGTGATTATGGAATTGTTATATATAAATTTCAATTTTATATATAAATACACACATTTTTATATGTATTTTTTATAAAATGTCAGAGTTATATATATATGCACACATATTTGGCCGGAATTTCTAAGTTTCGGCCGAAATTTCCAAGATTTGGCCAGAAATTTTGAATCTCGCCGGAATCACCGATTTTTGGCTGGCTAGTCCGATTTTTGACCATAGTTGACCGATTACCGACTAATTGACCAATTAGGTCAAAATTACAGGGTGAGGCAGCGATTAGCGATATCGATTAATTGGCGATTAATCCCGATTTTTACAACATTGTTGACACTTGCTTCTTACTTGGGCCTATTAACTTCTCAACTTAGGATACACATCTCACACGCGGTGATAATACTTGGTGAAAACCATGGTTATTTGCAACTCAAAACAAGCCTCACACAAAAATATTGTCATATTTAACATGCTTGTAAAACACTCACTCTTTCCTTTTTAAAATACTTTTCGTTTCATTTTCCCATGCGGCCATGCTTTACTTATGCTTGGTGTGCGAGAAGAAGAAACCACATTCACATTCTTGCCATTGGAAATTTATATTGTCTACTTTGCTTGGTGGATGAGTACCCACAATTACAACAAGCACGTTTGTGTTTAGAAAATGGATATACATGCATTGGATCCTTGCTTACATTAAATGCATCACCTTCATAAATTTCAACTTTCATTTACATGCATTGCTAACACATAACTTTCGGTTGGACTTACTAGATTGAAGATTCTTTCATGTATGTGCTATGCATCTTTCTTTCATGTATGTGCTATGCATGCACACACACTTTACACACAGTCATATACACATTTTGATATGCATCCCATTTTTAGCAAAACTCACCTTTGCTTTTGGTTGACATTGCAATTTCACATCTCCAACACCTATTGAGATATAAATACACAGGAAGTGTCCAAATCTTACACTAATTATCCAAGTATTGCTACATACTTTGCCTGGGTTCCCTAATATTTTCACCAATTTAGTGTGAAAAGCTTATTAAATATATGCTTACACAAAGTTTGGTTCAATTCCAATGTATGCACTAAATTTGCACACCAACTTTTAATGTAAGTGATTCTTAATATACGTTGCAATTTATTTAAATAAAATTATTTTAATGTAAATTTAAAACATATTATTTTATTTGATGAATACATAGGAGATGGTTTTGCTTGCATAGCTAATAACATGACGATAATAATGGCGACACTAAACTAACCAACAAAGCAAAACTACAAAAACAAGAAAACTGCCATAGTGCCATATAATGCAACACTCAACAGAGAAATGTAAGTTTCTTTTAGTAAGATAATTGTTTAAGGTTTGATATACATTTAAAGATTTGATATACTCATATAAATATAAATCCATAATGTACTCAAGTTTTGCCAAAGAACATCTAAAAGTACTATGAGTAGATAGTATATGCTAGTAGGATTTGTTTAGTGAAGTGCAACTAATACGAAACATGTGAACAATCTACGGTTAGTGAACAACTGAACATGTCCATTAAAACACTTCGAACCGAAAATTTCATCTTTTATCAGAGAAAAGAAGCAGCCCCATTGCGTTTTATTTGTTATCAAACAGAAACGACAACATCGTCACATACTAACATATAAATATGTAACATAAAACTTAAATTTTATTTTTTTCCAAAAATAATGTCTAACTGTGCTTGTAATTCATTGCTTCAAACTCTATCTTAGATGTCTTTCTGTTTTGTATAGCATACATATGCCAAAGTATTTGCAATTGAAGCAAACTGATTCTAGATATCTTATTAATATTTGAATTTGTTCAAGAATGTTGTAGTAGTTGTATCCTGATTCACCCTAGTTCACTTTATGAAGCCAGGAACATTCTATGCTTTGCCCCAAAGTCCACAGTTGTTCAAGCAAATGCTAATGGTCTCCGGTTTTGACAAATACTATCAAATAGCAAGGTAACCTTTTATCTATCTTATTCTTATTAATCGTGATTTTATCTATTTTTCAACTAATTCCAGCATTTTATTTGCTACAGATGTTTTAGGGATGAAGATCTAAGGGCAGATAGGCAACCTGAATTCACACAATTGGATATGGAATTAGCTTTCACTCCTCTTGAGGACATGTTAAGCCTCAATGAAGATTTGATTAGAAAGGTTAGAAACACTTTACATGCAATGAAAGAAGCTCTCTTCTTATTCTAAATTATTATTCTTTTTTTTTGGGTAATAAATTTTTTGACTCCAGCACTGACGTTGCAGGTTTTTTAGATATTAAAGGTGTTGAGCTGCCAAACCCTTTCCCGAGGCTTACATATGCCGAGGCAATGAACCGCTATGGTTCAGACAGACCAGATACCCGTTTTGGTCTTGAACTCAAAGATGTAAATATTATGTTCATAAGGCATATTTTTTTCTGCTTTATTTAGTTAGAAGATTCATGTAACCCTTGTACTTTTTATCGTCTTCATTGCAGGTATCTGATATTTTCTCAGATTCTTCTTTCAAAGTTTTCACAGATGCCTTGAATAATGGAGGAATAATCAAAGTATTATGCATCCCTTCAGGTGCAAAAGCTTTTTCCAACACTGCTCTTAAGAAAGGTGACATATTTAGTGAAGCAATTAAATCTGGAGCCAAGGGTTTGCCATTTCTGAAGATACTGGAAGATGGTAATAATTAATATATAAGTATGCTTCTTAAAAGTCACTGTATATGTGCGTGCACATTGAATTTTAGTCAACATACTTTGTTTGTAGGTCAACTCGAAGGGATTCCCGCACTAACATCAAGTTTGGATCCCACTAAGAAAGATTTGTTTTTAAAAAGATGCGAGGCAGGAGCAGGTGACCTTATCTTGTTTGCAGTGGGTCCCGGTTCATCTGTCAACAAAACCTTAGACCGGCTCAGGATGTATGTAGCCAACATCTTGGGTTTGATTGACCATGTGAGTTCTCATTGTAGTACAATTTGACCTACTTATCTCATACTTCTGTGTGTGTGCTTATTATTCTGAAACTTTACTTATTTATTTATTTATTATTATTTTTTTTTTTGCATATATGCAGTCTAAGCATTCTATCCTGTGGGTAACGGAGTTTCCAATGTTTGAATGGAATGATTCTGAGCAGAGGCTTGAGGTTTGTAATATGACATACAAAAGTGTTGACTAAAATTTTAAAAACCACTATTAATGAATGTGAACGCGACTAAAGTTTAAAATTTAATTTTCATTATTATAAAACTCTGCAGGCACTTCATCACCCTTTTACTGCCCCTAACCCTGAAGACATGTATGATCTTGCTTCTGCTCGTGCCTTGGCTTATGACATGGTCTACAATGGAGTCGAGGTACTTTTTTGGTTGAAAATGTTCGCATAGGAAGAGTATTAAGGGTGTTTAGATGTGTGTTTTTAGAGTGATTATTTGATATTTAAAAATTTGAATAAGATAATCAATTGGATCGAAACGAGTCAGAGCAAGAATATGTGTTTGAACGTGCTTTTGCTGTTTGAAGTTGTATTCAGGTGCTTGTTATATAATTATTGAATAGATTAAATATCCAAAAAGGGAAACTTGTGAAATGGGATTTGAAGTCGCTTAAATTAGGTTAAGCGAAGGGTTACATACATTGTTTTTCACATAGTCACATGTATAAAATAGGACCCATAGTCCCATTCATTTTATAAAACGGGAATATTGGATTGGAAACATATGCATCTGACTGACAAGTTGAAATGTTGAATTTTTCATAAGATATTTCAAAAAGATTTATTTTTAAATTGCTTATTCTTTTTTCTAGATTGGTGGAGGAAGTTTGAGAATTTATCGGCGTGATGTCCAGCAAAGGGTTCTAGAAATCGTTGGCATTTCTCTTGAGCAGGTAAGGAGATACAGCTCAGAGTGGTTGTTGGTTGAATACCATATAAAATAAGTAATTAATTATGTAGTCATTTGAAAATTTTGATGGGCCGCCTTCTAGTTATTTTTATATTTATTTGCAGGCTGAAGCCAAGTTCGGTTATCTTCTTGAAGCTCTGGACATGGGTGCTCCTCCGCACGGTACGCAATCCCAAAATAAATAATGAAAAATGTTTGACTAACAAGTCAAATATCAATAAAATATCTATCTATCAAGATTGTAGATATGTTGTTGGCCAAAATCAACACTATCACTTATTTGTAACTTAAACAAATCAGTGGTTTATTTGGAGAAATAAAGTGCTTCGAGAAACAGCACAAGAAAACCCAAGACAGAGACTATTTGAGGTTAAACAGGCTCATTTTCAACGTTATAAACATTTTTAATTTGTCATACAAGAATCACTCTAATAATCATAAGAAAACTTCACTTTTCTGTAGAATAGTTGATCCACATATATATTTTGAAGTTTTATCGCAAGATCATCGTCTATTTTGAATATGAAACTTGACAATCAACATCGTTGACTTTGACAGACATATTGTATTATTCATTTTTTGGACAATTTGGCTTGATTAAACGACGTCGGTTTTACAGGAGGAATTGCTTATGGGTTGGATCGGTTGGTGATGCTACTGAGCGGTAGCAGTTCAATAAGAGATGTGATAGCTTTCCCCAAAACCACCACCGCACAGTGTGCTCTTACTCATTCTCCTTCAGAGGTTGATCCTCAACAGCTCAGAGATCTCTCTTATCGCCTTCAGTAGACTTGATGCCAAATTTTTTTATTAAAAACCCTTTACAAACATTCACCACTTGTAATTTAAATTTTTGTTTGTATTAGTTATCAACAATAACATTGCTTTGGATGTTAGATTGAGATCCATATCTAGGTCAGAATAAGGTTGATATATAAGGTGATTTGAGGTGTTTTCGAAAACGAGCTCTATTAGGGTGGTGGGTGTGCATGTAGCACGACATTGGTATGATGAAGTTGGAAACTTGTCATACTTGACCATCATGACTGAATGGTCTAGTTTGTGAGAATTCACAAGGACCTTTAGTAGGTCTTGCTACCGGAACCGGGTACGGGTACGACCCGGTATAGTTGAACCCGGTTTGTACCCGGAAAAAACCCGTAGGGTTGGAACCGGGTATTAGTTTCTAGATTTTCTTAGAACCCGACCCGACCCGGAACCGGTTGAACCCGGGTTGGACCCGGTTTTGCCCTTTTTTTTTTTTATTTAAAAGTAGTTGTTTTTTAACGGTTATTTAGCCGTTGGGATCGATTTTTGGCTGTTTTTTTGTCACTTTTAGGCTTATAAGTTAGTATAAATAGGTGTAGGTTGATATGGTTTAATACCCAAGTCTCAAACGCAAAAACATACGCAAAAAACGCAAAAAATATTCTCGTTTACTCTCGTTTTACACGTTCACTCTCTTCAATTTGATATGGCTTACTCACAATCTTCCGTTGGTCAAGGTTCGTCCAACGCTCCAACCGTCGTTCGTGTCATTCAAGAAAAGAAAAAAAAAAAAAAAAAAAAAAAACCCGGTTGGACCCGGGTTTCATACCCTACCCGAACCCGACCCGACCCTACCCGGGTATACCGGGTAGGGTTTTTATGCTACTGAACCCGACCCGGGTTCGTACCCGGATTCACCAATACCCGGGTACAAAAAACCCGGTTGGGCCAAACCCGGGTTGTACCCGGTTTTCGGGTCCGGCCCAAACCCGAAATGCCCGTCTCTACCCTCACCCACACACACAAAAAAAAGTAATATTAAATACAGGGTGTTTCAGAAAAAGATAAAATATTTAAGTAAAAAATGAAAGGGTTCAAAAGGTTAATAGAAATCTGATGTGACAGTTGATGTTGCGCATCTATGGGTTTTTGTTTTACCAGACATTAGATATGCTTTTACGATCTTACCCTAGTTTAAAAGGGTAACCAGTCTCTTTTGCCAAAAAAAAAAAGTTGGAAATTAGATTTACTTATATATTACATAAAAATGAACATTGCCTAAACTTAATCTAGAGTTCCAATTTTTTAAAACGAGTAAACTTATCAATAGGATATTCTTATGTTAAGTGATATACGCTCCAATAAAAAATGTTGTGGGTTCTAGCATTGTAGAATGTAGGATATGATGATTTTATTCTATAAAATCTAGGTGGTACTATTCAAATATAAAATAAACTTTACTAGTAAATGTTCTAGGTACATCAATTGTACATTTCAAGTAAAAAAGGTTGTGTTGTTGAAAAAAAAAAACATACAAGTGCCATAAGTGAAATTATTGTAATAGTTGTTGAAAGTCCACATAAGTGCAAGCTCAAATCTAGCCTTATTTCACATTATCTGTGGTTAGAACTTAGAAATTCATGACCAAGACTCTATTAGTTGTTTTGATTATTGGATTTTGAAGTTTTACTTCTTCTATTTTCAAAACATACAAAGGATTTTGATTTCCGTTGTTTATAAACTTACAATATTTAATTTATTTATTTCTAATCATATAACAAAAGAAGTTCAATAAAACATTAATGTATAGAGAGAATAAAAGGGTTTATCTGGCCTTTTGCTTTACGCTCATATAGTTAGGGAAAATATTCAGGTCAATAATTTGGTAATTAACAATGTTATGATGTTGACGTAAGAGTTGTCTTTACAAGTATCCTTCATGTCTTCAGGGTTACAAGTTCAACTTCACACTTGTTCTTGTTTATGTTCTCTTTGTCATCATTGTCGTCAAACTACGAAGCAAGTTTCGTGATGGGGTTTGGGGATGGAAAGGTTACCGGAAGGGAAGAAGGATCTAGAATGTTTGGTGGTGGTGACGATGGTGGTTGGTTGGTGGTAATGGTGGCGGTGCATGGTAACCCTTGAGGTCACCATTTGTAACAGATAAACGATAGTTACTTCATAACTTCTTATCATATGTGCGGAAAAAAAACCTGCAAAGCATTATCTATTAGAGAACAACCATATATAAGGATATAAAATGGATAATTACAAAAGAAACCTAATCTAATCATAATTTTCAATTATATTAAAGATAACTATAAAACATTAAAAAAAAAACCCTATCTTATATATTTAATTTAACAAAAACTAACATATTGTATTTAGGTTAGGGTTATAATAAAAAGAATATTTAATCTAAAAAGTCTAAGAATTAATTGTGGGCTTGACAGTTATAAAGAACATGACATATTGATCATTGTGTTAAATACATCACCTCATTGTATCATATACGTTCATTGTGTCATATACTTAACATAATTTATTATATGTATTAATCACTGTATTTTACGTTTTATATCATTTTGTGTTATTGTCATTGTTTCTATAAATTATATAAATTTGTTATCAATCATTATGTTTTACAATTAGAGGTGCATAATAATATACTTTCACCAATGAATTTATGAAACTCATAGTGTTAATAATAATACAATGTGTTATTTTTATCATTAGTTTTTATATATTATATAAACTTGTTGTTATCTATAATTGATTTTACAATTAGAATTATATAATGATTGTTTTTCACTAATGTATTTTTTAAAACTCATAGTATTCAAGATTACATAATAACGATCAAAAAACACAATGAGACATTGTGTTATTTTATTATTGTTTTTAATGTATTAGATTAATTAGTTGTTAATTTATTAATGTATTTTACATATTAAAGATACACAATAAGTTTATTCCGTCATTTTACTTTTTTAAAATTCATCATTTTAGAAAAGCACAATAGTATTTAGAAAAACACAATAACTAATAAAAAATATAATGATAAAATATGAGCTTAAAAACATAAAAAAAATTATAAAAATTTATATAACAATATTGTACTCGTTTTAAAGATAAAAATATAGTTTATGGTGTAATTTTTATAAAAAAAATAATGTCGTACATAAAAGTTATGAACGTTTAAAAAAATGAGAGAATTTGCAAAAAGTCAACAAAAGTGGCTGTTACTAAAATACATCTCTAACAAACTTTTTCTACAAATTGGTCTCAATTATTGATTAAGACGATAGATCGTTAATATTACTTATGAAAGAGATTCAAATACAAAGTATATTTTTGCTACAAAGTATGAGAAAACACAATGAGTCAAAAAAAGTTACAAAAAAATTATATCTCACAATCTAAATCGAATTTCAAAAAAGTAATTCCGATCTTTTGTTCCCCTAGCCGTCCTCACTAAGAAAAAAATAAACGAAAAATAAAAAATAAAAAATAAATTAACGTTTTTTTTATTGTGTCATTTATGAAAGACAAATGACGTCATTGTGTCATTATGAAAGACACAATGACGTCATTGTGTCATAAAAGAAACAATGGAATTTTTTTTTTATTTTTGCTGAAAGAGGAAGACGAAAGGAACAGAGATTCCGAAATACTTTTTTGAAATTCAATTTAGATTGTGAGATATAATTTTTTTTATGATTTTTTTAGTCTCATTGTTTCTTTTCATACTTTGTAGCAAAAATATATTTTATAGAATAAACTCACCCATTACTTATTATACTTTTTAGTTTAGAGCCATGTGTATTTAAACATTTCCTTTATATTTAATATATATCACTTCTATGGAGTTTTTTTTCTCAAAAAAGTGTTGGTAGAAAAATTATTTACCAAAATAGGTGATTCTAAAAATATTTATTAAAATGGGTATTTAAAAAAAAACTTTTTTTCTCACTCTTAATTGTATAGAATAAAAACATTTCTATTTAAGAAATGTTCATTAAGAAATTTTCGCATCAGAACATGAAGAAATCTATGTCTAAACGTAAAAAAGTTGTCGCATCTGAACGTTGATAAATATAATGTAATAATTAATAAATTAACTACATAAAAATAGTTTTTAACACTTTAAAATAATATTTCATTATTATGAAAACCATTTAAAAAATATAAGTTACTTAAAATATTTTAAAAAGGTTAATTTTAAAACTATTTAAAAACTAAAGTTTAATATATTAGAAAAAAGACGTAAGACTAAATTAAGAGTTGAAGACAAAATATTAAATTAAAAACAATTTAATGTTTTACGGCAGTGGATTAATACAAAAGTTATAACTTTTTCCTTATGTTTTTCTTAAGAAAATTTTTGTTTACAAAATAGGTTTTTTATCTAATGGAATTAGGAGCGAGAAAATAATAATTTTAAAAAATACTCATTTTAATAAATATTTTTCAATCCATCCATTTTCATAAATAATTTTTCCATCAACACTATTTTGAAAAAAAAAAATCTTGTCTATGCCTCCTCAAGCTATTTGCGGTATTAATTTGATGTCCGGCTTGGAACAAATTACAAAAAATAAAACTTAAATTTGAAAACACAGATATTGATTCTATTTTTTGTTCTTGATATGTGATTGATTTGAATTTATATTAAAATTCATGATCGGTGTTTGATTTGAATTTATCATGATATGTAAGATTGGGATTGACGCCTGATTAAATTTGCTTCGTTTTTTTTGAGTTTAGAGTCGATGATTGATTTGTAAAAATAAAATGAATAAAATGTAATCTATATCTGACACCAAAAGCAATGAAAAGAAGCAGAAAGACATAAGAAAAAAACAAGAACTCTAAGGCTTGATATCATATAAAAAATAAAAATCGACACTACACATTTCTACCTTTCTATTTTAATTAAGTTGATTCAACTAAAAAGTTATGTTTATACTAAATTAAGTCCTAGACGTGTTCTTTTGTTCTTCATTTATTTCTAGTTCTTTAATAAACTTTCCCTCAAGCGACCCATATTTTGGATATAAAAAAAGCATCATTTTCAACAAGTCAAAACTATTACTAAAGGTAAAGTTGAAGGGTTGAAAGAGCATTAACAAACACTTCAAGGGTTGAACATGCCATTTTCCCAAATTCATGGGACTTGTGCAAGATTGTATATTAATGATGGATGTATCACATGATATATAAAAATATTAAATGAACAAGTGTCAAAACATGTGTGAAGTCAAGTGAAGTAGGATGGATATAACCAACGGTGGAAGCCCATTGTTTAATTTAGCATGAAAGCCCTTTTTATTTTCTTTATTTATATTTTGATATTTTTTTTAATTTTTTAATTTTTAGTATGAAAGCCCTTCTGGCGCCACCATCCCTCATCTTTATCCAATCTCATTCTCACACACAGCTCTTAGCCAGCCTGCCAAATCACCATCATCAACTCATCATCATTGTTATGACTCCATAATAAGCCAAAATTTGTGAGAAAGCAAGATTGACCATTTTTGTAAGGCTGGTTTTGTGATTGTGTTAGATTATTTTGTGAATGTGTATGGTTGTGTATTATTTTTTATATAAGTTTTGAACCACTTGGTATTTTGTTAATATTTAGTGGGTGTTTGGGAATGTTTTTTTTTTTATCAACTTTTAACTTTTTAACTTTTAAAAAGTTAAAAAGTCATTTTATAGTGTTTGATAATGTAATGATTGTGAGGGAAATACGTTAATAAGTCAGTCCATACTAACTTATTAACTTATTGAAAAAGTTAATAAGTCAATAAGTTGTTTTTATAAGTCCCAAACACACCCTTAACTTTATATAATATTAATAAATAATCTAAGAAATATGAGAATTTGTTTAAACAATTCATTTATATTATAAGCTAAATTTAACAATTTTAAAATAATTTCTAATCAATTAATTTTCATATGTTCTCCTTTTAAATGTTAACAACTTTCATACACATGTGTAGATTAAAGCTTATAATGACTGTATATAGGTGTAGATGTTTACAGTACATGAATACATGTAAATTTATTATTACATCCTATGATGTATATATAGAATAAAGATCATTTTTTTGAACGACCAATATTATGACTATAAAAGTGTGCTAGCGGGAACTTGGGCTAAAAACAAAAGATAAAACTTAGACGAACAAATTGAATCAAATACGAAACACCAAGAAAAACACCTATACCGACAATGACAACATTGGGCATTAAGAACATTCAAACGAATACACTTGACTATATCTCCCAATCAATCAAGTTACATGAAGCGTACAATCTGTTCATACTATTTATATTTTTTTTAACGTTTGAATTGATGCGGTGATTAATTGTATATACTTTAATATTTTTTTTTCTTTTTAACTTACACTATAGAATTGAGACTTGCGTTATCTTTATCTGAGATATTATTGATATATATTCTTTAAAAATATATTTTTTTAAGAAACATTTATACACTTATAATAATCGTTTGAACTAGCTACAACAATGCATCTAATTGATCCAATTACGACAACACTTAAAAAGACATTTGTAATTTTATTAAGGCATATTTCTTCATCTAAAATATGTGTGTCACATCAATGACACACTATACGTTTCTCAAGAAAACCGACCTATATAAATATGAGAAAATTCTCAAAATATCTTATTTCTCTCATTTTCCCTCAAAATGTCCCCCTCAAAAATTATTTCTCAAAATATTCCCTCCGGACAAGATGTCGACATCTCTATAAACAGGCGCGGAGACTTGTTTAGTAGAACCAGTAAACAATAGACATGTGCATGCGGGCTTGTACCAAGCAGGCGGGTTACCGTTCCTTGCAGGCGGGCGTCTGCTTAGGTCACGTGTTCATTTTTTACAATTTCCTGCTATACAGACACCCGCTTCTACTTATACAAGCGTCGACGTCTTGTTTGATAGAGACATTTTGAGCAATAATTTTTAAAGATAATATTTTAAGAGAAAAAAAAAAAAAAAGATAAGCATATCAAGAATTTTCATATATATATATATATATATATATGTATATATATGTATGTATGTATGTATGTATGTATGTATGTATGTATGTATGTATGTATGTATGTATGTATGTATGTATGTATGTATGTATGTATGTATGTATGTATGTATGTATGTATGTATGTATGTATGTATGTGTATGTATGTATGTATTATGTATGTATGTATGTACGTACGTACACACATTAAAGTCTAGTCGGCAAATGACATGCCACACCACATAGGTTATGCTACAATAAAGTCTAGCCGGCAAATGAACGTAAATTCTTAAGTTAGGTTCCTCACCGACATAAAAGTATACAACACGCAGTATGTTTTTTGTAAACCTAAAACATAAAACATCGTGAAGTCACTCCAATTGTTACTTGACAGCATAGTGATCTACCTTGATGGTCTTTGGTTGTTCTATGCTTTTTTTTTATTTATTTTTATATCAATTTCCTAATTTTTACCTTGTGAGTTATGAATTTACATATTTTTTGTCTTTTAGTTTATATGATCTTTTATTCTTGATGCTACCAAAGGATGACACAAGAAGTATGAAAGTTATCTTGCCTTCTTATATTTAATTTTCTCTATTTGATTGCAAAGCATACGAACAACATACGTTAAAAGATAAAGTATGTTTTCGGCTGAATGTAGCGTCTTTTAATTACTCATCTAATGTTTTAAACTTAATGTTACCAAAAGAATAATATTAGAAGCGTGAAAGTGAAGTCGGCCTTTTTATATGTATTATAAAGTGTAGGAGCAACATACATACGTTTTATACTTTTTTGGGTTGAATATAGTGTTTCGTGTATTCATTGAAGCATGTATGTGGATATGATTGAGTCCCAACTTTTTATAGACTAGTCGATAGAGTTAGGTTTGTTCAGAGCGAAAAAGTTATCACGAGAACAACAACAATTACACATGACAGAAAGCCAGATACCATACTCTTCGAACTTTGATGATAGCTATAAATAAGTTGATCCTTTGGATTAGGCACCTACTATCACTTCATTCATATCTCCTAATTTATCGCATGGACCAATAACTTATGTAGGATATGCATATATCTTCGTCAAATTTCAAACCTAAACGTTATTCAATTCCATATTTTGATGGGTTAGAATTGCAGGATTCTTCAAAATATAAAATAGTTTAAATGGAAAAAGCTATTATAAAAGAAATGTTTCTAGAGGAGCATGTATACAAAGGGGTGAAAATGACTACTTTTTTCTTGTAACAATCCCTGCTTTTGTTGAAACGAGTTAAAAGACAAGAAATAGTAAGGACGAATGTTCATAGGTCAATCCTCAAAAAGCTAGTAAATTCTAGACTTTCTTCCTTTAAAAATATAGATTAAATAGAATAAATTTGGTGAAGTCAATGACACGAGGATACACCAAATGGAAAAAAAACCAAGAACCTTACTAATCCAACCATGAAACAACTTGTTTTAAAACAAAGTCTCACTCACACACAAACATATATCTATGAACTATTAAATAATTAAAAGTTATTTTATTTACTTGATTGATACATTATCTGATGATTCAACAAAACTATGTCATATAGTAGCTTTAGTTACCCATGTATTACACACGGAAGTATGAAGAGTTAATTATTAAATAACATAAAAATAAAAATAAAATCAAGTGTGTTATATATTAAATAAGACATAACAACTTTTGATTATAAGGTCACAACTGAGCAAAAACATCATTGTAAACTACATTTGTAGTAACATTAGTAGGTTTACACTCATTATCTAAAGCTAAAAGTTTTAATCCATCTTTATTCTTAACTTGTGACAAGATGTCATAAAGCTGATCATGCGTAAAAATAGGCTCTTTCAAGTATAAGTCGACACTTGACAAAGATTGACCTAAACTTTTGTTTATTGTCATAGTGAAATATACAGTCAAATAAAACTGTCTTCTTTTAGACTTAAAAGGAATACTTTTGACAGGTCAAATCGTGAGCTAGATATTGAGTGGGTGTGAGGATATTAGTATGAAAAAATTAAGATTTGAATAATATACACTGAAAAGTTATATACAATAGTTAGATCAATTTCAAATTATTTTGACCCTGTAATCAAATATAGAGATATAGTATTGAATCAGGTTGGATCGGCCTATTAATGTTCATAATATCTCTGATTAGTTGTTTATTATTATTTATTTAATACTAACTTTAGTAAACCCGTGTATTATACGGGTTGAAAAAATAAAATATTAAATATAATAAAATTTTATGAAATATAAAATGATAATCTAAAATAAGATATGATTAAAATTACATGTGAGTAATAACTATAAGTAATAAAATAACGATATTAATTTTTAAACTTTTGTTTTTAAACTTTCTTTTCAAAAAAAGTTAAACATTTTTTCAAAACAAACCATATTAAAAATGTTATTTTTAAATTTTTTTATTATAACTCCTAATTTTAATTGTTTTTAGTTTATAAAAAAATTATTTTTTAAAAATACCAATTTTAAAATATTTTATATTTTAAAAAAAAAATAGATGTTTTAGAAAAAAAATTAATTGTATATAAAATTATTTTTAAAAATAACATTAATAAAAAGACATATTTCTTAATTTATTAAAAAATTTAATCTAAAAAGAATTAAAATTATTTAATATTTCTTAATTTAGGTAATTATTTAAGAGGAGAGAGATGCGAGAAAATAAAATTAGAGGGTTTAGAAATGTGTCAAATATCTCCTTAAGTTACTCTTTTAGTATTATATATAATTGGTGGATTAATGCGTAGTGAATATACGTATTAACGAGTAAATAAAATAGTTTTTTTCTCTAAATATTAGTGGCTTTTATTTAAATCAACACTATATAGAGGTCGCTTATCGTACAAATGGGAAAAAAGCGGAAATGATGTATAGCCTCAGAAATCAGAATAAGACAAGTGTATATTAAGAGATAGTTTATACGTAATTATGTATCGTGTATAATTACGTATCATTATAATTGTTAGGAAATCATGCATAATTACATGATTACATTATATGCAATTACGTAATATCATGTTACGTTCAAAAGAAGCAAATTACTAATATGTATATTTGTTTATGAAACTAGTAAGCCATACACAAATTATTCGATATAGAATAAGATGAAACTTGATTAACCCTAAAAAAGTCAATATGGTGGATATTCTTTTTCTTGCAATTGAAGCTATATTTTACTTTTAAAATCTTATAATAACTTAATTTTAACCTTTGCACACTTTGCACCAATCTATTAATTCGCATTTGAACATCTCTTATATGTGTGGAATATGAGAGACTTTAGCACACAAAGTCATTCTTTTCAATGATGATAGTCTCATATGTATTTAAGGATGGTACCACACATGAAATGTCTAAGTTTGGAAATGTAAAATTAGAATAACCTAAAGTATTGTTGCTTTTTTCTAAAAAAATTCTTTAGTTTTTTAAAGGAATATATTGGTTTCATGTTGGAAATCACATCATAAATTCAAACAATTTATTCACTTTATTTGAATATAGTTTTCCTATATATTTTTCTATAAATAATAAACTAAAAAAAATGTATATGTGTTATGTGTATAACTTAAGTAATTAATATTGCGTGTAGTCATAAACATATGTGTGTGTAATTATAAATTATCATATAACGTGCGTAGTTATTTTTATAACTTGAGTAGTTATTATTGTGTGTAATCATAAACTTACGTTAGTATAATATCATATAACTTCCATAATTATGTTTTGTAACTTGAGTAGTTATAATTGCATGTAACCATAAACATATATTGCGTAATTACAAACTTAACTTGCATAATTACCATACAACTTGAGTATTATCTTTTGTGCATACTTATGGCGTGAATGATATTACCCTTCTCCCCCAAGAATAGATGCCATGCGATTGTGAATTCAATTCGTACATTTTGTACGTTTTTTGCACTTTGTATAATACCTTGCCTCTCGGTGGGTCGTTGTGTTCAATGACAAAGTCATTTAGAGTTAGAGCGGTGAAGCTTTCTTTAAGGGCAAAGGTTCGAACCCCGTCTATGCTCTATGTCGAAACACAAGAAATGGTGGACCATCTTTTTTATCGGGTTCTTTGTTGCCACAACTATAAAGCGATTGGTAAGTGCATGGTTTGCCATCCTTCAAATCTTCGTATTCTCAACTAGGGACTTAATGGATCTGCACAACAACCTCTAAGTCCTCCACTTTGCCAAAGAAGATAATTAATTGGGTGGTGCTCATCTCCTCTTGGTTATTTGGAAAGCGAGAAACAATCTAATCTTCTCTAACATGTTGTCGTCAATCAATAATCTTTACAAGGAGATAAAGTTGATGGCTTTCTCTGGATAAAAAACCAAACAGACTAAAGAACCTAGATTGGGATAGTTGATGCAACTTTGATCGTAAAAAAAAATATATATATATATATATAACTCAATATCTTATTATCTTCTTCACTTTTCTCTCACCTCATGCACACACGCTTTCTATGGATGATGATATCGTCTTCTCTTATTAACACCATGCAATTCACATTAATCCTTGTTCATTTTCTCTAGATGTCAATTATATAAGTTTGCTTTCTTGGTCAATTTTCTTTAATAATGCTCCGTCGTGGCATTTATCTCCTTGATTGTATGCTCTTTTAATGTTTGTATTCTTGTAACGATCACAAAGAATAGAATGAATTGTTATATATTTAGTTCTTCATACATATCAGTTGTTTGTGGTTTTCCTCTAAGAAAAGTAGCACGGCTTGTTATATCATCTTATGATTGTGTTTCTTTAAATTATAGTGGGTAGAGCTCATGTATCTACTTTTAGCACTGAAGTTAAAAATCAAACTAAATGGATTTGAAAAAGAAAGTGGTTTTAGTACGTGAAGCAAATTAGATAGCTTGAAGCTCATTATAAACTTGTGTATCAAAACCCTATATGTCGGTGAATCAAATCTTAAAAGTTGGGCTTGTCAATCTAACAATTAAGACCCACTGCTTATATTCATGTCCAACAAAAGTCATTCACCAATGATTAACCCTATAAAGGTGGTTATAACATTGTATTAGGTCAGATACACTATTGTAAAAGGTTAAGCGCATCATTATATATATATATATATAGGGTTAGGATCATTACAGAACCATTTTTTATTTTCAGAACCACAGAACCATTGATTTACATAAATGTGAATTAAGTCTGGTGATACTTGAGCTGTTTTACATATGTGTATATCAGACATGAACAATAAACTATGTAAAACAACTAAATATCACAGTTTTAACTTACATTTATGTAAATCAATGATTCGTAATTTACATTTATGTAAATCAACGGTTCTTTTGGTTCTGAAAATAAAAAGTGGTTCTGTCATGATCCTAACACACACGTACTAAAACTAGTTATTACATTGAATCAAACCGAAGTATTTGGAAGAGCTCTTATAATAGCTTGTAAGGGCACTTATATGGTCTAACTAATTCTTGGTCATTATATACATATTTTAATCGTTGTTGTCATAAGTTTAATGCGCTAGTTTGCACTTGTGCGTCAAAACACATCACAATAGGGTATCAAACTTGCAAGCTAGACCTCCACAAGGGACACTACACCTTGACCATTACACAATTGTAATCAATAATCCATTGGCCCTCCTAAAAACGTTACTTCTAGATTAATACAATACTTGTATCAAAACAAAGTGCATAAAGTTTTAAGTTCACATAATAATTTAAAATTAAAAAAAAAAGTTGAAGTATGTTCAAACCCTGTCACAATCTTCACATCCTAAGTAATCCTGTTAAAGGAGAGGGAGTCGTCCCCTTTTTCTTGTATAACACATCATAATCACATTAGGTTTTTTTTTATTTTCTCCAAATTTCTTCATTTTAAAAGATGTCATCTCATTTTCCTTCGGGTGCATATGTGTGTGGTACAATAAAACTCCCATACCCACAATTCAACTGGTAAAGCTTAGTGAATATTCACTAAGCAGGGGACTTTTTATTTGAAGCCAGGTTGCGAAAGTAATGTTCCTACTTGGTTTTGGTTTTGGGTTTTACCCATCCCTTCTCGATTCCCATTACATGTTACCTTAAACTAATATATATATATATATATATAATTTTTTAAAAACAGTTCATAATTTATTTATATTAATCACATATATCATCTCTTGCATAGATAGGAATGTGTGTTACCAACATGTCCCTTTCTTGACAAAACATTAAAAAAATTAGAAAGGTGAGATTCCATTTACCAAACGGACCGTTTCTGTAACATGTCTAGAAAAAAATGATCGAATTGAAGCAACTGAAAGCCTAGGGACCGTTTCTGTACCATGCCTAAAAAGAGGACCTATTTGAAGAAACTAAAACCAGAGGGATCATTTCTGTAATATGCTTATAATTCCGGGAGGAATTTACAAAGAGCAGATACCATCAAATCGCTGGCATCTTTTTTGGCATACGTGCACACAGCTCATTCCCGCACGCACCATTCTTCAACACGACTAAAATACCCAAAACCCACACCAACGTACAACCCCTATTGCACAAAGTACAACCCACTAACAAATATTAATTACCCTTCCTTAATAATAATATCTCTGGCAAATATTTCCAGCCTGTAATCTCTCTGTCTCGCTCACCCCTCTGTACTAATATTAATAATATAATTATATATATACGGACTTAATTTTAGCAATTTCTCAAATTGGGGATTCTCAATTGCTTCAAATTCTTTGAGAATTACGATCGATTGGCTTGTGGTGTGAAAAGATTGATTCTTGAGGTGTTGTTTGATTTCAACGGGGGGACGCTATGGATCCGTGTCCTTACATTCGAATAGTCGTCGGAAGTTTAGGGTTGAAGTTCGCCGGCGGTGGCGACGGTGGCACTCCGGTGTCGACGGGCTACTGCAAGATTAAGCTCAAGAACTACCGACCCAGGTTGCGGAGATCGCTTCTGTTGCCGACGGTGATGCGAATCAAGTGAATGATCAAGTTCAAGCTTGCTTTAATTTGAAGAAATCGGAGTTTGATAAAGTGGTTGATAAGTCTAGTATGTTGAAGATTGAGGTTTATTCGGGTCGGAAGAGTAGTTCGATTTGTGGGTTTGGGTCGGGTAAGCTTATCGGAGCTGTGACGGTGGGTTTGGACTCTGCGGCGGTTGACGTTGGTGGCGGTGGTGGTAACAGGGGTTGTGTGGTGGTTCGAAACGGGTGGGTGGGGATCGGTGATTCGGGTTCGAAAAACTCGGTTCATCTGCATTTGAGTATTCGGGTCGAACGTGACCCGAGGTTCGTCTTCGAGTTCGACGGTGAACCAGAGTGCAGCCCACAGGTGTTTCAGGTCAACGGCAATGTTCGTCAAGCAGTTTTCACCAGCAAATTCAGCTTCAGAAGCAACAGAGATCAGAATCACAGATCTGAGTAAGTTCGTTTTTCAATTTTATTCTTGCACACAAGATGTTCGACGAAATGCCTCAACGAAAAGTTACAAGAAACTCATTCTAATTATCTTTTTCCAATCCTTATCTTTTACAGTTCATCGCTATCGGAATCACACAGCTCAAAGAGCTGGCTACGATCAATCCGAAACGATAGAGAAAAGCCCGTGAAGGAGCGAAAAGGGTGGTCCATCACAATCCACGATCTCTCGGGCTCCCCCGTGGCGATGGCGTCAATGGTGACGCCGTTCGTGCCATCGCACGGATCCGATAGCGTGAGCGCATCGAATCCGGGCGCGTGGCTCATCCTCCGACCCGGCCACAGCACGTGGAAGCCCTGGGGCCGGTTGGAGGCATGGAGGGAGCCCAAAAAGGACCAAATAGGTTACCGGTTCGAGCTCCTACCCGACGCAGCGGTCAGCGGGCTCGACCCGGTAACCCTAGCGAACTCCACCATCAGTTCGAAAACCGGTGGGAAGTTCACCATAGACATGAGCAACAACGGGAGCTCACCAATGACCACACCCAATGGTAGCTTCGGGTCCGGATCCGGGTCGAGTTCGGACTTTGAGTTCGGGTCGTGGGCGCATTTGATGTACCAGGGGTTTGTGATGTCGTCGACGGTGGGCGGCGGAGGGCGGTGGCGGAGGGCGGAGGTGGAGGTGGGGATACAGCACGTGACGTGTACGGAGGATGCGGCGGCGTTTGTGGCGTTGGCGGCAGCGATGGATTTGTGTGTGGATGCTTGTCAGCCGTTTTCTAGGAAGCTCCGTCAGGAGCTGAGGCACGACGGCGAATAGTTGATGTTTTTGTTTTTGTTTTGTTTTTTTTGCTTGTGGTTTTGCCGGTATTGAATATTCTAGAGGAGGTACAGTCGAATTTACTGTTTTTGTGAGTGTTGTTTTTGGTGAAGGATGAATGCTTGTACAGTTTATTTTTGTTTAAGGAACCAGTTTTTAAATGGTTTTATTGTTTGGATTAGTTGTTTGAGCTTGGTACTCGTATGTCTTCATCATAATATATCATAATTTGTCATAGCACTATTTAGTGCTTTAACCATATCATCGAGTGTCATCGAGTTGTGACAATTGTAGCCGAGTTATCTTGATCTCCAAATCAGCTCGGTGATGGTGGTGGCGCTAAGGATGTCCTTATACCATATTATGGAAGAGAATGTAGCTTATGATGTACGCTCATTCAAGTTGTTTGAGAAACAATATTGTTATCATAAAAATTGGAGATAAATCACATTTTCTTGTCCCCCCATAGATTTGCTGAAGCAATTGATCAACCGTATTCATGGATGTTAGTGTTATTCATGGATGTTAGTGTGTTCATACGAAGAGGAGCGGTGTTTTCTGTAAATACGAGTCAGTTCATTCATTTACGGTGTCTTTCCATGGAGTACATCACAGGCTCTAAAGCCATTCGGCGTACCCCTTGCAGCTCACATGTGAGGGTGCATGATAATGCTCACAATTGTGAGTTGCTCCACGGAACGAAAACAAAATTTGAATTTTTTTTAGATTTCTTTTAATAAATTGGTTTTAAAAATATAAGTGCACGGTGTTGTTCAACTTCTTTATGAACATTCCGACATAAAATTTCATTAAAAACCGAGTCGGTTTCATGACTTTTTGTCTCATAAGCGGATTTGACACATCCTTGTATCGTTAACTTCGATGGTACATATTTACACACTTCGACTAAACCAACAACGATGAGGACTAGATATTTATTCCTTTTTTATTTTATGTTTGTTTTTTTCAATCTCAAGTGATGTATTTATTTATGTTTTGTTATTAATATTACAATTTTTTTTGAAATAAGATTAACTTATAATAATATTATTTAAGTTATATTTTTAAAACGTGAATAAATTTATTAGGATCTAGAAAACTAAAAAAATGTTGAATTGAAGAGTGGTGTGAGTGAAAACCAGTTTCATAGAAGAGCAACAAGGATGAAGATAATATCCGATAATAATATGTTAATGAGTGAAATAACTTTTGTACGTATATAGCCTAATAAGCATTTATATCTTGTGGAGTTGGTTAAACACCATTTCGAATGATGTTTCTTATTATATGTAACAACCTAATTACTAAATACACTAAATGATGTTTCTTGTTTTATGTAAAGACCTAATCACTCAAAATTTTATGAAAGTTACACGAATGTTTGTTCTCTCTTTTTCTAAAGCAAAGTATATAAGAAAATAATTAAATGTTTTTTTTAATCTTTTTCCTATTTGTTATCTTGCACCATCTCTCGATTGTGATGATATTTTCCTTACCATTACTATGGAGCATTGGAGCCAAAGGCCTGCCAAGAAGATACAAATTCTTAATATTATTTAGAACAATGACACACGAACAACTAATTTGAATATAAACATCAAACGAAAACATATCTAAGCAAAAACAAATCACTTCAAACTAAACCAATGAGTACATCAACATGATGAACATTAATACAATCCATAATCAAAGACGAAGAAGATGTAACCCAAACTTTCTCTTGACCTTGATAATTAATGTTTGCTTTCTTAGTCCCAATTTTGATTTAGGTTGCATGTCTTGGTTTAGATTTTTATTTACGATATAGATATTGTCTTCGTCACACATCGGTATCTTTCCTGCATGTTTTTATATAATCATAGGTGTTAATATAATGAATCGTTATATTATTTAGGTTTATACATAATGTGTTTTTGTTTTTGCTATGAGAAAAGTAACACGAATTATTATATTATTCACGGTTGTTTTTATAGAGTTGTAGTGTGTATAGTGCTTATTTAAAAAAAAGATATTGTGAGTGCTAAAGCTAAAATCAAGCTTTAGGGATCAACAAAAGTGATTCGAGTATGTGAGTGAATGCATATAACTTTAGAAAGTTTAATGTGCCATTGTTTTATGTTAACACACTATTATATACATATATATAAATAAGCAACCATTATAACAACGAATCAAACATCAAAAGTTGGATGTATCATTGTAATGGGTTAGACGAATTATTATCTATACTAATATTCATAGACATCAAAACTAACTACAATAGTAAATCAAAAGTAAAAAAGTTAAACGCATTCCACTATTGTGATGTGTTTAACTCTTCAATATAAAAAGTATGTGTTAAACACTTCACAACGGCGAATGAAAGTTGTAAAGTTTGTATGCTGTGGAATGGTTGTGGTGCAACCTCCTTCCCCCCCCCCCCTTTTTTTTTTTCCTTAGGCGCACTATCGTTCCTAAGTAGAGGAACATATCCAAGTAGGGATGACAATGAGCTGGGTATGAGAAATGATTGTTAATCATACTCGCATACACGATTATAAAATCAGGTCCCAAATTGTCTGGTGTCATTAGTAATCACCTATCGGGTTCACTTGCATACTCATAGGTATTCGTTATGCCCGTTTATATCTTATCGTCTAAAACTATGAGTTGGGTGGTCATTACCCTAAATTCAATCATAAACTCACCTAAAAATGAACTTGAATGATCATATACAAAATTACCCTTCTGATAATTCTATTCTTTATATAATTTCAAGTTTTTTTCAACTTCAATATACTACTTATTATTATATAATATATTGATATATCCAATTTTGATGTGAGTAAAAGAGTTTGGTTAACCGGTCTCAAATCTATAAAAGTTTTATAACTAATATCATACCCGATTACACACTTGAATACGCATCCTATAACCAGCACCACTTGTTTCTTGTGTACCCATTAGGTTCGGATTCTTTTACCATCCTCAAGACACATTGTTGTAAAAAGTAGCACTCATAGTTAAGACATGTTTTCTAACATGTACATTTACATATACATAGGAAGAATCTATATCAAATTATTGTGAATAAAGTTCTAGACTTCATGTTATTTTTAACGAAAAAGAACTAAATTATTTAAAAAACATCAGAGCAAAAGAGTTCATAAAACTACTTTTTGATAAAATCTAAGTAAAAAGTTAAAACGTCTAACCGTTTATCTTTTCATTTTTACATGTGTAATTTTTCATATATATCTTACGATTCATTACCTCACCAAATTAGTCTTCGTCGTTAATTTAATGAAGTTTATGGTTAGATTTCATGCTTATAATTAACCAGAATTCATTCTTACACCATATACAAATGAATCAAAGTTTCATAAAGTAACGACATTGATCATAGAGTTAGACTCATTTGATATAATCGATATATATAAAACTATAACGGTACATACAAATGGATAAGTTGATTAAATATATTAATTATATAGTATGGCCTATGAATGAGATGGTGAGCACGATATTGGGGCCTGTGAATGGAAGACAGAACATAACTTGGTTGGAGTTTTCTAGACTTATTATATATATGTGAGCGAATACATTATGGTTTGTGGTCCATCCTACCCCCATCACCATCAACCTTCAAGTGCTCATCAAACGGACAACTAAGGGGTTTTGTATTTTACTTCACTAATCAATTTTGAAAATTATTAAGATATTCCTTCCCATTTTCAAATATAAAGCTATTCAAATTATTTAAAATATTAATATTTATACATGTTTTTAGTAACATCTCATGCAAGTCTTTTATCGTTGTGTCCGCAAGAGAAGGGTTGGGTCACAAGGAATGTTCCACGTAAATATTATAGGTTTTATATTTCGTGAATACTTGGATATTTCTCTAAACCGTGTTAGACAGTTTTCGATTAGAATATTTTGTTGCTAAACATAAGATTTCAATCGGATAAGACCTTGAGAATATGTCAAGAACGACAAATGTTGTTATAAAAACATGTACTAGAATTTGCATATTACTTCCATAATCAAAACTAGGTAGAAGAATCCTGGATTGAAGCCCCAATCTCCCAACTAAGTGATGAACTGAAGCATCGTAATAATTGGGTGAACCATTGCAACATTTCCGTTGGAGGTTAAATGTTACCAGTTGTAATCGCTAGCAACTATCAACAATTGATGCCAACCATCTATTGATATTAATTATCAGTTGCTACTGATGTCCAAAGTTACTATCAATGTACAAAGTTGCCACTAATGTATAAAGTTGTCATCAAGGACTCGAGGTACCAAAGTTTCTGTACGTTCTTTTTTACCTTCTTTTTTTCCTTTTTTATTTGAAAATATCAATATTATAATTAAATTTTAACATATATTGTTTTTTATGGCTTTTAAAATATAAATTTATATAAACTTTTGCATATGTTATTGTAATGTACTTATTTTTATATACATTTCACTGTAAATTTTAATACCAAGATGACTT
This sequence comes from Flaveria sonorensis, assembly GCA_025506505.1. Classification (NCBI taxonomy): domain Eukaryota; kingdom Viridiplantae; phylum Streptophyta; class Magnoliopsida; order Asterales; family Asteraceae; genus Flaveria; species Flaveria sonorensis. Next base: position 14,328,521 of record CM046433.1, on the reverse strand, counting down.
ACTAGAATAGAGCAAGCTAGCCAAATTCTAATTTTTAACTTTTAAAATTGGTTTGGTTTTTCTAATAACTTTTGGTATACAATATTTTATGATATTTTAATTTTTAAATATAAAAATTATTTACATTTAGATATAAACTTTACTCGCAATTAAGTAGTGTCAATAATAGGTGGAAGTGTATAACCACTAGTAATTACTCTTTATCATTGAAAGCAAATGTGATGCTATAAATCAACAGATGTCATTAATAGGTGGAAGGAGATTGCATATTAGTTTCGGTCCATAATACTATTTTTTAATATGGGAAATTTTGTTGTATAAGTAGTTAATTATTCATGAAATATATATATTTTATTTAAAAGTTAGCTAAGTTTAAAGTTAGGTAGGATTAGATGTCAAATACCATGAAGTAGAGTGTTTATTGGCCAACTTCCAGACCATCATTTTCCTATGAAAGTTTTACGAAAAATGTTTGGTGTTCTCACGTAAGTTTGTTGGATATATAGCCTGGATCTCTTGTATCTGGAATTCATATTTTATATATAATTTAATATTTTGTAACGTTAATTTAGATGTGTAACACATTACACACCCGTGAATATATACATAAAATAATTCATATAATAAGGACCACTCGTGTATCATCTTTTCTCCGTCATATCATAAACAAACTTACCTTCAACTATTATATTCATACATACATGAGATGAATATGCGTAATATCTGTTTTCTGTGTGTAATTGAGGAGGAAATGGCAACATGATACTTGTATTACATAACTCATTTAAAACACGTACATACACAAAAATCATTGTGTATCATTGAGCTCTCACCGAGTACGGCGATACAAATATTGATCAGAGATTTCTAGAATCAAGTATCAATAGTTGTTGATGATTGGTTCATAAAGCATGAACCAACTGCTCATACAAATACTATTGTGTAACATTTTCAACTTACGAAAATATGAGAGCATGACTACGTACTCATGACTAAAAAAAATGATGTCTACGCTCAATTACTTCTTGTATTGGGTGGTTTGAGTTAATTAGATTCTCTTCAATGAATAATGGCCACATATTCTCCTGATATTGCACTTTGTCACCATAAAGATAACAGCCAATACTACGATATTCATACAAGAAAAACTACAAAGTATTCAAAAATTCTTCCATAAAACCTTTGTAAATGGTTGTGTTCATCTAAGCTTTGTTAATGCGTTGACAACTCCATCATATGGATAGAGCTGACATGATATGAATTTATGTGCAAACGTTATTCTTATATTGTACTTTATTTCCATGAAAACAACACTCAAGTCAAGCACCATACATTTTCAACGAGAGTAACTTTCAACATTACATTGAAATATTGTTGTTTTCTATACAGATGGTTGGTTTATAAGTTCAATCATGCTAATGTGGTGTTGTGTAGTATTCTTTACTTATAGAAGATGATAAAATGACAGTGTGATGCCATAGATGTAAGTATATATGACAAATGGCAGATAGGTGGGGCGTATCACAGCTTAGTATTCAGTGGTTTGAGTTCAACTCACCATATTTGACGTCTTAACAACACCATCATACAAAGATAGAGTAGCCGGGGGGGACCGGTGGCCAAAGCTTAATGCACTTTATCATCATGAGAAGAACACTTTAATTCAACCACCATGCATTTTTAGTAGTTTGTAGCTTGGCGGTATTTATGTTGAAGATATTATTGTAAGATGGTAAAAGACTGAATAATCTTATTGAATAGTTAGGTTACACAATATAGAGATCACAAGTAACCCTAGAAACCTAACTATGTCCGTATGCTCATTCTGATTAAACCCTAATAATATATTCTAATAGTTATTGTCTACACATTGTCAGGAAAAAAATTGTTGTTGATTATGTTATTTACTTATAACTAGTTTTTACCAGTTGCGTGTTGCAGCGACATCATACACGACGTAATAAATAGTACAGAATAACAATCGACCCGACTTGTCTCCAGATTAAATTCACGTCAAACCGTAAAATAACTCGAATTTATACCGTTGAACGAAAACGTATTATACTTCATTCGTTTTTTTTTTTTCAAACAAAATTATATCGAAACGTAAACCACATCAAAGCATACACAAAAGACACATAGATTACGATCTTCCTGACTTGTTTCAAAACTAAAGTACGTTGAAACGTAGAGTAACTCAAATTTATACCGTCGAATTAAACCATTTTTTAACTCGATTCATTTCCGAACAAAACCTAGATAAAAAAGTAAGCGACCCTCGAAATATAGATCATCTCAAAACGTATATAAAAATATACATGAAAACGTTATATACCAGACCCAACACATACCTAAAAATAAGCACATAAAAATACATGAAAACGTTATATACCAGACCCAACACATACCTAAAAATAAGCACATAAAAAATTATTTTTTTAAATAAAAATTGTACCGAGGTAAACCCGAAATTTTAGAAACTTAAAGAGGTCAAAGTAACGTATCAAAGTTGACCCACATAGATTTGAGTTCAATAAGCAAATATAATTCAATAAAACAAATATAGTTCAATAAACAAATATTATTAATATTTAAATATTATTATCTATCTATATACTATATAAAGCATAACCTTGGGACATAAATGTAATTTTAAAAAAAAATTAAGACACACAATACAACTTCTTAAGCATTAGGTATAAGTGTTCTATGCAATCATTCATATTTTACTCATCATTTAATAACTTCTTCTAACGAATACATTAATTAATTCATATTGTTAATACATTATTTAATAATACAAAATTATTTAATACACTACATTATATATTCTAATATTTATAATACTTTAAATTAACATTTAAATTTATTAATAAGTATTATCTTATTTGAATATTTAACTATATAAGTACTAAATACTTTTATAATAATAATAATTGTTATAATAATAATAATACTAATAATAATAACAATAATAATAATAAAACTTATAAATAAGTGGTATCTTATTTGAATACTTAACTATATAATTACTAAATAATCATATAATAATGATGATAATAATAATCTATATCTATATAATTTATACTATTATATAAAGCATTCGAGGAGGACACACTTGTAATATTACTCAAAATTTAAGACACCTAATATAATTTTTTTTAAATATAAGATAAAAGTGTTACATTCAATAGTTTTTAATTTGCTCATATTTAATAAATTTCTCTTAATTAATACATTATTTAATATATATTTCTTTTAAGTATTATCTTATTTATAATAGTTCAAATTAATATTGTAATATATACATTTATTTTTAAAATTTTTATAACTTAATACTATTTGATTTAAGTATTATTTTATTTAAACACTTAATTATATAATCATTAAATATTTACATAGTTATTATTAATAATAATAATACCCAAATATATTAATGTTTAAGGCAGATCGGAAAAAAAGCTTGATAACACCCATCACATCACTATATATAACAAACAGAAAATGCTATGAGTGGTGAAGATGAAGGTTTTCTTAATACAATCACAATAATTTTCTTTCTCTAAAATAATAGAAAACCTACTTTGTTTTTTTATAATTTTATATTTAAACCTTTAAGGATTTTTTAAAACTAATCACAATATTTTCTCTTTTTTTTTCTTTCAAATTGATACCTACTCATTTTGTCTTTTTTAAAATTTTATAATTAAGCTTTCGAATTAAGTCAAATTTACATTTAGCCAGCTGAACTTTTTTTAAGTTTTATATATAAGCCTTCGAGTTATGTCAAAAAATATTTTAACCAATTTACAATAGAGCTCGTTAATTATAATAAAATCATCATTTACTCATTCGTTATTTTTCTTCTTTGTTTTGAGGTATTTATATTTTTATAGTATTTTTTATTGTACTTTTTTATGAGCGTTTCATGCGTAATATTTTTTTAAATGGTTAGTACTAACGTATAAATCATCAAATTAAAATTTTCAACTTTCATAACCCCATTACATAGTGCGGGTCCCGCACACTAATATAATTATATAGATAAACATCATTATTATTATTTTATCATTATTATTATTGTTCTCTATTACTATAGGAGTAATTAGTTTTACGTTTCATAAAGAAAGGCAACGTCTTAAAGTTACTAATTTTAAAAAATTAATTAAAAATAAAACATGGTGTAAACTAGCTTTCAGTGATTTAGGGTTAGTTTCTATTTATAAAAAATTGCCAAGAAAGTCAGAGAATTATAAAGATTAAACCCATTGATACATTACTGGCTTATTACATTTTTGGCTGCCTGCATTTTCTACCAATTTTCCACAAGATTTCACAGGAGATCAGCTCTTTGAACCAACAAGTTCCCAAATAAAAACCTTGTGGAAATCACAATCACAAACTTCATAATTCAAATCACAACTCATCATGCATTATTCTGCAACAGTATCTTCACCATCGCCAAACGCGTCAAGATCCTCTAAACGTATCAAATCAGTGGCATCTATGGCGTCGTGTTGACCACCATCTAGCTCTTTGGTTTCAGCCATTGTTTTTATTGAACCAGTGTTGTTCTCTTTAGTAGTTAAGATAGTTTGCGGTTCAACAACTGCTGACATATTAGTTAACTTTAAGGATGTTTCTGGTTCTTCTACAACCTGAGTTGAATCAGAATAGTGTTGACCATGATCAGAAGAAAAGTTGACCTTCAAGGCTGATTCAGGCCTCGTTTCTTGAATCGTATCTGTAGTATTCAAAGAAGCCCCATTGGGAACTTGATTTTCATGTTCTGAAATGCCCATTTCAAGAAACTTACTGTAATCCAAAGTTTGGTCATCGTGTTCATGAGTAACTGCGCTAGACGCATCGTCTGCTTTATAGTGTTCTTCGCGTGCCTCATTCACAGTTTGACTTTCACCATCTTTCTCTTCACTTTCGGTTACTGTATCCACTTCATCATCAAACTTATATTGTTCACTTTCATCAATCTCATCATCTTTTTCCTCCTCAACTTCATGTTCATCATCATCTTCCTCTTCACCCTTCTCGGTTCCTTAGGTTGAAGATCTTTCCTTCCTAATTTTATAACTTCATCAATACTACTTGTACTCGATAAGATCTTAGTATCAACAGACTCCAAATCTTTCCTCTTGTAATGGGACCTCTTGATTTGAAAGATCAACCAACAACACACAGCAATTAAGAAACAAATCCTCAAAACGTGCTTGATTTTGACTCCTTGTGACCTTTGGCTTCTAACAGGTGTGTATCTGTGCATATTGAGGCTCACAGATGAGTGTGACTATAGCTTGAATTACGAACAATGAACCTGATTAAACCGAGAAAGATTTAGAATCATTGAGGCAAAACATATGCATCAGAACCTTTAACCTTATCATGATACCATTGTTTACCTCAAGGTGGATTATTAATCTTGGATTAGTAATCTTCAAAACACAATTAGGATCCATAACTGTGCACCAACATTCAAAAAGTGTATCCAAATTATTGCAAAAGATTGTTAATAAACATGTCTAAACCGCCTAAAAAGGATAAATGGCATGTCTATACTGTCCGCCTCGCGCCTAGCCCTAAAGCTCACCCTTCGCGCCTCGAGCCTTTGACTACTATGAATAACAACAATGCAGGAATCAGTGTGGTGTTTACAGAGAGATCAAATTCTGAAATGGGCCTGAAACTTGAATTAGGGCACATGATTAATGAACACTCCCATCTTCCATACATCAATCAAATTGACACTAAAACAGAAAATTAAATAAGAAATCTGATCAACTGATATGAAACCTTAGATTATTCAATCAGTTAGCTACTAAATTACTAATTCACCGACTTTGTACCAACTTCAAAAAAACTAACCCCTATCCCAAACAGTTTTACCAACATCAAAACCACAAGAATTAGGGCAACTAATTATGGGTATTACTCAAACTAAGTTAAACTAAACAAGATTCAGTGAAAAACAAGAAGTTGAAAGACAGAGAGAAGATGGTGGAAGAATACCTTGAAATTGGAAGTTTATGGGCTAAAAATGGAGTAAAGTTTTTATCTTTGGAAATGATATTGCAAATGAAGAGGTCTCTGCAAGTTGATGGTGAGACATTTTTAATCTTACTGTAAATGGGAGATCCGTGAATCTTTTGTGCCAGCTTTTTTTCAGGAAAAGAAAATGCAAAAAGGATGCTTGATATTAAATAGATAATTAGTTTTATGTGGTGTAAATTGCATTCATACGTGTTCATCAATTTTGGGTACAAGAAATCTTCATTGGGTCGAGAGGGAGAAACGAAGGTCGGTGTGAGAAAAAAAGTGTGAATAGAGAAGTTGGTGTTTATGGCCACCGACTGTTCATGAGAGACGTTCGTATGTGAACCTCTTTCGGTAGCAGAGTTTGAACCACGATTTATAGGATGTGGGGGCAAAAGTAAACTATTTTAACTACGGCGAACACTGTATTGTCACATATGACTTTTATTTGTTTTTATCTTTTTATTCATATTGTCACATGAATAAATTTTTCGTCTTTTTAAAATAATCTCTTTAAACATTTTTAATTTTAGAAGTGCATCGGGACGAATGATGAGATGATTATTCAGGTGTGAGACTAATTATAGAAATTGCAAATGATTTAGACGGATATAGATTAGATGATACACACCCTATCTATATTAATAAATTAAAATGTTTTGAAGCCACATGGTATTTTTTTAGGCAGTCCACCTTATTGTTCACTTGTCTTCACTAGAATGAAACTTATATACGGTAGATCCATATTTACTAAAAAAATCTTTATAATTAGTCGTTAAATTCTTAATTTTAGACATATAATTGATATAGAAACTACAAATGTTTATTTAAATTATTTTTAATAAGTAAATCCTATCATCACACAATATTGGAATCAAGATTCGTTCTTTTGTGTTCATGTGATACATTTTTACTGAAAATTTAATAAATTAGATTTTTTATTTTTTCATTTATCTATTTATTAACTTACATTTCACTTCAATTGTTCGTTTTATATCATTATTGACAAGACTTTCTAAATTTATGTGAATATATAATTCGTCATACTATTATAATTATATAATTTATATAAAAAATTAAAAATCATGCACTATATACAAATAAATACATATAGTATATTCTTATGAATAATAATTATCGGCTTTTCGTATATTATTGTTTATAACTTAAAATGTTTGTTATATATAATAATTTTATTGATTCACTAATGTCTTACCTATAAAATATATTAGTTCATACACATATAATATTTATATATAGTTTTTTTCTATATCCATTCGTATGACACACGGGTATCTAATCTAGTTACTTAAATATATTAATATAATATATAATTTAGATAAAACATAATAGATAGGTACGGAATACCAAGATATCCGAGAAATCAAAAAAAAGAAAGTTACTTTTCTCTGGTCGTTACACATTTAACCAACATAATCCACAAATTCAAATAAGAAATATATGTTTTTAATCTTTGGCGGGAAAGTTATTCATGGATCACCGGTTGTTCCCCCAAAATCTTAAAAAAGACTAAACTCTCATGGGAAAATCCTATGAAAGTTCGTAAATTACAATTTAATTTGTCATTAGATAACATAAGCTTTTCGTTGTAACTAGTTTAGATGCAGCGTTATATATACACACTTAAAAATAATAACATTCTCAAGTTTATTGTGCAACACTTTTTAAAAAGAATTTTATGTGAATAAAAAAAGCTGGTACCTTTATGGACTTATTAGCTAAGGTTCACTCAATCAGTAATAGTCTTTTATCTTATAACACTGCCTACTAACATTAATAAAACTAGGATTACAAAAACACGCCTTATACAAAATGTCATAGTTTTTCTCTTACCATCACCATCTTTTTCTTATGTATTTTTGGATTTTGAAGTGCCAAGTTTTTCTTCATTTATATATACACTCACGTGGATATTTCGTCATTAATCTTCATTATCACAATGGTTATCATTTATGTTTAAGGTTCATTATGCTTGTAATCGGTTACAGAGCTTGATCTAATATATAAAAGGGTCGAAAGTCATCAGACCCATAATTTTTTTTTCTATCAATATATCAAAATGGACGGACTCAATATGTATAAAATTTTCGGACGGAATAAGCATGAAGTTTCAATTCTGAGCGAAAACAGAGAAGGCCACCCTCCCCCCCCCCCCCCCCCACCCCCCCCCACCCTCAACTGTCCCTTTAAAAACTCCACCCATGCTCGTCATTGGATAGTTTACTCAGGATACTGGCGAAACTCACAAAAATTCAAAATAAAAGCAAATTTTTTTTTAATTTTCAAACAATACCAAGCAATTACCAGCAGATCCCATGAATTCCAATAAAGGTTTGAAAAAAATTCATCAATGATAGTCGTCGGATAACTTCTAAGTTAATTGTTGTAGGATAACTTAGACACGTCGTTATAACTGATTTAGATTTACCATATAATCCACATTTCGCTAAAGTAAACCTTGCGTATATATATTTTTTAGAACAACAAACACACACAGTAATCTAATAATACTCTTAAATTTACACATTTTTACCGCAAAATTTAAACTCTTAACCGCATGAGAAAAGAAAACCATTATATACATATCAAATATCATTAGACTACAAATCTTTTATTCTCTACCCTGCATGTATAGATCTCATTGTTAGACTTTAACTTATCATGTATCCTTAGGATTAGTTTAATACAGCTTCAAGCGTTTAGGACACTCGTTTTCTCAAAACAGCAAAATATATTAGAATCAAAAGAACTCAAATAAAAACAAGCCGCTTTCCCTCATAAAAGTTTAATAAATGAAACAAAATGCACAAGATAAAACAAAACAATAAAACAAGTCGAAATTAGTTGTCTCTGTTTTGATTTTTTATTTAGATTTATTTTAAAAAAATAATTATTTTGTCTGGACATCCTAATAGTAAAATGACTACATTTTATCCGAGGAAGTGTTTTTCCTTATTTTTATGTGTGATACAGGAACATATTTTTTTTGAACGGCAAATGTACAACCTTGCTTCGAATAATAGGTGTTATCTTAATCGGGCCCATCTATTCTTTTCTCAGCCGGGACCGCAACCCCGACCCCCTTAGGAGGAAACTCATTGCTGAGAAAACCCACTGGCTCAACTTTGAACATTTTGCTCAGAGTGAGAGTTGAACCCATTATCTACCAATATTTACATGTCATGAGTATCTCACATTTACCGGTTGCACTAAGAATCATTGGTGATACATGAATTAATGATAGAACTTGGATACATAATCAGCTTCTGGCCAAGTTGTTGAACACTTGAACCGCCTCATTTGCCTTCAATCCACCCAGGTCTGAACCCTGGGGGTGTTTTGTTTAAGCCCATTTTCTTTACCTCTCTTTTTAGTTTTTCTGTCAACTTTTTTACCTGAGTTTTTTGTTTTGTTTTGCCACATAGCGCGGGTGCTAGATTTATTTTGATACTTAAAGAAAAAACATATTGTTATACAGCATAAATTCATTTATGTACTATGTTTCAACAAATTATAATCTATATTAAAGTTAATGGCCAATAAATTAGTGGTGGGGCTTAAGGAAAGGTGTAGGGTGGACCGAAAATCACGAGACTCAAATAAGTGGGGACGAACTTAATAAGTATATAATTTTCGGTTGAAATACGTATAAATTTTCACTGTTGGCGAAAGAACAGCCCAACAAAGCATAAATAGTACAGGATTTTATTTGAACGTGGCCACGTGACTTTTCTAAATAAATTTGATTGTATTTTAAGTTATGATATTTGCCCCTCTTTTATTCAAGCTGTCATTTAGACTATAAATTTTCCTTCTATTTTTCCTCTTTTGACCTACCATGTTACCACATAAGGGTGCAAACAAATCAAACCGCTCGCGATCTACTTGAGATAGAATCATATAGAAAGTTCAAATCAAACGAGCTTACATATCAAACCCAAGCCTAAAAAATATCGAGCTCAAGCCCTAGCTTCACATATCGAGCTCAAGCCTGCTTGCGAGCCTAAACGAGCTTAAATGAGTCGAGCCGCTCGCGAGCTACTCGAGATTGGATCGATATAAAGATCAAAACGAGATGAGCCTTATCAGGCCCAAGCCTAAAAAACCCATGAAATTATCAAACTCACGAGTCTAAACAAGCTTTTATTATATATTTTTTTCTCAATTTATTAAATATTTTATATGACTAGTTATGATTATATATATAATTATGATAAAACAATTAAATAATATGTATAATATTATATATAAAATAAATAATTATAATTGTATATAAAATTTAACATGGTGCCCAAAATATAATTCAAAAATCGTTGTTTTGACATGCAGCCACTTTTACATAACGTATTTGGTTTGCAGCCACATCGAGTAATCTACTCTAAGCCTCAAGTATTCAATTAAAATTTGTGTTTGTTTTAGGTTTTAGACGAATGTATAATCTTAAACAGAATTTTTTAACATGTAGATCAGGTTTTATGTAAGGAAAACATTGATAGTCGTTATAAAAAGCCTTAAATCCATAATGTCAAATAGATAGTAAAACCTTTTAATAAATTACATTCCTTCTGTTTTATTATTTTTTAAACTCGATGATGCCGGCGCAAAACGCGGATGGATACCCCTAGTATATACTAAATCCGTAAACTTATTATATCACTGCCATTGACCCATTGTTTAGCATGAACACTCTTTAACAGCTTAAATTCTTTTCTTTTTGGCTAGATATTGACACAATAATACAAACAAACAATTTCAACAATAATTTTTATTAGATAGGTGATGTTTAGAGATAGTAGAATGATTAGTTTACTAATTGTTAAGGAAACTTCATTAAGTGATGTGATGATTAGTAGTTAGTTTAAAGCCGAAGTCATGTCTACTTGCTTTGTCTTTTCTTCACTTAACCATTACTAATTTACTCATTGCTTTTCTTTTGATTATTATAACTTAGGCTTACATGCATCATTTTCTTTATGAAAAAAAAAATTAATTAAGAGAATTCAAATATAAGACCATAAAAATACAGAATAAATTTTAAGTAGAGAATTATAAAAAAAACGCATAAACATAAATACTGATGCATAATACATAAAATAAGGACGGTTACGTGATTTCATAATCATTTTATGTATCACAATTAAAACTATAATTAAAATTATTTACATAACCATTTTAAACATCCGTACATATTGTTTTTAACGGTGATCTGCTAATAGCAGTCATTTTTATCACCAGGTCACACTACATTTGGCAAGCACTCACGTAAAACTGTATATGCAAATCTTATATTTCAAATTATTTTATACTAAAGCATTTCCGTATGTTTGTGTTTATATATAAAGAAGAAAAGAATAATTTGTAATCAAGTGAAAGAAGGAAGCGTAAGAGGATCAAGTCATCTTTAGAAACCCTAACAACAGAGACACTTGATGTTATCCCTTTTCCCACAATCATTCCTTCCTCTGTTCCAAATGTCAACAAAACCCACCCCCATCTTAACCATAAACAAACATACACCCTCCCAACTCTTTCAGCACTATATATGTATACATGCAACATTCATAGTAATCTTCTTATATGACACAAATCAACCATAAAAATAAGGTCATGAACAACTTAACATCCATTTTCCTCTATGGGATTTTTCTCTTACATTCATTGCAAACTTCATTTGCTTCGGTTGTTTCAACCGGGGACTTCAATAAAGACTTCTTTGTGACTTGGTCCCCTAGCCATGTCAATACTTCGGCTGACGGCAGATCAAGAAGCTTGAGACTTGATCAAGAATCCGGTACACAAACAAAACACTTTTTTTACCGTATCTGGATGCATTGTTTGTGTCACTAAATAAAAAACATTGTTTATAGGTTCGGCCTTTTCTTCTAACGACATGTTTTTGTTCGGCCACATTGACATGCAAATCAAGTTGATCCCGCGTCCTTCAGCAGGCACGGTCTTGGCATTCTATGTAAGCCAAAGTTTAGTTATTTCCATGGGTTAATACTAGCTCAAGTACTTATTATTATTATTATTATTTTTATTTTTATTTTCTATTTTTGTGACAATGCAGCTTACGTCTGACCAGCCTAATCGAGATGAAATCGACTTTGAGTTCCTAGGAAATGTTTCTGACCAGCCTTACATTCTCCAAACAAATGTATATGCTGATGGTTTTGACAACAGGGAAGAGAGAATTTACTTGTGGTTTGATCCCACAAAGGATTTTCATACCTATTCAATCCTATGGAATCTTCATCAAATTGTGTAAGCGTTTTCTTTTTCGAACCAATCTTTTCCTAGTGTTTGACCTTATGTCAACTAGAATGTAAAAAAAACTGTCTTTCTGAATTTTGCACAGGTTTATGGTGGATTTTGTTCCAATAAGAACATATAGAAACCATGCAGACAAAGGAGTGGCGTACCCTAGATGGCAGCCAATGGGCATCAAGATGAGCCTATGGGATGGTAGCAGTTGGGCGACACGTGGTGGGAAAGACAAAGTTGACTGGTCAAAAGGCCCTTTCATTGCATCATTTGCAAATTACACGATTGATGCCTGCGTATGGAAGGGAAATGCAAGGTTTTGCAGAGTAGGTAGTTCAAGCAACTGGTGGAATAAAGAGGAGTTTAGTTCTTTAACATGGAAACAGAGAAGATGGTTCAAATGGGTCAGGAAATATCACCTAATTTATGATTATTGTCAGGATAATAAGAGATTTCAAAATAATCTCCCAAAAGAATGCTATCTTTCAAAGTATTGATTCTTTCATCTTCATCCAAGAATTTATTTAGTTTATGATCCTAGTCGTTGTGATAAATATATAATAATAACAATAATAATGAGTTCTGTTCTGTATTCCTGCTGCATAAGTTCTAATTTCTAAACACCAACTGTTAAAATCATGACTGAAATATTTGTAATATGTGCTTTATAGCTATACTTCAATTGGGATTTCCTTCTATTACCACATAACATAACTAACCAATTTTGATACTCAAAATTATAATAAAGGATTGTAACTAGTCCCACTAAAATAACATAAAATGTACAATCTACATGTCAGCATACGTGGAAGATAGATATTCAGTTAACGTACCTAAATGCTGTTTAGATGTGCAACGAACAAATCATTCCAAGTATCAGTAATGCCAGGTAAGCACCAGTGCATGCAATCATCATGTTTCTTTCCACCAGCTGAAGAAGGATGAGCATCTGCTCTAAACTCACTCATACGTGTAATATCCAGTATGCGAAAAGCAGTACCCTTAATTGCTTCATATAGGTGTTCATTCACAAGGCGTGTTTCAACATTTGTTCCATTATTTTGCACAGAAAAGAACTTTTCAACCTGAATGTGTTGCATGAAAAGAATATTAATTTTTAGTTTTTTTTTATTAATATACAGTTCTAAGTGATGGTGAGAATATACCTCGTGTGGTGATAATGGCTGTAAGCGTGCACAGAAACCACCTTGGTCCCAGTCACCACCTTCAAAATGCCGAGGAGATTGAGTGCGGAAAAATAGAAGGGTCCCTGGCCTCGCTTTTTCTTCCACATATGATATCTAGGTATAAAAAATAAAATATAAAAGGATTCGAATCAAGTATATGTGCATATATCATAATAAATTTTAATCTCAATCAGGGTTACTAATTGGTTATATTGACCCACATACTTATCAATGGATCACACCAGGCTATGTAGCATCTTACACTGATAAAATGTAAAACAAAAAAAACAGCTTAGAGAACTGGCCAATGGATCAAACAAGTCAAAAGTAGCTAATGGTGTATTTTTAATACATAAAATCTCTTAAATTATTTTATTCAAAAACTAGATTATTATTGAAATATAATATAATTTTTGTAATCATATCTAACAGTTTAAAAATATATATATGTTGGATAAAGTGTGTTTTGGGCCGACCCAATCCGTACCAAAAAACTGCTAGTTTTGATTTCTAATCCAACCATTTTTTACCTAGCTCATTTTGCCACCTATAAGAACTATATATGATTGCTCCTATTTTAAGAACAGAGTATAGTCCACGATCAAATACATCATCAACGGAATTTTAAGCCTTCATGGGTCAACAACTATTAAAACCCTTCTTTATCATCAATGTTTCAATTGATTCTGCTACAATTAATAAAATTTTGATGCCTGAGATACTGCACATTTCAAACTTTAAACCCCAAAACAATTATATTGGCTTGACTCTCTCCAACAATTTGGTGGCAACATGAATTCAGCATTATATGTTTTTGTTCACCAAGGTTAACAACTTCTACCAGCTACTGATCATCCATTTCTTTCCTATTATAACCATTCATATATATGTTTTGACATCTTACCATAACCTAGCCATCATTACAGGACCATTGGCCAGGCATTATATTACAACAATGGGAGGAACTAGCTGTTCAGCTTATATATAATATGATAGTGATATGGCAAAGCTAGTCCAATGGAAGCTTATGTTAAATTCACAAAATTGCAATAAGACTTAACCATTTTAATAAGTTAAGAAGATGAGCAAAAATACGTACCATGTGCCTTAAAACTACGTCAAGCCCAATTTCAGGGGATAAGGGTGGTATCAATGGCTGACCATTTTCATAGAAAAGCATAGGGGATTTCACAGGATCAAACTTGGAAGGAGCCCACCACCTGACACATACACATATGCATACACAAACATGGTTTTAAAAAATGGCTGAGGTGTGCGCCTCGAGGCGAGGCGCCCTAAAAACGAGTCTGAGGCGACGCCTCAGAGGGTTATAATGTGTGTGCGCCTCAGGGGGATGAGTCGCTAAGAAAAGTTGCGACTCAGGGGGTTTTACCGTGTGTTTTTGATGTTTTAGACTCTTTGTGTCAATTTCAAACATTCCATGTCTTCTTAAAGTGTGTTTTTGATCTTTTTGATGAATATGATGATGAAATTAGTTTGTATTTTATTTTTTATGAGATATATAATTTTTATATTTATTTTTTAGTTCCACCTCAGGCTTACGCCTCGGTTCGCCTCAAGGCTTACGCCTCATGAGGCGAAGGGAAAACGCCTCGAGGCTCAATTCCGCACTTTTAAACTTTGTACACAAATAAGGTTTGCCAAGTTCTAAACAAAAGGTTTGCATCCCATCAGAAAGCAAAGGAACGTATGTAAAAGGAATGCTTCTAGTATATCATATGTCTAGGGAAAATGTGAAATTACCAGTGGCCAGTGTTATAAATGAGAATGTTATGAAAACTTGGAGCCTCTGCCCATGTTCCATCAGGTATATCAACATCCACTCTGTAACCTTCCTTATACCCTAGAGATTCCAGCTTACCACCCTTAGCATTGGCTGACCACCTGTATCATCATAATATGATGCAAGAGTCACTTACTAAGACAGGCGACAACAACCAGCTAAAAACACCGCCACATATATAATTATAAAAATAGAGAAAAGCAAACAGAACTGTATAACGCAATACTGTAGAGACGATGTGATAGAACCCAAAAAGTCGGCTTGATTAACTTCAAATAAAAGTACAGATAGAGCCCTGTTCGAGAAGGGTGATCTCCGATTGCAAGGTTTAGAAACCCTACTTTTGATAAACTAAACAAAGACAGCCACACACATCCTAAGAAGTAAACATAAATAGGAAGAATAGGGGCAATTAGGCTGCAGTTACTCCCTAAACAATAGCCAATTAGGCTGCAGTTACTCCCTAAACAATAGCTAACCATTCATCCACTAACCCCACTAGGCTGCTACCCCTTTGACCCGGTACCAAGGCCTACCAACCCACCCAATTAGTATTTGGGTTTGTATCAATGCATCCTCCCTGAACAAACGACTTGACCTCAAGTCGAATGCTGGACTAGTACTCAAATGGCTCCACAGATAGGAGATGAAAGGCTGCTGCCTTCCCTTTCCTGGGTCCCACACAATGATAAAAATTACAACCACATGTTTCGCAAGTGCTAGTGTTGCTTGGTAAGTTTCAGAACTTGCTAGATCAGACAAGAGTATCCTAGGGCACAAATAAGGGCGATCAAAGGCATACTTCAGGAATTCATTGCGTTTCAGATGTGTATATGTGGAAGAAATCAACACGCTTTTATTTCCTTGATGCGTTGCAGCTAACGAGATTGGCGGATCAATATCTTTAAGCAAGCCTCTAATTTCACTAATTTCTCCTCTCCTCTTCCGATCATGGCTGCTTTTTGTTGTTAATTTCTTTTCCAGTGCCCAAGCTTCAATTGCGGTGCCATCAATTTTGCCGGTGTGCATTCCGTTATCCATTTCATTGGTGCCCTCGATCCCATCACCGCTTATGTCGCTTTGGTCAGTGATTCTGCCACCAACGCCGGATCTAAGTGGCTGAAGAGGGTCATGCTCAGACCCCTGCAGTTCCTCAACCACCGTGTTCTTCAAACTATCCTCTGACTCTTCACTGTTACAACAATCTCTGATCATTTGAACTTTGATTTCTTCAACATCGTCTCTCAAAGATGCAAGAATGACATCTAGTTTTGCTGCAATGGTTGCTAGTTGATCTGCCAAGTTCCGGATTACAGGTGCCATTCGATTTCCCGGCAATGGAACCAAAATGATAGAACCCAAAAAGTCGGCTTGATTAACTTCAAATAAAAAGTACAGATAGAGCCCTGTTCGAGAAGGGTGATCTCCGATTACAAGGTTTAGAAACCCTACTTTTGATAAACTAAACAAAGACAGCCACACACATCCTAAGAAGTAAACATAAATAGGAAGAATAGGGGCAATTAGGCTGCAGTTACTCCCTAAACAATAGCCAATTAGGCTGCAGTTACTCCCTAAACAATAGCTAACCATTCATCCACTAACCCCACTAGGCTGCTACCCCTTTGACCCGGTACCAAGGCCTACCAACCCACCCAATTAGTATCTGGGTTTGTATCACGATGATTAAGCTAGAAGGACAATTTTCAGTTGCCAGATCAAGTAAAAGATTATAATCATGTATTGCCATAATACGAAGTTCTCAATGCCACTAAAGTGCGTAATATTAATAATCCTAAATCTTATTTTCCTTGACGGAAGTATCTGCATTATAGGAGTTCACAGCAAAATTTTACATCTGTAGGCATAACTATTCAACAACAGCCACAACCTCTATGATATGAACTTTGTCACCCTTAAAGGCCCTAATGTAATAAACTCATCTAATATTTTGAAGAATGCAATGCTTTAAAAATTCTGATAAATGATAGCATGATAAAATTTCAACCTTCTTTCACTATAGAAACCTGCATCTCCTAAAAAAAACTGTACAACAAGTCAGCACATAAGACTACTGAAAAGCCAAACAAATGAGCAAGGCTAAGCATTTAAAATGCCAATTTTATAGTTATGATTATGTATGAGATGGGAGAACCAACATTCTGAAGGGAAAGAAGGCGAATTGATAAGGGAAACATTACTGCAGTTATTAGACCATTAAGGAATCCGTGTCTAATGACAGATTTTAATAGTAAAGAATGTGATTAATCGATTACAGAAGAGTTCAAAGACGAAAGCCTTGCATAAATGAAACATGACACTAAAAAACGCTTACCTACCATAACGAGCCAGAAAATTAGTTCGGTGATACGCTATAGTGAGGTTGTACTTGAGAAAAGTAAAGCCACGGTCAGCCCCAGCAGGCCGCCACTTCTTTACATCACTAGCAACACGTCTCAGAGAACAGAAAAGAGAAACAAACATGTTCCTATTTAGGGAGTCGCCAACAAACCCTGCACTGTTAAAACTTGTTAAAAGTTTGACAAATATCATTTTATATGGAGTTAAAAATCTAAATAGTACAATATCAAAAACAACATAAGAATTGAGAAGTACATGAACCCAATAGTCCAGTATATGACATATACCAAGCATCATGAACCTTGATTACATGTATGACCAACCAATTCAAAAATCTTAATGCACCTTTAACTTAAGTCCTTAGGTTTTAGTAATTTAAGTGACTTTAAAACTCATATTGTACATCTCTTGCAGATAATAATGTTGACTCTAGAAGGGTTAATAGAATTCCCTCATTAACAATGTAAGTGTCACCTAATTTAACCAAATGAATCACATAGGAACCTTAATACATGGATTAGAGTTCAGTCATTGTTGAAATACGCACTTTCACAACAAACAAAAGCAGAAATCAAACGATTTATCTCTATGTAAGTTCCAAACACTTCAAAAACCTCAGATTATTAAACCTTCTACGAAATCAAACCAATTCTATATGGTTTAAAAGTTCAAAATCAATCCAACAGACATTCAATCAAATTTGTATCCCTTCGCAATCATACTAACAATGCACACCATATAACAACACACAAACAAAAACAAACTATTAACGATATCATCATAACTACATCTCTCACCGATACTAATATCCCTATGCGATTCGAGAAAGCGAATCGGATCAAACTGCGGAAGCGCACAATGCTTCGGCTGCCACCGCCACTTCACAATCTCCGTCGCACCGGATCTATTACCAGCAACGCAATTCCATCCTTTGTATATCTCCTTACACGTCTCATCGTAGCGTTGAGGCCTCACCGTCGGATCGTAGAACCACTTGCCCTCTGAGTAATCGCAGGCTGCTGATGGTGCTTCATTGTCATCGGTGGGTCCAGATGCGTGTTGATTGATCGGTTCTAGTGATATGATGGTCACCGGTGGCGTGAAGTGAGAGGAGATGTGGTGAGAGGAGAGGAGAAAGAGGGCGGTGAGGGCGATGATGGAGATGAAGATGTAGAAGTAGGTGGTGGAGGAGGAAGATGAGAGAGGTTGGTGAGGTCGCTTGTGATGGTGGTTTGAAGCCATTGGTGGTGGTGCGGTGGTGGTGGTGGTGGTGGTGGTGGTGCGGTGGTGGTGGTGGCGGTGGTGGTGGTGGTGGTGGTGGTCTCCGGCTGATCGACGCCGCGGTTCACTGTTTGGTTATTCTGCTGGTTCTGTGTCAAAAAATATTATTGATCGGTCCTCGGAGATTGCTTTGTTCTTCTGAGAAAAATAGATAATAAATACTGATGTTATTTTTAAACTAAAAAATAATAATATTTGGTCTTAATATAATCACCTTGTTTTCCCTGGTACTACTGTACAACCGATAAAAAAGGTGAAAATAAATTAAAATGTGAAAAGTGAAAACTAAAAGCTTATGTTAAACCAAGATTAAACGGCTTGAGTCTAAAAATACTTGTGAGCCAAGCTCGAGAATTGTCTATAGAGCTTGAAGTGAGCTAAGCTCGGGTTGGGCTCGACTCAACTAGTTTATATCCCTACGATTTTACTATATGGTAATATTTAGATTTAGATTTGATGACTAAAATTTGAGTCAAGCTTTATTTTAAACTAGGTTTCGCTTCCCGCGCTCTGCGTTGGAATTCTGTCACGATACCATGTCAAAACGCAGACACTTAATTACGTGACAACAACAA
Source organism: Flaveria sonorensis (assembly GCA_025506505.1). NCBI lineage: Eukaryota > Viridiplantae > Streptophyta > Magnoliopsida > Asterales > Asteraceae > Flaveria > Flaveria sonorensis. The sequence goes on along the minus strand of CM046433.1, from coordinate 14,308,983 downwards.
TCATTTTGACGTAAACCTAAACATATCGACAAACGCAATTGGAAACCTATGTTGGAATAACGCTTACACCCTTGAATTAAATACGTAAATAAAACACAAAAGCGTACTCAAACGTAAATATGAGTCTCACTCCGTCATAAAACTTGAAGGTGTATTTCGTCAAGAAAGTCGTAGTTAGACGTAAATATGAGCCTCATTATGTCGTAAATCTCGAAGATGTTGTAAGGTTATATCAGAAGGCTGATGCAACCAAAGAAGCCAAAACAACCAAGGAGCTTCCTGCATGTATGCACTGATGTACAAGGTAGAAGTTACTTCGGAAGTTTTACACTCTCCACAGAAATTATTCTAGGTGTAAAATCTTCCGAAGCCAAAGTCCAAATCTTCCGAAGCTAAAGATGAAGTCTTCCGAAGCTTCAAAGACAAAGTCTTCTGAAGCCAAATGAAGTAAAGACTGATTTCTTCCGAAGACAGAGAGGACATGCTTTCTCTGATCTATTTTTTCATAAAGCTGACTTACTTTCCGCTGCAACTCTGAAGACTCACCAACTTATACAAGTTGGTGAAAAGGCCCATGCTTTACTCTATCGTAAAGGTGTATTTCGTCAAGAAAGTCGCACTCTATCGTAAAAGTGGTTATTACTCATCCATGAAACCCAAAAGGATACCACGTTGTAAAAGCGAGAGTCGAAAATGTTGAACATAAACGTATATGCAATGATAAACATAATGTTAATAAAAAGAAACCTAAAACTGAAATATTAAAAGGAAAAAAAAGACACAAACAAAACAATAACAAAAGCTGAAAGAAAAATTTATGATCAAAATAAGAATACTTAAAGTTTTGTAGCAAAAATAGAATAGAAAAGCAATACTATTCTTCTCTTTGTGTTTTAAATTTATATATAATGTGTAAATTTTATTTGAAAATGAACTCTCATGTAAAATGAGTAAGACGTAGGAAGATTATTGATAAAAATATATAAAGTTGATCGAAAATCATTTAATACCATAATATCGTATTGAACTTTCTCCCGTTTTTCTCATATGCGCATGTGTGGACAGATATAGTATATTGGGTATTAGAGAATGGGTTTGTGATGTGAATTGTTAACTTTTCTCATTGATATTGAATGATTTAAATACAAGAAGTTACAGAGGATACATCGGTGATTGTTCCAACAACTTTGACTAGGTTGTTCCTAGTTTTGGTGACATGATAATACTAAACAATTGTAAATCAAATATAAACAATTATAACCAATAAAGTGATTGACTTAGATTAGTCAACCGTATCCTTAATACGCCCCCGCAAGATAGAGGCTCCGTTAGAGGCTCCTATCTTGGACCGGATGTGAAGAAAGGGAAGCCTAGGCAATGGCTTGGTGAGAATGTCTGCTAGTTGGTCTTTAGAGTTGATATGTAAGACATTGAGCGAGCCATTTGCAACTTGTTCCCGAACAAAGTGGTAATCGAGAGCCATATGTTTCATCCGCGAATGATAGACTGGGTTTGCACACAGGTAGGTTGAGCCCGTATTATCACAAAACAGAGTCGGAGACTGTTGGACCGGAATGTTGAGGTCAGTGAGAATGTTGCGAACCCAAGAGAGCTCTGCAGCTGCATTTGTGAGTGCTTTGTACTCAGCCTCTGTCGACGATCTTGAAACAGATTTTTGACGTGCCGATTTCCAAGAAATAATATTGGAGCCCAAGTAGATGACATATGCCGTGGTGGAGCGACCTCCATCATGAATACCACCCCAATCCGAATCGGAGAACGCGGTGAGATTGAGTGAGGAGCCTCGGTGAAGGAATAACCCATGATGGATAGTACCTTTGAGGTATCGAAGGACACATTTTAACACTTGCCAACGAGATTGTTTTGGAGATTGCATGAACTGAGCAAGCTTGTTGATGACAAACCAATTGTCGGGACGTGTAAAAGGGAGATATTGTAATGAACCAACTAATTTGCGATGGGGGTAGGATCAACCGATGGAGATGGATCATTCGGATTAAGTGGGTCCGAGGAGCCAAGAGGAGTGAAGACGTCCTTGGCACCATCCATGTGAAAGTGAGTAAGGATGTCATGAATATGACGGTGTTGGGAGAGAAAGAGACCGGTGGGAGTAGGAATGACTTCTATCCCAAGAAAGTGATGGAGATGACCAAGATCTTTAATGGAGAATTTTTGCCCTAAGGTTGAAACAAAATAGTCTAGGAAGTGGGAATTGTTGCCTGTGAGGACAATGTCATCAACATATACCATGAAGTAAGCGGTAACATTGTTCTTGTGATAGATGCAAAGAGAAGCATCGGTTTGAGATTTTCGAAAACCAATGTGTGGGAGAAAGTGGGTTAGTTCAGTGTATCAAGCACGGGGAGCTTGTTTAAGGCCATACAAGGATTTTCGTAGGCGGCAAAGGTGATTTGGAAACTAAGAGTGGGTGTACCCGGGTGGTTGGATCATGAAAACTTCCTCATGAAGGGTGCCATGGAGGAATGCGTTATTCACATCAAGTTGGCGTAAGGTCCAATGCTTCAAAAGAGCTATGGATAGAATGGTGTGAATGGTAACCGGTTTGGTAACCGGGCTAAACGTATCAAAATAATTTTTGCCAAATTGTTGATGAAATCCTTTGGGCACGAGGCTGGCTTTATTGGCAACAGAACCATCGGGATTTCGTTTAACCCGAAACACCCATTTGCAACCGATTGGAGTTTGTGAAGTGCGTGGAACAAGATCCCATGTGTGATTTTGAAGAAGGGCATTGTATTCATTATCCATAGCATTTCGCCATTTAGGGTCTTTAAGAGCTTGAGTGTGGGTTATGGATTCAAGGGAAGTGAAGAGGGGATGAAGGGTGGTGGTATTGATAAATTGGTCATTAAAGTATTTCGAATTGGGTTTGCGGGTGCGAGGTGGAAGGGTTGGGAGCGAGGCAGTGGGTGAGGAAGAGGTGGGAAGGTGAGTGCATGGGAAGGTAGGGTGTGGAAAAGGTGGGTTGGGATGTAAGAGAGAAGGGTGTATTGGGAGTAGCCTGAAAAAAAGAGTTGGTAGAGTAACAGGAGGTTTTAGATAGGGAATGATAAGGGAAAATATGGTTAATAAACTCCACGTGGCGGGAATGAAAAAGGCGATGTGTTGTAAGATCATAGCATTTGTCTGCCGATTTGGATGATGAGTATCCGAGAAAAATACATCGTGATGAACGCGGTTGGAGTTTGGAGGTGGTGTAGGGCCGTAACCACAGGAAGCACAAGCATCCAAACGGTTTGAGTTTGGAGTAGGATGGGGTCGTACCATGTAAGCGATGGTAGAGGGATTGATTGTTAAGGATAGGTGTGGGAAGGCGGTTGATAAGATGGACTGTTGTTTGAAACGCATGGGCTCTTTTTGGTAAATTTGCTAAATGGAGAAGTGCAAGGCCCGTTTCTACAATATGACGGTGGCGTCGCTCGGCCACTCCATTTTGTTCTGGGGTGTGGTGCGGAGTAGTAAAGTGAGATATCCCTTGGGATTGAAGGTATGTGCGAAGACCAAGGTACTCGCCACTGTTATCCTTAAAGAGGGAAACAATGTGTGTTTGGAAAAAAATTTCAACCAACAACTTGAATTGTAGGAAAATAAGTTGAACATCTGATTTTCATTTTAAAGGGTATAGCCAAGAATACTTGGAATAATAATCAACAAAGAGAACATAATAACGAAAGTCATCGATGGAAGATTGAACGGGTCCCCATACATCAGAATATAATAATTGTAATGGTTTAGTAGCATTAAAACTTTTGGAACAAAATGCAACTTGTGACTTTTATTAAGGGAACAAGAGGTACAATGAAAAGAAAATTTTGAGAAAGATGAAAAACTAAGTCCAATAGCCTTGCAAAGTGTCTTGAAGACTTTTGTGGAGGGATGACCAAAGGTGTGATGCCATGCTAAGGGAGAACCAATAGTAGCAACATGTAGTTTAGGAGAGGAACGTGGGACAGCATAGTAGAGATCATTGATGTTCACCTCGCGCATGAGTGACGCCCCCGTGCGAAGATCCTTGACAAGAAAATGATGTGGAAAGAATTCCATGGAGACATGATTAGTACGGCATAGTTTAGCAACAGAAACAAGATGCCGTTGAAGTTTAGGAACAAGAAGAACATTATTGAGAGATAGTGAACGAGAGGAGACAGGAAGAGTGGTGTTACCAATGTGAGAGATGGGAAGGGTCTTACCATCACCGAGGACAATTCATCCGGGTCGCCATATTCGGAAAGGTGGTGGAGAGATCCATGATCGGAGGTGACATGATGGGAGGCACCGGTATCAAACATCCAGTGGGGAGTAGTTGCAGTAGATCGAGCCGAGGATGTATTGACAGTAGGGGCAGCAGAAGCAGTTGGTGGCGCGGAAGTGGTAATGTTGTGCTCACGTAAGAACCGGGCGAACTTACGGCATTCTTTGGTCTCATAACCTGGTATGTTGCAGAATTGGCAGACAGTAGATGATCAGGAGGTGCGGTTGGAGTTGTTGTTGAGAGATCATTGAGGGCGATATGACTTGTTGGAGCCGAACCGCATAGATTGTCCTGGTCGGTTGTCTTGAGAGCCTCGGTTGGATTGGCGAGGTTGTTGGCGAGTTGTGTAGTTGGCAGTAGTGATAAAAGGAGTAGAGTTAGCTTCTTGCACGTTCAAAATCCACAAGTTTGTCAAATAGCTAGGAAAAAGAAATGGGTGTTTCTCGGAAAAAGAAGTGAGTTTTATTGGAAAATGAGTGTTTGCTGTGAGTTGGATGACCGATTGCGGGTCTTTAGTTTCGCTGGAGGAGGGTGTTGTGGGTGGTGTGGGTGTTGGTGGTGTCGGAGATTGTTCCAACAACTTTGACTAGGTTGTTCTTATTTTTGGGTGACATGATAATACTAAACAATTGTGAATTAAATATAAACAATTATAACCAATAAAGTGATTGACTTAGTTTAGTCAACCGTATCCTTAATATTGGGCATTTTGGCCTTGGGTTCGGGTCAACTGACCTAATAGTTTTCTTCATTATAAAACAGTTTTTCTTTCAGACCCTCAAGATTTATAAAGATCAACCTCCAAGAATACTTAGAAAAATCATTTCATGCATCTTGCATTTGAAAAATAAACTGAAAACAAAAAGGGATAATAATAAAGTATGAGGTTCAATTAACATTTCATCTATTCTTTTTTAATTGGTTATTGAACGATGTAGTATGTTTTCATTGTCATGATTATCTCGAATCTTTATTATACCTCTTAGTTATTATTATTTATGCCGAGAATTCAGAAATTAAGTTAAGAGACACCTGAGCACCGAAAAACCAACCTCCGTAAGAAAATTATTGGGTCCGTCATCATGCACGTCACCTTCACCTCCATCGTCTTCTCGACTCTATCTCCTATAACTAAATAACAATGAAGAAGTAAAAGAGTAAGGGCAAAATCTGGTTTGTTTGTGTGTATGTAATCATTTTTGTAGTTTAATTCACACCTTTATCGTAGTGTTTTTTTTTTTTACCTTTTTCAAGATTTATACTTAGATCCTCAAACACATTGCACGTCCGTAAGAAAATAAAGATGCAGGTAATGTATTAAGTAATGCTTAGATGAGGTTATGCACCAATTTTTATTACTATGATGCTGCGATTTAGTGTCTAATGAAGACCGTTAAAGCATTAACTATGACTATATTTGATATGAACGATATTTCACTGGTTATAAATTAAACTCAAATAGAGCAAATAACTTCTTATGTGTAGATCATGGATTCAAGCAGTAAGGAACAACATTCTAACCCAAAATTTAGGTAAGACTACGTACATTAAATCTTGAAACGATTTGGCCCTTTCAAACCCTGCGCAAAACATGAGTTAAGTTATGCACTTATGCCCTTAAACTTGTCTCTCAGATTTGTCCAGGTTGCATATCTCCTGACCTCTTGTTTATTTGGTATTAAGATCGACTATCATCTCCATATGCTTGGAGAAAGGTTCAGTTTCAGACCAGACCAAAATTAAAGTAAGACTGCGTAAATCAAATCTTGAAACGATATAACCCTTACAGACCCCACGCAAAGCATGAGTTAAGTTATGCACTTATGCCCTTAAACTTGTCTCTCATTTTTGTCCAGGTCGCATATCTCCTGACCTCTTGTTTATTGGGTATTACGATCGACTATCATCTCCATATGCTTGGAGACAGGTTCAGTTTCAGACCGGACCAAAAACCAAATACGCATGTAAGTGATGTAACCAAGACCAAAAACCAACCAAATACCTTACACTACAGGCCGGTTCTGCCCAGCCCTGTTTTATGATAAGCACACCCCCTACATGAGATGAAGCAATAATTTGAAAAATAAAACAGTTCTACAAACAATATTGTCTTTAAAGCAATAATTTGAAACAAAACAGTCTAAAATTACATAACAATTTAAAAAGCAAGAAATAAGAGTGTAACAAACAATATACATCTTCAGTATGCTAAGGAGTAATGACCCCCACCCACCCACCCACTTGAGATAACAAAATTTTCCAAATTGTTATGGTTTTAGAACATGTTGTATGTTTTTCAACTTTTATACTTTACTTTCTTCGTCTTCTTTCATAATAGGAAAGGAACTCAATTGAGTGATTTCAGATGGAATATCTGACAGCTTGATTGGTAGCCCTTCTTGTTTGCAGCCATCTCAAACTTCTTGGTAGCGATTTCATTTTCTTCTAATCTTGTTTGAACAAAAAACCGAATCCACCACGTAGCGCTTCGTAGTTTCGCCTGAAACAAAACCGACCAGTGTAATCTATTTGTCAATTTTTGATACTAAACTAATGTATCAACAAAAAACTACTTGCAGACATAAAACATCAATAGAGGTTTACTAGACAAAATGGGTAATTTTGACCGCAGGGTCGGCCCACAAACACTTGATTATCAATATTTATCATAATTCTATATAATTAATGTGCTGGATATGACCTATGATTAGAAAATTAAGATTATTACGACCATGATCCAGGTTGATTTCATAAAAAAGATGTAGGAGCTTCTAGCTTTTATGCATTCACCTCGGGTGACTTTTGAAACATTTGGCCCGTTTACTTTCTAGTTTCATCTTTTAGTTTAACTCGTGTAGCCGTTAGAGCTAAGCCATAATGCTTATAGGGTGACCAATGAAAGACTTCGAGTTGTGTGTTATATGGATTAAATGGGACAGAGTTATTAACAGCAAAAGAAAAATTCTTTGGAAAGAGGACTTACGGGGCGACCAAACTTGGACATCTCAGCTACTTTAACTCTACGCTGACCAGGGTAACCTGCATCCAGAAAATTTAACTTAATAATTTTCAGATATTCTTCTTAAGTGAACTTTTTTAATGCTATACGAAGATTTAGAGATGGCAATTTCAGCCCATTTACCCACGCAAAGGGTCAATTTCGTCTATCGTTTATCCCTTAAAGATCAAAGGGTCAATCATAAATATTAGTCAAACGGTGTGAAATACTCCCAAAGTGTTAATACTCCATTACTCCTAGGTCCATTTGTATTAGATTTTTATATATTATTGTAATAACATAGTGCTTGTAATCATATACAACATGTTAATTATTTATTAAAAAGTGAACCAAAAATGTTTGTGGATCAACCCAACCTAACCAAAACACGAGCAAGTTTTAACACATACATATTTTGACCCATCACCCAACTAACACGATCCACCCATTTTGCCATCTCTAATAAAATTTTACTTGCTTATGCAGTATAGGCGAGTAAGTGCTCATGAACTAATAATAAGATTTCTCAGAAATGTACCAGATAGAATAACAAATCCATCTGAAGAAACTCTTGCCAGTTCTGGAAGAGTCTTGTTGAGGTACCTTGGTGACAAATAGTCAAGAGCATCTGAGACTATGACAAGAGAAAATGATTTTGACCTGTATGGCAAAGGAAACTTAATATCAGCAACACGAACAATGCCTTTGCGTATAAGGCTCTTGCAGTTTGCATCAGTGTCATCCAAATCATATGGTTCCAGACCCCATGCTTCTGTATCTTCTTCTTTTAACAATTTGGAGACCACTGCACATGAGTCAGGACCTACATGCAGAACTTTGTGCATGCTATCACCATATACTTTCTTCAGATATGGTAATGCTTGACCAATTTCTGCTGAGCATGAAACACCACCTGCACATAACATGATATTATTAATAGTTATGCTATCTTCATATACTCTTTCTTTCAAAGAATCACGACAACAAAACATGTTTTCTCATGAAACAGAAGAGGTAAAGAGTTTATCTTTTTAATGTTTTACCTTCAAGCCTACTTAAACCCGCTCTATCACCATTGCTCCCACCTGCCACAACACTAACTTCAGTCTAATTTGTTTATGTGTAAATCAAATTGTCTGTGTTAGTATGTGACTATGTGTACTGTTTATGTTGCCTGATATATACTAACCTGAACCACTATAAACGTATCCAATTATCAGAAAAGTTCCCTGAAAGTTCCATAAAAGAAAAATAAGCAAAAGAATCAAAATAAAAACATGAATGATAAATACTCAAACATCTGAATCATGACTCATAGATTTTCTACAGAAATGGATAAAGAAGATAGAATTAGCACTTGCAATGCAAAGGTGGCATTACTTTACTAACAAGTAACATCAATGATGGTTAATCTGGATGCAGAAGCTGGGCTTACCACTAGTACAAGTCCAATGGATAAATACGGTGATGGACGTGATTTTGGGTTCAAAGATCCCATAAAGGGAATGCTAGCTCCATCTCCCAGACGCCGAGATAAACTAGCTGGCCTCCTTGACATTGTTTCTGTCGCAATTCACCTGCAGGACCAAATCTTAATTACAGAAAACCATAAATAACTGATGTTTCATGCTGCTAAACTTTTATCTGATTAACGCATCAACTAAAACTCCAACAGAGAAATAACACATTATCTACATTCAAATCAATGGCATACAGTTTGACAGCCAACTCTATTTGGCATTATCCTACAATTCAAAATTGGTATATCATTCAATCCAAATCCCAAACAATGGCAGTTCTCACAAGTATATTAAGCGTTCCGCAAGTCTAAACAGTAATTCACTATCCGAGTTCAATAACTGAGATTAAATCTCTATTTTCCCAAGCCAATCCATTTAATTTGAACTGTTCTGAGGCTAATCAACAATCTGACTTTTCACAATTAAAATCAACACAGTCGTGAAAACAGAAAATTCAGAACCGCTTAATGTTTTGACTGAATTCCTTCTTAAAGTGACCTATGGAGTACGGATTCAGCGACTTAAAGCATTAGGTAAAACATAAACCTGACACATCATTCCTCACGTCGATTTCGCCCACCAGAACAATCAATCAACCAATTTCCACCAACAGCAAACACAAACAACAAAAACTCCACCAAAATCAACCAATTCAAAAGCAAAATCGAGCATTCTAAGCCTACAACAACTCAAACTCTCTCCTGTCAACATCCTCCTCAAATTCAACAAACAAGTAACCACCAACTGTCAACCAATTCATCACAAGGCGATAAAACTATCAAAACCTGTGTGTGCGAGTGGCGAATTGAAGAGATAATGACCTGAATGAAGTAGGAGATAGTTAGGAGCTTGAGATCTTGAGACGAGAGTAGTTATCTGGATCTAGATCTGTGTGTTTTAGCAGTGAATTTGGGCTAAAATATAAAAATCGAGGGGCTTTTTTTATAATTCTACCTGTGTATAGAATCTCTGAGGCCGACGGTGATTAAGAAACGTATAAAATTGTACGGTAAATTTCTGCGATTTCTCGTGAAGACGAAGGTGAATGCGCACGGGGCGCATGTTAGTAATATGGGCCCCTGTTGTTGTCTTTTTTTTTTTTTTTTTTTTTTTACCGGCGAAAAGGGCCCGGTGTTTTTGGTATAGAGTTTTGTTTTGTTACACATTTATTAGTCTTCTTTGGGTAAATTGGGCTGGACACCAAGCACATAACGAGGCCCAATTTTTCGTATCGTATAGACGTATACTCGTATAAATTGATACCGTGAAGTCGCCAACGTGTGTTATACCTACTAAAAAAATCATTCATTGTGTTAGGCCATTGGCAACCGTCACGTTTTCTTCGCTTTTTTCTCGTATGATACATCAGCGTCATATTAGTTTATTATTTCCCTTATTTTTTCTTTAATTTTTTTCTTGTTCAGTTTTTCTGTTTTCTTGTTTCACCATTTTCCGTAAAAAAAAAAGTTTAAACGCTTGGTGGTGGTACTGGTGGATCCCGGTGAAAATTTACCTGGCTGGGCCTCCCCGGTTTTTCATAGGCCTTCATCGTCGCCACTCGGTGGCCCCTTATACCGAGAAAGAAAAAATCACAGCACTGTGTTTGTTTAATTTTATGATTTCTCATAGTCAATGATTCTTGTTGAAATAGTTGTTGAAATTTTCCAATAATGAGGTATGCAATCCAAATTAACATACTATAAGAGATAAAAGATTGAGAGACGTAGAGACCCATACTCTCGTTAATTGTTATGGTTCTATTTGATATGGGTAAGTTTGTTTTAAAAAACGTACTCATAATAAATAACAAAAACATATCTAAAGCAACATGGATTCAATTGAATAATCAACAACATAAATCATGGCATCTTTTCCTCAAAAGCAGAAATATTAGAGAAACATTAAGTAATGTTTTATCTTATTTATATTTCTATTATATTACTTTGATAAGTACGAGATTGTCTTTGTATATTAACTAGTGTTTCTCTTGCGCTAAGCGCGGGGGAGTTTGGTTGCTTAATCTTGTCTTACGTGGTGTGATTTTTTTCGTTGTCGGCTCGGCACATCGGAAAACACAAAAGCGAATACTAATACAGGTTCTGAGATAACGTTCATTCATAATCGGTTCGACTCGCCGCAGTACCGCAACAGTAACTGCACGCGCTATAGCTTACGGTACAAAAAACACTCGATTATACCCCTAACATCAAAAAACTTGTTAGTGGTCACATAACAAAAAACTAAAACCTAGGTAAACTTGAAGAACCATAATTTTTAATATATATAATAATAAAACTGGAAATAATAAAAACTATTAAAAGTGACACATGACTTTAATTGCTCAAATGTAAACTCAAGAGAGCTGGTGGTCAAAAATCAATTTCTCTAAAAGTCCTGTAGTACTATAGTTGGTATTATGTATATATATATACTAGCTTTAGTAAACCGTGTATTACACGAGCTGAATAAATAGAATATTAATATAATAAAATTTATTAATTATAAAATGATATTCTAAGATATAAATATGATTGAAATTGTTTTACAAAACAAAAAAAATATTTATTCCAAAACAAACCATATAGATTTGTCATTTTTAAAAATTTCTTTATTGTAACTCCTAAATTTAATTATTTTTGGTTTTTAAAATATTGACTATGTAAAAATACCAATTCTAAAATATTTTGTATTTTTAAAAAAGTTTGATGCTTTAGAATAAAATTATTATTTTATAAAAATTTGTTTGTTCAGAAATGACATTAATAAAATATCCTTTTCTAAATTTATTAAATCTGAAAAAATATTAAATAATATTATTAGTAATTAAGGTGATTATTTAATAGGAGAGAGAGGCTGGAAATTTTTGGTGCGAATGATTGTGGTGCTGCTATCTGTCATCCCAAGTTACTATTTTATTAGAGTAAGAAGATATATATATATATATATATATATATATATATATATATATATATATATATATATACGCGCACACACACACATATACTAGCGTAACCACCTGCATGTCACACACGTTAAAAAAATTAAAGTAAATATAAATAAAAATATTAATTATCAATTACTATTAATAAGTTTGTAATATATACACATGTGAAGATAGATTAAATAGATATGTATACATGTAAATTACATAAAAGAATTAAATACATAGAAAAATAACATTAATGTTTACAAATCTCTAAAATGTTTTTTGTATACAAATCTTTAATCAAATTCTGTTAACAATTTTTCAAACTTAAAAGCATCTTTTTAGAACACTATCCTGTATTATAAAAATAAAAATTTAAAATTTAAAAAATATATTTTATAAGATAAATATCAAAATATATATTAAATAATTATTCACTATTTTTTTATATATTTTAGAATGTTAAAACAAATCTTTCTTTTGTTTTACTCTTTATCGTATTGGATTGACTCAATTTTAGCAATACAAAAAAAATAAAGTTTTCGCGAGCTAATATTTACTCTTTCAATTTCTATTTAAGCTCTATCATTAGTTCATAACTTTTCCGAATAGATGAACTGGTCTCTAGCCGGACAACAATTCGATTAGTTGAGCAATACCTCCCCCTCAACCACAATAAACTCAATAGAGTAAGGTTCTACCTGATTGTTATACATTGGTTGCCTCCATAAACGAATCACACGAACCTTGATTATATAATCACGACGTGATATGTCAAGATCCTGTAAAAAGATAAATTATGATATTGATGATGTCGTGTTGAGTAATATAACTTGATAGTTTATCAATAACATATAAATCAGTATACGTAAATAAAAAATAAACAAAGTGAAGGTTTTGGTCGTAGGACAAAAAATATCAGGATTAAAGTTTATTATTAAAAACTTGTTTCTTAAATACAAGTATGTAATATTCTAATTGAATGCGTAAGAAAATGAGTCGAAGATAATGATTGTGTTTATAATGATTGTGTTTATAATGAAGAAGTAAAATAAGTTCTTCATACCAAATATTGTACTCTTTGATTATAGTATAAGTCATTTCGTATAATTATCAAATATTTTTTATAATGAAAAAACAATAAACATAAAAAATTGTTATATATATATATAATAAAATAATTCTATAATGATATATAATACAGGTAAATATTATACGATATTATTTAAATATAGAACATTTTTAAAATTCGAATTTATAACCCAAAATCTTGGATTGATTGTTATTATTTGAATTTCAAATTTGTGAACTACTGGTTTTAATATTCAAATTGTTAGTTTTAAATTTTGAATTTGACTAATTAAGTTATTTTTTGATTAAATTTCTGATTGAAATGTAGATTAAATTTAAAATTTGAAGTTTTTAAATTAATATTTCAATCATTAAATTTTAAATTCTAATTTTAGAATATTATTTATTATACATTACTACTGTTTAAATAGGATCAACGAGTTTCCTTTTATAACCATATTGCTAATAAAATGTGGATGTCATGTGGCAACACAATACTTAAAATTATGCCATATGGCTAAATCCCTTTTATCTTTCTGTTATAATAAAAGGGTAATTATGAAAGACACGTGACAACATCACATTCATTCTTACAAAAACATTTCCGCTTCTCTCTCCTGTTAAATATATTATCTTAATTACAAATAATATTATTTAAGTTATTTTTAGATTAAAAATGGTTTTATAATAAATAAAAAAAATATCTTTTTTATTGATGTTATTTCTAAAGAAACAAATTTTTATAAAATAATTTTTTTTTCTAAAACATCAAACTTTTTTTAAAATATGAAATATTTTAAATTTAGTGCTTTTAAAAAGTGAATTTTTTATAAACCAAAAATAATTAAAAAAAGATTATAATAAGGAAATTTATAAAAATGATAATTTTTTAAACAAAATGTTTGATTTAAAAAAAAAAAAAACTTAAAAAGTTGATCGTTGTTCTATTACTTATAGTTTTTACTCCTACGTAATTTAAAATATATCTTATCCTAGAATATCGTTTATAATTAAGTAAAATTTTATTATATTTAATATTTTATTTATTCAACCCGTGTAATACACAGGTTTACTAAAACTAGTTTATTATATACTAGCTTTAGTTATCCGTGTATTACACGGGAAGGAAAGAGTAAATTATTAAATAACACAAAAACATAAATAAAACCAAGTGTGTTATATATTAAATAAGATATAATAACTTCCGATCATAAAGTCATAAATGAGCAGAAACTTTATTGTAAACTACATTTGTAGTAAGATTAGTAGGCTTGCTATCATTATCTAAAGCTAAGAGTTTCAATTCATCTCTACTCTTGACTTGTGACAAGGCAACATAAAGCTGACCATGCGTAAAAACATGCTCTTTTAAGTACAAACCGACTATTGACAGAGATTGACCTTGACGTTTGTTTATTATCATAGCGAAACATACAGGCAAAGGAAATTATGTTATTTTAAACTTGAAATGAATCGTTTTGTTAGAAGGTGTTAAATTTAATATTGGAATGAATGTACGGGTACCAACATTGCTACTTGATATAATTTAAGCTTTTATAACATGACTGCAGATAACCTTAAGTCTAGTTTCATTACACAAACCACCTTTTTTTATCAATGCTTCTCAGAAGCATGACGTGAACACCAACCTTTAATACTAAAGAGTGGCTTGGTAATCTAGAAACCTTTGTTCCATTTAGAAAAACCGGAGAGCATAAATTCTCATCAAATGTATCGTGAATATACTCTTCTTAGCTTATAGAAATGGAATTGAGGCACTCTTTTTCGTTACCTAGAAACAACAAAAGTAAACGATCATTGATTTCTTGAACAACTTTGTTTTTTGGAGCAAGAATTGCCCTCTTTTGAAAGAAGGTTAGGGGCTGTTTGTTTGCCTCTTAATGAGGCTGGTCAGACCTTAATGTCTGACTCGGTCAGACATGGGTCAGATCATTGTGTTTGGTTAGATACCTCTTAATGAGAAAGAGGTCTGACCGAACCCTTATTCGGTCAGACGTGAGCTTGCATCTGACCCGAGTCAGATCTGTGGTCTGTGGCGGTGGTTCAGACGACGAGGGATATGCGAAGGCGACGGGCGGTGGTTCAGACGACGAGGGATCTGGTTCAGACGACGATGGTTCAGACGACGGGCGGTGGGTTCGCTTGCGTATGGCGGAAGGAGGGAGGCGATGATGAAGATGAGATGAGATGAGATGATAAAGTGATTGTTTAAAATGATTTGAGGGTTTTTATTTAAAAACTTTCATTTTTACAACCAAATACACTTATTGGTTCAGACCACTTATTGGTTCAGACATCTTACTGGTTCAGACCACTTACTGGTTCAGCACTTATTCAATCAGATGTTGCCAAACAGCCCCTTAGGTTTTCAAAATTACTAATGATAGAAGTATACAAAAACTCGATTAAATCTAAGATAGGATCAACCGAATAAGTAATAATAAGATTTTATGTCTATCTTACAAGACAATAACTACAGTTTATGAGGTTTTCAACAATGGAGTTTAGTGTTCCCTCTCCGATGTTACTGCCTCCCAAGACTAGTACTGACTCAAAACGACCCAATTTTGTATATATGAAATTGTTTTTTTTTTCGTTCGGTTTGATCAAGTTAGGCAGACATGGAACTGTTGTAATCAATGTCAAAATGGATTCAAAGATAACTAATGGTACCCGTATGATATAACTTACTAATTTTATATTTTTCACGAGTCCGATAGGAAGTATATATATCTCTTTTCCTTGATTTTAAATAGAACAATTATTAGATTAATATGTTAATTTTAGGTCTTTGAAACTTACAAGTGTTAATATTTCTGAAATTATTTGATAAATTTGCATTATGTTACAGTAACATTTAGGAACAATGCTATAGTAAAACACCAATATTTTGTAATATTTTGCTTTAATATATCGTTTTACTTTTACAATTACCTTTTCAACCATTCTTTTCCATAATAGTAGAGTTAACTTTAACATAACTAGACAAGTTTGGACTCTAGTGTGTTGTTTATGTGTTTTTTGCTTCATGAATCACGATTGTGCTTGTTTTGCCCGTTTTTATGTTTTAATTTGTTTTTTGTGTTGTGGTGGATTTTTTCAACTACGAGTGTGTTTCTTTACATTACGTTAATAAAACACATAATGTGATGTTTTAATGTTAAACACCATGTTTTGTGTTGTTTGAACATAAAAAAACATAAAAAATTGTTGTTTTATTTTAAAAATCATAAATTTATGGTAAAACAATATGTTTAGTGCTATTTTACGTAAACACACACATAACCATGTTGTCTTAACATACAAAAATATAGAAATGTGTTGTTTTACAATATAACAACACTTATTGCAAACTAGCATAAAAACATGCTTATTACACTAAAACAACACAAAACGTGCTTTTACAGCAATATAATACAACGCGCACTATTTTACGACAAAAATAGTACATGAATGCGTTGTTTTGCTGTAAAACAACACAAATCCGCGACAATTTTTGTTTTTCTTAAATAAATATAGCAATGCTATACAACACATAACATGATGCTAAAACAAACTATTTACAAGTTTTATGCAAAATATGGTGTTTTATTGTGTGTTTACCTTTTGTTTTACTATAAACAACAAATAAATTTATGTTGTTTTATGTAAATTTTTGCCTTAAACAACACAAAATACACGATCTCATACTGCAAAACAATACATAATATAAAACAACACAGAAAATGTTTTCTTATCATGTAACAACACAAAATGCATTGTTTTATCGTAAAACTAACAATTTCAGGATAGTTTTTAGTGACGTTTAATAAGACAACACATAACGTGTTGTTTTACCCTGAAAAGCACATAACATGTTGTCTTATTGCAAAACAACACAGAATTGTTATCATAAAATAAAACAATAACACATAATGTGTTGTTTTATTATAAAACAACATATTTTCATAACAAATCATTTTTTTGTTTGAAAAAGTATTGCAATAGAAGAAAAAGTGCTCAATTTTACGGTGCGATTCATTTTTTTTTTAAATATTGAAACTAGAAATGAAAAATGAGTGACTAAAAATGTTCTTTTGGTTCCTTGCGGGACTCGTTTTATTTTAATAACTTAAAAACTAATCTTAACCACTCATTATTTTTCAATTTTTAAAATTAAACAATAAATGAAAAGGGTATAATGGTAAAGTTTTAAATATTCTCTCTCAAATTAAATAATTAATTAATTTCTAGGAGTTTAAGGGGTAAAATGTTTTTCAAGAATTTAATTACCTTAATAATCTCTTACACACAAATGCTAATTATATGACTAAATAAAAAAATACTGAATAATCTATATCTATATATATAACAAATAAAAGTTTTAAAGCGGCACGTTTCATGATATCAGTGTCTCTCATTTTAATTTTTGCATATCTCTATCTTAATAAATACTAATAGCATATAGTAATTATATTATTTAAAACATTTCTAGATGACAAAAATATATAGTGTAAGGAATAAAAACCATATTTTTAATTAAAATACACACTTTAAAAGAGTTATAAGATAACAAAAAATTCTTAAACAAAAAGCTTTTTTTTAAAACCTTTTATTTTTAAGTTTTATAAGGATGATTCGAAAAAATAAAATTATTTTTAAGAAAACAAGATGTTTAAGAAAGCAATATTATAAAATAAAAGTTTAAAATAATATTATTGTCATTTTACTTGAAGTACTTATTTATACGTAACTCAATCATATCTTATTTAAAAATACAATGTTATAATTTTTAAATTATATTATAAACTCTTTAATATTTATATATTCAGCATATATGATACAAGAGATAATAGACCAGTATCAATTATAAGTAACATAAATTAAATAAACTACAACTTAAATTTTATAGTTATAACAATAAATAACAAAATTTCTTTAGACATATAATTATGTAAACTTTCAATTTTCTATTTAACTAAACTCTCCTAAACATTTTTATTTCGTGTGATGATTTCATATTTATTTATTTTACAAACTTTTATTAAACCTTAATTTTATACGATACTCTATCAATTAATTGTTCAAGCATTTACACAAACACCCTTCTAGTTAGAACACAATCATTCTAAATTACAACCCTAATTTTATTGGCAAAGGAGGAAACTATACACATTTAATCTCAAACATAAAGGACTATTTATGTTAATCTTTCATAACATACTAATCAAATTCAAAACTTAAAAGGGACTATTTATGTTAATCTTCCATAATATACTAACCAAGAACTTAGAAGGACTATTCATGTAATTATCTGAAAGATTAGCAAGCTAGGTTTTCTTCCAACTACACAACATTTTCGACTCTACTACACCCTCCTGTCTTCCAAAATCCTATCATTTCTTCTTCAATCTTCACAATGTCTCTTCTTCAACACAATCATGTGGCTTCACTCTCATCGTCATCATCCGCCTTCTTCGCGCAAAATAGCCTCGCCGGCGTAAGGTATCCGTTAAATCATTGATTTGATTACTTAATTTGCTAATTGACTTTCGAAATTTGTTCGATAAGCAGCTGTTTGCTTTGTTTTTGCAATTGAAGAATGAATATCGATTTTGTTTTTTATTTGTTTGTTGTTTTTGTTGCAGGACTCAGAGTGTAAGTGTGCCTCTGAAAAAGGTGGGGGTTTGTAAATGTGTAGCTTCTTCCATGGCTGAACAGACTGGTAATTGCACATTTGGTTATTGGTTTGTTCTTTTGTACTGTTGTGATTATTTGATTTAGACTAAAACCAGCTTGTAGACGGTAGATAGATAGGGAATTTGTTATGCACTTGTGATGCTTGGTACCCACAGATTGATTGGATACCGTGATTTGATTTGGTTTAGCCTTATAAAAACAATGCATGACTACTAATCATCTACATTGGTTGATTTCGGTTTACATGATTGTGTGATTTTGCGTCTGCTTTGATGATTCTACGTTATACCATACTTAACAAATCACATGATTGTAAAAGTGGATGCTTCTACTCGAAAACTGAAAACTTATGCTCAGCTGGTGAAACAGGGTTATTTTTAATGCCTGCTGAAGCAGTAGTAACATCTTTGGTAGTTTGGTGCTTTTGCATAACAAGGAGCGTTTATTTGACTGATTTTTAGAATCTTATATTAAATTATTGCTCATTTTCTGGAGGAAACTCATAAATGTATACTTATTATAACATTTCCGTATCGTCATTTGATTGATGGGCTTTTAAATATGTGATGCTGTTTTTGCAGCTTACAAGACTAAGGTCTCGCGCAATGGGAACATTGCTAAGCTTCAAGCTGGTTATCTCTTTCCAGAGGTCTTTACAATCACCGTCTCATGTTACTTGCAGTTTGAAATGTGGATGTTAAATCTTGTATCTTGTTGTTATATTGCCTTCTGGTATGAAATTCAAATATTTTTCATTTGATAAATTACAGATTGGTAGAAGGAAGGCTGCACACATGTTGAAATACCCTGATGCACAAGTGATAAGCCTTGGAATTGGTGATACTACCGAGCCCATTCCAGAAGTCATTACTTCTGCCATGGCTAAGGTATTATCATCCTATGCTGCATTTTCCATCCTGTATTAAACGTAGAGTTTGAATGATGATATTTTATATTTCTGTTTAACAGAGAGCACTTGACTTATCTACCGTTGAGGGCTACAGTGGTTATGGAGCTGAACAAGGTGAAAAGGTGTGCATATTTGATATTTGATACCCTTTTTTTGGTTATAGTTAAATTTTTAAAGCAACCAAATATACTATGAATATGGTTGATATATATGAGAGCTTTGGAAATGTTCAATTACTATCTTAGTATTTACACATATTTGTGATATGCTATTGTTGGGACTTGGGAAGTTAAATAGTGACAAATTTACCTTAAGATGATAGGTAACTAACACATACATGCCATTTATATGTTCAGCAACTGAGAGCAAAACTTGCTTCAACATTTTATGCAAACCTTGGCATAGAGGAAGACGACATATTTGTGTCTGATGGTGCAAAATCTGACATTTCTCGCCTTCAGGTTTGTATTTGTTTTACTTTTTGTTTGTATTTCTTTGCATTTCATTGTTTTTTAATCATTTGTGTTGTCAACATGTCTTCTTCAACTTAGTTCAATATCATTTAGTTAGCGGGTAAAGATTTTGCATTTGATCTCTGCTTTTATTGAACTTGTGGCAGGTCTTATTTGGGTCTAATGTTACGATGGCGGTGCAAGACCCATCATACCCGGTAACAGATTTGTAATTCTGCATTATTAGTTTGAATGTTAAAAGGGAAGAACTTTGGTTAGCAAGAAGCTCTTTTACATCTGCAACTTATTTCCAATCTTTCTATCTTTTTTCAGGCTTATGTCGATTCAAGTGTGATTATTGGTCAGACAGGGCAGTTCCAAAAGGATATTGAAAAATTCGCGAATATTGAATACATGAAATGCACTCCAGAGAATGATTTTTTTCCTGATTTATCTAAAGTTTCTCGAACAGACATAATATTTTTCTGTTCACCTAATAATCCGACAGGCTCTGCTGCATCGAGGGAGCAACTGATTAAATTAGTGAATTTTGCCAAGGATAACGGGTCCATCATTGTTTATGATTCAGCATATGCCATGTATGTGTCAGGTGATACCCCTAAATCTATCTTTGAAGTTCCTGGAGCGAAAGAGGTACAGTCATAACTGTCAACTTTAGAAATATTTTTTTCATGATATTTTCTCGTAAGACACAAAGATAATTTCTTTTGTTTGTGTCTGTGGCAGGTTGCAATTGAAACTGCATCGTTCTCTAAGTATGCTGGCTTTACAGGAGTCCGCTTAGGTTGGACTGTAGTTCCAAAAGAACTTAAATATTCAGATGGACATCCTGTGGCCAAGGACTTTAACCGCATTGTTTGTACTGGGTTCAATGGTGCATCAAACATTGCCCAAGCTGGTGGTCTTGCATGCCTCTCCCCTGAAGGCCTTGAGGTTAGTTTATGAGCAGTTTAGGTAACGAGTTTGGGTCAAAACTGGTTATTTTACTACTTACAAAATAAACCGGATTGGTCTGGGTTTATCTGCACACATTATTTTTAAAGATAGTCTATAAGTAGTTAGTTAAATCTAATTACAACAACTATATGTATATCTAATTGTCGCAGGCTATGCATGAAGTGGTTGGGTTCTACAAAGAAAATACAAAGATTATAGTGGATACATTTACTTCACTAGGCTTTACAGTATATGGAGGAAAACATGCCCCATATGTGTGGGTCCACTTCCCTGGTCGAAGTTCATGGGACGTCTTCAGTGAGATTCTTGAGAAGACACATGTTGTGACCACACCTGGTAGTGGGTTTGGACCAGCTGGTGAAGGGTTTGTTAGAGTCAGTGCCTTTGGTCACAGGAGCAACGTGTTGGAAGCCTGCAGGAGATTCAAGGAGCTCTACAAGTGAGAAACACGAACCTTCAGATTACCATCCAGGTTTTGTAGGTCTAAACCTTTCAATAAATCTTGGTGTTGCAATCAACCCATTTTTAATATATTGGAACTTTAGATTCATCAAAATGTTTGATTTCTGCAGAGCTTAAGGTTATTGTGTTTCTACATGTATCAAGATTGTTTTAAGTGGTCGTTGTGCTGTGAAGTGTAGAAAACCAATACTTTCTAAATGTTTGATTCCTTGGATGTTTTCTGCACCAGAATATCTTCCTTGTAGCTTTGTTAATGTGTTGTTTTTGTTATCGACAAACACTGCTCTTGGTTGAAAGTAGAGGTGATGATTTCGACCTGTTTATTTTTTAATGAGATGATTCTAGCCTTGAAAAAAGGAAATCGGTCAAGTGTGTTCAAAACTCGTACAAAATGGTCAAATGAGTAAAATCCAAGAAAAAGAACATAACTACATAAGAAAACAGGACATGATAAATAACACCACAAGAAACATAATTTAATGATATAGTCCCTAGTTAACGGAAGTTATTTTCAACATTTTGTTTCTACATAGAAAGAAATACAACTGGATATTGCAGTAGAATCAACAGTTACTATGAAGAATCTGTGTTATAGCCATAGCTAGAGCTCTGTGTCTGGCTGCTTTGTGAAGCTGTATTAAACACTTGCAGATTTAAAGATGGTGTGAAGTAAGTTGGTACAGGCATCTTTAATGGTAAAGCGGGCAATGGAGACTGAAAATGAAGAACACTAATCGCTTGCCTAATCGAAGGCCGAAAACTGCTGTCAGGATGCGTGCACCAAAGTCCAACAACCATCAAACATTCCATTTCTTTCTTATCATAATCACCCTCGAGTCTATCGTCTGCTGCTTCTAAAATCTTCCATTGCCCGTAAAGGTCCCAGACCCACTCCACCAGTCTTATCTGGTTTTTTGGAGCCTTAAGGTCCATCGGCTTCCTCCCACATGCTATCTCCAATGCCACAACTCAAAGCTGTACACATCTGTTTCCCTGCTGGCTTGACCAGTCATGACACACTCTGGAGCCATGTAGCCCATGGTTCCAGCCAGGACAGTTGTCTGTGAACCCTTGTCATGGTCCACAAACCTAGCCAGCCCAAAGTCCCCTAGTTTTGCATTGAAATTTGAATCCAACATAATGTTACTCGACTTGATGTCCCGATGTACCACACATTGCTCCCATTCTGCATGTAGATAAAGCAGTGCGGACGCCAGATCTTTAGCAATCTGATACCTCACAGGCCACTTTAACAAGCTTTTTCCATAGAATAAATGTGCATCTAGGCTGCCATTTAGCATGAACTCATACACCAACAGCAGCTCTTTCTTTTCATGGCACCAGCCGATGAGTTGGACCAAATTTCGGTGTCGTAATTGGCTAATAGTTTTAACTTCTGATGCATACTCTTTTATTCCTTGGTGGGACTGGCGCGACACCCTTTTGACCGCAACATACGAGTCCATTTCTTTCATGAATCCCTTATAAACTCCACCAAAGCCACCTTCACCTAGCTTTTCTTGCTCTGTGAAGTTACCTGTGGCTCGCACCAGTTCTTTATATGAAAACTTTCTTGCCCCGGTGCCCCTTTCAAACTCATTATCTAAAACAAAAACATCGTCTTCGGTTTTAAATCCTTTCTTTCTCTTCCTCAACATAAACCATGCCAGACTCAAACCGGTTAACAAAACACACCCGATCACCAAACAAGCTACAAACTTTGCTTTACTATTATCGCGTTTGGGTCTAGTCTTGGAACCATCGTTACCCACGGTCCCTGGGTCTGGATCCGGGTCCATTATATTCTCATTGATAGCAAGATTTGAACTAAACTCCCATGTGTATATACTATGTATAACTGCAGCGTTCCCGGTTGCACCAGAAAACCCAAAAGTAACCCACTCTGGCAAGTGGTCTCGAAGATCGACGATGTAAGAAATCCGCTGGTACAGTCTCTTAGTCTTGCTGAAACCTGTGAACACAACACTAAGGTTATTCAAACTAGAATCATACCTTATTACTGCTTCATATGTTTTACCCTCTCTGATCCTACTCCGCCACGTCACATTCCTTACTGAATCCATAGAACTGATATCAATCCCGACGTGTTCGTTTCTTGGGTCCCACTTGTTCTGAAAAACATCGAATTCAACAGCAACAAACGGGTTGCTAGTAGAGTTCAACGCCTCATCGTCACGAGTGAGACCTAGTGTGCTACTATTTGTAACTTCACCAGGAACCGTGGAGCCATTTGGTGCAAGAAAGAAAGCAAGCCCATCTCCATACCTTGAACTGTTGAGAGAGTTTATAGTGAAAGTAAACCGAGTGGAGAAGTCGGTTATGTTGCGTGAGCCCCGGTCCCAGAGGTGCAAGGGCTCAGAGTAAGTGGCTCGACCAATGCTAACCAAAGCACTAACATCACGCTGGTTAGTAGTGAGTTGGATTGCATTGTTTGAAGGATATGCATCTCTTTCATATGTTATATCACCGTCGTTCGGGCTGAAACTGGTTTTCCGAAACGATAAAGGGGCGGCATAAGGTAGCGTAAGGAGGAGGATGGTGGCGGCGGCGGTGGTGATGAGTGAATGAACCTTAGAGATGGTAACAGCCATGAAGTGGATGTGGTTCAGAGGTTCAGATAGTATGAACCATTGATCATATTGAGTTTGTTTGGTTAGCCAGCAACAGTTAACTCAGTCAACCAGTGATCACATACACAACTGGACTCTTTTGTCACTTGAGAAATAGTCTCAGGTGAAGCCGGCTGAATAAGGTTCGGCCATTGGTGTAAGTAGATTCATCAACATTTTTTATAAGTTTTAGTTGATGTGTTAATATAATAATCATATAAATGTTGGAGATAGTTACAATCAGAATTAAAAGACCGGTAGGAATATACAAAGTGAAGAAAATGTGTTATTAGAATCATGTAAATAGGAAAACCATAACATTTCACGGTTGTCTACATCTATTAAAGCCTAGGAACTTAGGAAGGAATTCTGAAGTTGATACCAATAATAAATTGCATGAATTCAAAATTAAAAAGTTTAAAAACAAAAAAAAAGTTTTATTTTTAATATGAAATTAGTTTATATATACAGCTAATGTTTTTAAAAACGCATGTTGCATCGTTAATTATAATGGTTTATGTACCTCGTTATAACAATATGTTTAAAGAGAGAAACCGTTGATTATAGCTGTGTGTTTAACTCATTATAACGGTGCATCCAACTTGTATGGGTGCTGACGACGTTATAGTTACATAACTTTCAAAGATTGATCCTAACTAAATTCGATGCCTATTCCCAATACCTCAATGCTTCTTCATGAAACATATCAGGGAAACCAAGCCAATTCTCCGTTGATATTTCGAGTTTTCTTAATATCTTTCCTCTTAACGTTTCATCAGCGTGCTTTTTTTACATTCATTTTTGATTTTCTATATTTTACTTTATATTGAAGCTTGCTATAAGTGAACTCATCATAAGGGGAGCTAAATATTGAAGTTTATAGTTATGAGGTGTACCATCAACCAACTTGTAATTGAATACAAAATCTCTATTGTTTTGTGAGTGTATTAGTGAAGCCAGTCATATATTATTTGAGATTAAATACGTTGTTATTTCATTTCAAATCTATTCTTATTTTATTTAAAATTCAAAGGAGAAATTTCTTGGCATTACATTATTAACACAACCGACGAGCAGACAGATATAAAACTAGTTAGAATGGTGTGTCGACTTAGGTATATCAATATCAAAACCACTTGTACTGAACGAGATATCTTGACGTATTCCTATATCTTTTTTATAAAAATATATGTTTCACGCTAACCACCCCTAACTATATGGCATGGATTCAAAATGGGGTTTGATGGAGAGGGCTCTTTTGAAAGAAAGGTATATGGTTTTATGTTTAAACTTTTTTTTTTTTTTTTTTGAGTATTTAGGTTTCTAAATCCTAATTTTATTAATTAATATTTAGCATTGTTTGATTAGATTTACCAGTACAATAGTTGGAATCGAATATAAATTTCCTATCGTTTTGCGATTGTATTGGTGCAATTGTCGTTTTTACTTGAGGATGATTGCGTTGGAATTTGATTTCAAACTTAAATTCAAGGGAAAAAAATACTTGGTGTTTCATTATTAACATATTCATCTAGCGAGCAACTATTAAATAGTTCGAATGGTGTGTCCAACTTACATATATTGATGTCAAAACCGCTTACACTTACAATGGGCATGTACACAATTATGAAAATTCATTTTTACACTAATTACCCCTAAATATATGGCCATGTTTAATTTAAAAACCACAATTATGTAAGAACTGTATGCCCATGCTTAATTAAAAAACCATAATACGACTTCTTCAAAATTCGTCAAATCCATTTATCATCAAAACCAAAGTATTTATAAGAGTTTAAACAATCCAAGAGATGATGATCAATAATAATAAAAAAAAGAGTTAATTACATGAATGGTAATTGTGGAATAACTATATCGTATCCATAATTTTATAATTAAAAAAATTACAATTATGATTCTAACTGCTTATAAAAACGTAATATCAGTGGTCCTTTTAATGGATGGTTGTTACTTGTTAGTTTTTGGTAGTAGTTTTTTAAAATTGATCATTATACAATATTAAAAAACAACAAAATATAATAGATGTTAAGGTGCTTGAAAATAGTTTTAGGTACCAAATATGGAAGATTTTTTAGCGTTTGGTGATATTAGGGATGCCTTTGTCCCGAATAAAAAAAAATCCTTCAACAAAATTTTTTCTTTTTTTAGATTTCCAGGCGTGTCAGATGTTAAGATGCTTGAAAATAGTTTAAACACAGTTAAGATTAATAAAGAAACAGTCAAAAAGTGCATGCATGTTTAGAATTTCAATTCCCAGGTAAAAACCATTTATTGCCATTCAAAGGCCTCCCTATTCCAACCACCCCTTCCTCTTGTCCCCCAATAATCAGCCACTAAAATCGTTAGAGATTTCCTAATTGGGAAACCTAAGAATACCATACACATAGACCCCATCAATACACCTAAACACACGGGCAGAATTTGTGTATATGTGATGTGTAATCACTCAAACTTTCTTTGATACGTAAAAAGTAAGAATATGAATACGTAAAGACGAACAAACAATCACCATGTACAAAAAATACTTCAAAACGCACTTGTATTCACTCAAACATGTTGTTACAATGAACGTTTCATGTATACATAGACAAGTAACAATTGAGACTATTTATCTGGAGTACTGACCGTATCGAAAGTTTAGTCTTTAATCAGAAAAATGTTTCGATCGAAGCATATTTTCGATAGGCCATATACTCTGAATTATTATAACTCAATCGAAAGTGTACGTTGGATTACAATAAAAAAACTTAGACAGAAAAAAAGTAAAAGCTTGATCAAATGTACATGACTCTACAACCCAACTTGTCCTTACAAGGTACGGTTCTTTTTCGTTTAATACCCTCTCTTTTATATTCTCAAACAGGAAAATTCAAGTTTCAAAAGGGTAAAATAGAACATGATCCGAGAAATAATATCTTTTATTATTAACATTTACAACATGAAAATGATGTTGGAATGATACCCTACAAAAACGGCCAATCACATGGCTACCATACTACTATGAGCCGAGGAGCCGAGTTCTATGAGAGGCGATGAAATAAATATGATACTAAGAATACAAAATGAAACAAATAAAACAAAGAAAATAAATAAAAAAAATTATATTTTGTTTTATCTTAATTCTATAAGACATGAATATTCCTTTTAATTAATATTTTATTTTCATCTCATAAAACAAAATTAAAAAAACTCAAGCAACATAAACTATTTCATGACAGTCATTATTTTGTTGGAAGCTAAAATAGGAAAATGACAATAATACTAACAACTTGATGCCGTAAAAAGAGCGTATATACACTAAAATTGAAACACGTTGATTCATAATTACTCAAAAAGGGGCAAAAAAAGTATATTAGTTTATGAAATAAAGACACAAGAAATAACACCCATCAAACAATTTTTATTTCAACCATATATGTATATTTCTGCAACACAATTTTAATGGACTTAGTCTTATTTAATTCTGGTGTTAAATCAACAACATTTTGTATGTCAGGCCTCATATGTGGTTTTTTCATGTTTATTGAGAGTTGCCTTTAGGTTGCGCTGCATAACTTTTCAGTTAAATTTTAATATATCCTTAATAAAAATATACAATGAATGTGGATGACATTAACCATTTCCGACTAACAATGGTCGTGTAAAACTCAGACGAACTATCCAACTATGTAGTCCACTAAATGAGGTCAAACCTTCCTAGTAACCATCTCATGGGCCATCAACATTAAGTCGCTCAAGATATAGAGTGACATGTACATAAGATAAGATAAGGGATAAGATGTTGAGGTATTTTGTCATGAGACGAGAATATATATAAGCTCTAGTACCTTAAATACTTAATACGAAGGGGATGAGTGGAACAAGCAGACCTAAAACTGACATTGGATCAACATACGTGTTTTATTTGCTAGACTTGCACTTCTTCATGGACATGATATAAGACATGAGCTCGTGAACACGTCATATAAAGTTTATGGACTCTTTCTTTGTGTTAAGGCCTTAATATTTCTCATGCACTTAGCTTTTTCATACTTTTTTTGAGTTTAACCTAACTTTTATCTTTATTTTTTCTTTAGTTTGTCTTTCTGTATCGATTTTTTAAGAAGTGTACATGTATTTTCGGGGGTCTTAACTTTTAATTAGATGCAACCTTCGTATCCTATGGGATAGAATTAATGTTTACATTTATCACACCCTCTCAACACCGTACCAGTAACATCTATCATGAGTGAGAGTTTAGTAACATCTATCATGTGTGAGTTTATCTGGTATATTTGTTTGATATTTCAAGCGCACATTTTTCATTTGTAGTGAAATTATAACTTAACTAAAGTAGAAGGAGCACGAATGAAACTTTTTCATATAAGCGACGCGGGTTTATATTGTTCCAAACCTAGGGCATATTTTTTCGTCATCGCCGATACGATATACAATCCAACTGCATATCTTTTTTATTAGGGTTTATCAAAACCCTAACGATTACCGATTTCAAATTCGTTAGAAATTAGGTTTGTATCCTCTAACTTATAGCTATATTGTCACTATAAGATCAATCTCGTGTTCGTTTGTATCAATTTGATCCATTTCTTATCTGTAAGCTCAAATTCATCTGTTCTGTTCTTTATTTCACAGAGTTTTGGTTCAATTTGTATATCGTTGGGATCAATGGGTAGTAAGAAAAGAAGCTCCGACAGTGTGGAAGTAGATAATCAGAAAAGCGATACAAACTCTGATGAATTGAGGAAAAAGGTGAAAAAGGGAAGGAAGAACGATGGAGAGATAGCAAATGATGTAAATACAAGCTCTGATGATAAGGTTTCGAGTGAGCATTTGAGGAAGAAGCTGAAGAAGGCAAAGAAGAACGATGGAGAGGTAGCAAACCCTAAGAATGATGATAACAGCTCCAATGGTGTTAAACCGATGGAAAGGAAGAAGAAACGGAAAGCATTGGATAAAGAGAAACACCGTGCTAATTTGGATGATAATGTTGAAGTAAAGCCAAAAGTAGCAAATTTGGAGGTTAAAGAAGTTGAGAATAGATCAAGTAACGGTTTGCCTGAGTTTCATATAGGGGTGTTTAAGGATTTGGGGTCTGCTGATGTGTCGGTTAGGGAGGCTGCTGCAGAGAGGTTGGTGATGGAGTTGCAGGAGGTTCAGAAGGCTTATGATATGTTAGAGAAGAAGGAAGATGTTGAAGGTGAGTTGAATTTGGAAGCTGAGAAAAATGACGGGTTGAATAATTGTGCACCTTCTGTAAGATATGCTGTTCGAAGGCTTATCCGTGGTGTTTCATCATCAAGAGAGGTATAATTTATATATATTGTAGTGTTATAGTTGTAGGTTCTTGTAGGTTTCTATCTGTAGTTTACTCGGATTTTGAAGTTAACGTGTGTGAATGATGAAATTGTTTGGATATTAAAGCAAAAACCAATTTTGATATTCTTGAGAATACATTCTTGTTGACTAATTTGCGAGCCTTGTGTTTTGCAGTGTGCAAGGCAAGGATTTGCATTGGGTCTGACTATGTTAGTTGGTGCGGTCCATAGTATTGCATTGGATTCGCTGATGAAACTAATTGTTGACTTATTGGAAGTCTCTTCTTCAATGAAGGGTCAGGTGGGATCGTAATCAGTAATTAAGTAGTCGGGCAGCTAACTTTTCTAAATGCATATCTGCCAACTTATTTGTATCTTTCTTTATGGCATACAGGAAATTAAAGATTGTCTTTTAGGTCGTTTGTTTGCTTATGGGTCTCTTGCACGATCAGGAAGACTAATTCAACAAAGTGATTATGATTCTGAGCATGTAAAAGAATTCGCCAGTTCTGTTATTTCGCTAGCCACTAAGAAACGCTACCTTCAGGAGCCTGCTGTTGTGATTATCTTGCAGTTGAGTGAGAAGGTACTTAATAATTCGAAGGATGGAACAAAACTTAATACCTTTATTAAGAATATTACTATGATAGCTTATCGCAGGGTATATTTTATAGAACTATTGATTGTGTGAAATTGATAATCGACTTCGACATGAAGGGTTGTTATTTGCAGCTTGTTGAGATGATGATCTATTCCAATAAAAGCCACCATCACCCAGGAAAAAAAGATGATTTTTTTCTCGATGCCATCAGATTGTCTAAGTTGTTAGGACTGTAATGAACTATGGCATTTAAAACGGTGCATAAAACGATACTGATATTTTATCAAAGTATCAAGTGTCTTAGTTTATGAGCTACGAGAAAATTATTTATCAAAAAACTAAAAGTGCTTGTTTACCCTTTCCTTTGATCCTATTACAAACACATTTCATCTACATCTAAACGCATAAGAACAAATCATTTATATCTCTCTGATTCTGTCTCCAGTTTCATATCCTTATAGTTATTCTACCTCTATGTTTTGATGGAATAAATTTGGTAGTACTTGAATTGGTCCATGCAAACTGAATTTATTTGCATTGCAGTTACCTGTTGAAGTTGTGTTGAAGCAAGTTCTAGAAGCTCCTGGTCTCCGTGAATGGTTTGAAGGAGCCATAGAAGCTGGAAATCCTGATGCATTACTTCTAGCTCTTAAGCTCAGAGAAAAAGTTGCCACTGATAGCAATTTGTTTGGGAAGCTCTTGCCCAATCCATACAGTTCTAGCATGTTGTTTTCTGCTGACCATCTATCCTCTCTTGCAATTTGCTTCAAGGTGATTATTATTATTATTGGTTTTGTGTAGAGGTGGCCAGGTGAGAGGGTGGGTTAACTGTCCAAAACTTTTCTGGGATGGAACAACTTTTTTTAGTATAGGGTTGGTCCATAAACACTCTTTTGGTGTTTTTTTATTGCCTTAGTTATATACTTATATATAATTGTTGTGTTGATTATGTTTACAAAAATAATGTTACTTGAAGTAATTTGAATCTTTAAATAGAATAGTTTAGGAGGTTGTATGCATATTATCAAAACTGTGGGCAACTTTCGAGTTGTTTGACACATTCTCCTTTTTTTATTCGACTTGTTTGACATAGACCACAACTCAAATTGACCCATTTTCAAAGTGGATTGATGTTCTTAGTTTAGTAACTCTTCTTTATTTTCCAGGAGTCCACATTTTGTCAGCCTCGAGTCCATGGTGTATGGCCAGTTTTGGTGAATATCCTTTTACCTGAAATTCAACCACAGCATGCTGATTCAACAACAGGATTCAACTCTGCAAAAAAGCACAAGAAGAATCGCAAATCTAGCTCTCATGATGAAGATGTTCAGAAAAACCTGCAAAATTTCTGGGATATTGTTATTGAAAGATCACTTCTTTTATCATCACATGATCGGAAACACTTGGTATTTGATATTATACTTCTTGTTCTACCAAGGCTGCCTGTATCTTGCATTCCCATTGTTTTTTCTTTCAAGATTATTCAGTGTCTAGTGGATATTCTCTCCACAAAGGATTCCTGGCTGTATAAATTTGCAGAGTACTTTTTAAAAGAATTATTAGAGTGGGTCAGCCATGATGAGGGTAGACGCGTGGCGGTTACTATGGCTCTGCAAAAACACAGCAACGGGAAATTTGATAACATTACGCGGACTAAAACAGTTAAAGATTTAATGTCAGGTTTTAATACCAAACCGGGCTGCATGCTTTTTATTCAAAACCTAATTGACATGTTTCTTGATGTGAACCCTGCTTCTGAAGAACCATCAGATCAAAGTCAAACAACAGATGACAATTCAGAAATCGGTTCAATTGAGGAAAAGGGCTTTGCTGAAACACGTGGGACTTCTGATTTTCTAAAAAGTTGGGTTGTCGATTCCATCCCAAGTGTTTTAAAACATTCAAAACTTGATAACGAAGAAAAGTTCTGTGTTCAAAAAGAAATCTTGAAGTTTTTGGCTGTTCAGGGTTTGTTTTCTTCTTCTCTTGGAACTGAAGTGACATCTTTTGATTTAGATGAAAAGTTTAGATGGCCTAAGGCTGCTACTTCAAGTTCCCTTCGTGGGATGTGTATTGAGCAGCTGCAATTATTATTGGCAAACGCTCAAAAAGGAGAAGGGCCACATGCTGTTGCAAGTGGGCTTGAAGCTAATGATCTTGGTTCTTATTTTATGCGGTTTCTTAGTATTTTACGCAATATTCCTTCAGTCTCCCTCTTCAGGTCATTGAGTGATGAGGATGAAAAGGCATTGAAGAAATTGCAAGCAATGGAAAGTCAGCTTTCTAGAGAGGTAATTCTCTGCTACTGCTTTTATGAATTTTTATCCCTGATGATTATTTATGTTTTGTCTACGTGCATTTATTATATGATATAATTATCAGTAAGAGTTTAGATGATCTTTGACAGTTAATACTATCATTAGAGGTGCATTTATGGCTTATGTTATATCTCTTAACATGTTTGTTGGTAAGTTTAAAAAAGTAGCTTAAAAAAATTGCTTGAAAGCATCCCAAAATGAATTTATAATCCATGAAACCTCCCTATCTTTTTATCCCAAAAAAAGAAATAGTTAGATAATACAATTGTCATAATCATATTTGGCACACTGATTTTGTAAGAAATTCAAAGAAGTTTGACATAAGTTTTCTGTGACACCTCAATGCTATTGGACCTGTATCAGGGTGGCCTGTTTTGGGCTGAATTTCTCTTGATTATACCTGGCAATATAAACCCATGTGCTAAATTTGGGCTGATTTGGACCATAATTATAAGGTTAATGGGTTGTTTTGGGCTGGCTAATATTCTTAAGGGGGTCAGGATGGGCAGCTTTATAAGTAGAAAAAAAGAAACACGGGTTAGGATGGGCCAAACCTAAATACAATGAAGGGTTCTCATCAACCTTTTTGAAACATCAGAAACACTCTCAAATTGTAGTCTACAAGACGAACATTGAAGAAGACCACTGAATTTAGTTTAATATCTTGACTTCAAGGATTATAATTACTGATTCATCAATTTTGTTTTCTACGTTTGTTTCATCGAACATAAATCAAGGTTTTTGGTCCTATTCATCAATTTTGGTTTCTTAGTTTTGTTTATAATTCCTTGATTCTGGTGTCAAATGCAAAACAAACAAGGTTTTTCAATGGCAATTGAGCAAAAATCTACTGGAATGTGTTCCTGTTTTCAAATCAATTGTAGGATTTGGTTTTTAATTTTTTGAGATTGACATGAATTATTCGATCGATCGGCTTTGTTTTTTTAGCAACATTTGTTGGTTTTGGGTTTTGATTTTAGGTTTCTACCGGGATGTTAGATTTTGGTTTTTGATTGACCTTTGGTTCTAATTGACTCTTGGTTTTTGATTTTTGGTTTGGAGATTGTAACTACACCTGGCAAAATGGTCGGGTCGGGTCGGGTCGGGTCGGGTCAACACGGGTCCGGGTGAAGACGGGTTGTGGGGTTTATATGGGGTTTATAAACTTTTAATTAATGTTTAAAACAACTTTTATTTGTAGTGTATATGTTTTTTATGGTTTTTGTTGAAAAATTGAGAACTTTGTAATTTTTTAGATTGACCCGTCCTGACCCGACCCATCCTGACCCGAACCCATACTGACCCGTTTCTGACCTGAACCCGTTCTGACCCGGACCCGTGTTGACCTGAACCCGTCTTGACCCGACACCCGACCCGATCTGACCCGCCCATTTTGCTAGGTGTACTCTTGATCAATTTCCTGACACATCCATTTGGGATCTATTTGCCATAAGTGTAATCCGTAAATAGTGATATATTTTTCTGAAATATTGGCAGGAAAGGAACTGTGGGATGAGTGTGGATGCTAACAGATTGCATGCTTTGAGGTACTTGCTCATCCAGTTGCTGTTACAACTCTTACTCAGACCAGGGGAATTCTCTGAAGCTGCATCTGAAATTAGAATATGCTGCAAGAAGTTCTTCCCATCACCTGATCTACCTGATTCAGATGATGAACTAGATGATAATGATGAAGCACCTGAATTGATGGATGTTTTTGTTGATACACTGCTCTCTTTACTCCCACAGTCTTCAGCTCCTATGCGGTCTGCCATTGAGCAGGTAATTTTTTAAAAAGATATCCAAACTCCCCTTAAATGTGCTCTCACTTATATGATTAATCTTTTCTTTGTAGGTTTTCAAATACTACAGTGATGATGTGACAGATAATGGTCTACTAAGGATGTTAAAGGTTATAAAAAAAGATCTGAAGCCAGCAAGACATCAAGAGACAGACAGTGACGAAGATGATGATGATGATGATCTTTTAGAAATTGAAGAGGCAGAGGAATCTGATGAAGCAGAATCCGGCGATAATACGGCTGATGGTGGTGATGATCTTCTAGAACAGTCCGAAGACTCTGAAGGAGGAACTATAGGAAAAGAACCTCAAGAAGAACAAGATTCAGATGAATCTGATGGTGGAATGGATGATGAGGCCATGTTCAGAATGGATTCTTATCTTGCTCAAATTTTTAAAGAAAAACGAAACCAAGCTGGTGGTGAGACTGCTCATTCTCAACTCGTTCTTTTCAAACTTCGTGTTCTTTCGTTATTGGAAATTTACCTTCATGAGAATCGAGGTGAGTTTTTATGGCTAGTTTTTCATTTTATCTACAAAACCAGATTATATCTTTTGTAAAAATATGAATATTTTTTATTGTAATGCAGGTAATCCACAAGTGTTGAAAGTATTCTCGAATCTTGCTCAGGCGTTTGTGAACCCACATACATCCGAAGGCAGTGAGCAGCTTGGTGACCGTATTTGTAAAATTATGGAGCATGAGATTTTTAAAGCAAAACACTACCCAAAAGGAGAATCTGTGCAATTATCAATTCTCGAACCACTTTTGGAAAAAAATTTAAAATTAGCAGCAAAACCATTCAAGAAAAAAAAATCAGCAGTCACCCCATCAAAGAAGAAACAGTCTGCTTCCTTCCAGAGATACAGAAAGATAGTTAATCTTGCTCAGAATTCAACTTATTGGATTCTAAAGATCATTGACTCAAGAAATTTCCCTGAAGCCGAGTTGGAAAAGGTGTTTGAGATATTAAAAACTGCTCTGGTGCGTTATCTTGATGATAAAAACTCTCAATTGAAACCCCAATTCTTGAAAGAAATACTTAGGAGGTGGCCATGGATTGGTCAACATTTCTTTGGGTTTCTTGTTGAGAAATGTACCAGTGCAAAGTCGAAGTTTAGGCAAGTTGAAGCACTTGATTTAATCTTGGAAATATTGAAACCAAATGTTCTGGTCAACAATGATGAATTTAATCAAGCGAATGAGATGTTGATAAGTACTCATCTTTCTCGACTCAGTAAGTTGATCAAGCAGATGGTGACAAATATGCCAGACAAGCAAGCAAAAAGGGCTGAAGTGCGTAAATTCTGTGGTAAGATCTTTACTCTTTTGACCACCTATGACCTAACGACACAATTTCTTGAATCCTTGGACCCAGAAGTTCATTCAGCATGTGAAAATCAAATTGGTAAAGCTTTTCTTGATTTGAAGAGGCAACAAGGATAGGGTTTGGATTTGCATTTTGCTTATGATTTCATCTTTTTATGTATACAACTTTTGGGAGTCATTCCCTTGAAGATGCAGCAAGTTATGACACTACAGCTTCAAGAAATTTTGCTGGGAAGGCTTCCATTAGAATGATGTAGCCTTTCATCTTTTCTGATTCACAAAATACTTGTTTCTGGAGACATTTGCACTGGCTTTAGTTTTTATTTGTTTATTTTTACATCTTATCGCATATAACTTTTAGCAATGTTTTGGTGTATGAATCTTATTCTCAAATTTGGTTAGTTCATAACAAAATATTGTTTTGTTGATTGATTGATGCCGCGATACAACTAACCACCTGTTACGTTGATTGAAAATGTTCATGAAAGCAATCGAGCAACTTTTTTGATTTTTACAAAGATAAGCTTGAAAGTTGTTGATGCATGTGAAGTTTATGAGTCCGAAAAGGGGGTTCATTTGGATTACATTTTTTTAATAATGTTCAACGGTATGTTCACATACTTACCAATTTTGATATTTTGGTAAAGCTTTGACAATTTCTAGAATGTAGATCCACAAGCTAACATGTGTTGACCCATTTATGGTCAACCAAGTTCAAAAGATCATGGACCCAATCTTGTTATATGCCGTTTAAATTTAGTAATACCCACTATTAAGGGTCTTTATTTTGTGTACCTTGTATCTTGAACTTGTTCTTTGCGACATGTGTGAGTGGGTGGAATCTTTCTCTCTTATATATTTTCATTTTTGATCTTTTATATGTAAAGAGAAGCTAACAACATTTAACATTAGAATAACAATTAGAACAAGAATTTGCAAAAAGATGGATGGATTCCTACTACTACACTACACTTTGTCTTGTTGGTCATATGTACACAACAACATCCCCTTTCTTCAACTACTCCATCTGCTACTTCCTATTATATAAAAGTCAGCAACACCCTCACAACACTCATTTAACAAAGGATTTAATCCCAAAAAAACAAATCTAAGTTGAACCTAAATCAGACCCCAATTACACACAACCTCCATTCATGCAAATCACATCTCATGGGAGAAGCAGTTTTCAACGTATCGAACTTCTTCGTCGTCTTCTTGTTGCCAAGCAATTCTCTTCTCTCAAACCCATCATACCTCAGATCCTGCAATGGCATTTGCAATTTGCTGCATTTCAGATTCAGATAGACTACACATTCCGCCCCATCTGTTTGGTGTCAAGATTGCGCATCATCTGCATCAGAATCACTCCCGGATGAACTCCCAGAGCCTGAATCTGTAAACAAATTAAAACAATTCAATCTCCCAACAACCTCTCTTTTCTCAACAAACTTCAAAGTTGTTGGAAAGACAAGATTCAATACCGCTGGAGGAAGATGAATCGCCGCTACTTGAGCTGCTTGATCCACTAGAGCTGCTACTATTGTCATTTCCATGACCCGTAGCTTGACCCTGACCACCACCCTCATCTTTTTCGATTTCAACATGTGGGAAGCTGCTCTCTGGCATCTCATCCCCAATGTCAACATCTTCTTCCCCTGCTTCCTTCTTGCCCTTCTTCACACCATCCATTTTCTCACTCAAAGGAACCTATACATTAAACAGAACTATTAACGACCGAACCATATCGCATAAAACAAGCAAAAAAGGAAACTTTTTAACAATTAAAGGCCTTACATCATCAATATCAGCTGAGGCGCTTGCAGCAGCAACAGCTGAGGTGTTGTTTACCAAAAGTGCTTGTCTTTTCGTCTTGCTTACGAGTTTCTTCCAATTGGTCACAAACCGATCAAGCTCCCAGAGAGTTTCTGTGTCCAAAGCCTCGATATCAAGCTCAATTTCATCACCCTCTTGCGCCAAATGATCGTTCCTCTTACGAATAATCTGCAACAACTGAGGCATCTTTTCTGGAGGCATACTCTGCAACCCTAACCCCAATTTCTGCTTCTCCTCCATGTTCATTTCTCTCTTATTCGGGTCCTTGGCCCTCGGCTTCGGCAGCTTTGCCACAACCGTCCTTGTTGAAGCCTGCATTGGTTTGACTGGTTCTGCAGCCTGCATTGGCGATGGTGTTCGCACAGGCGATTGAACAACGGGTGGAATCATTGGATTGGAGGCAGTTGAATGATTTTGCTTGTTTGAAACCGAAGGAAGAACAGGGGCACTGGTTTTAGGTTTCTTTGATTTCTCAGGTGATTGAATGTCATCCCAAGAACTTCCATCCAATTCATCAACTGCAGAAAACTCATTCGTGTGATGATGAGTAGCTAATTTCGCCTGAATTGGCCTAAACAGCTCTTCAAAATACGTAAGAAGCTGATCAGCCATTCCGTGAACCTCATCGGT
This sequence comes from Flaveria sonorensis, assembly GCA_025506505.1. Lineage (NCBI taxonomy): Eukaryota > Viridiplantae > Streptophyta > Magnoliopsida > Asterales > Asteraceae > Flaveria > Flaveria sonorensis. The sequence continues at coordinate 14,271,193 of CM046433.1, read as the reverse complement.
TCTAGGGTTATAAAGCATCGCATTTTCAAACACCAACCTGACATCAGAGGCAAAATTCACCGGATTCGCATACAGATTCTTCGACAAATTCGATTTCACCGTACCCAAATCCATCGGCCGTTTGATAATCTGATGGTAATCATGAAGCCCTAAAGCAACCGCATCTACAGGCTTGTTAAACACCCAACTCAGCTTATGCTTCATCAATTTCGTCAAAGCTTGTCTGCACATCTTCATCAGATTCTCATCAACCTCACCTCCTCCACCTCCATTCACCAAACCCTGACGAAATTTCGTATCTTTAACGTTAGATCCAAACGGCAACCGTTTATTCCCCGACAATTTCTTGATTTTCCCGTTGGACGATCTCGGATTCACTTCACCCGCCTGAATCCGCTCATTGAGGCTCCGAATCCTTTCAAGATCCGACACCAATTTCTTCCGTAGCTCGTTAATCTCACTTCTAGAACACGAACCAACGTTATACGTCACATACGCCCCATGATTGAACCCACCTCCACCCGAATCAATCGGCCTCTGGTTGAACGAATAAGCATCATCCGACGCCGTTTGACTCACAACCACCCCACCAGGATCAACAGAGCTGTTGAGGTAAGGCCGGCCGTTGGGAAAATGCTTCTTCTTGCTCGATTTGGGTTTTTGATTAGGGTTGGGGTTCAGATGTCGATGATTATTATTATTGGGGTAATTAGGGATTTCCCCCATGAACGATTGATGACCACAGCTCGTTTGATTCCTACTTGCGAACACCGTCGACGCCATCAACCGAATCCGTTGGCAACAATTTTGCCCTATCAAGATCCGGATCTATATCGAACCCAAATTCATACATGTATGAACAAAACGACGTCGTTGAACACAATACACCTGCCGCCGGCGATCTGTATTCCGTCACCGGAGAAAAAACGAACAAAAAAACATATGACGATAATAATAATAATATAATATTATTATTATTATACAGATGATGATTATGGTGTTCTAGGGTTTGTGACTGAGCGAAGATTGAAGGGGTTGGGGGTGGTTCTTAAAGGCGATAAGATCTGACCGTGGTGAATACGGGCAGAATATCCGCCGTCGATTTGTTTCAGACCGTTGATCCAACGGTGGATGTTGATTTACGTGCTGTCTGGGCAGGCTGCCCGTCATACCTGTAATCGACGGGTGAGATTTGACTCGTTTGCCACGTGGCGCGATGTGATCAGGTTGATGAACATATCGTGAGTTCTAGGTGCTTTAATTTAGGGTTTCTTTTTGTATTGTGGGGTGGGGCCTACAGTGGTCCTACTGTACAAACACATATGATGACGTGGCCTAAGTGAATATGTGAGGTGATGTCGTCAGCCACGCGCTGTGGCACGTGATGTGAATATAGGCGCGTGTGGAGGGTGTTATGGTAATTGTGGGCAATAAAGATAACCGACCTTTTTGTGTGAAAGTACTGAAATAGCCTTGGGGTTGAAGTGCAAACAGGAAAAGGTAAAAGGTTGTTGGGACCTTAAAATTTTGGAAAAACTTCAAAATATTCTTTTTCGCCTTTGTTTATCTCAAAATGTCTCATAAAAGAATTTCTTGTTAAAATGTTATCTCCGGACAAAACGTTGGTGTTTTCTTAGGTGATCGTTTCTATAGCTGGCCACTCAAAATCATATACATGTTTTTTTTGAATTTGGGTGTCTCTTAGCGCTGGCGGGCAACTTTACAAAACATGTGTATGATTTTGAGAGTTTAGGCGTCCGCACCCTGTATAAGAAGACAACGCCTTGTTTGAAAGATATTTTGAGAAAAAAATTCTTTAGTGACGTTTTGACGGAAACAAACAGAAAAATGGGAGAATTTGAGAATTTTCTCTCAAATTTAATAACCTCCTCAAAATAAATAAATTCTATATTTTTATTAAAATATTCTAGAAAAATTTAATATAGCCATAAAGGTATTTAAATAATGTAGTCTTTTAACATAAAATGTTTACAATTATTTATAACTTCGGTTTTTTTTTTGTCAATTGAGCAATTGTTAGAACAAACAAGTTATAAGCCAGAAAATAAAAATAAAAAAAGAAAAAATAAACTGAAGGCATTTTTACATTTTTGTTAAAAACAAAACGTGAAAAGATAAAAAATTTTGGAAAATTGAAGGAATAATTTACCAAGAAGGAAACTTCAAACTTATAAAAAAATATATACTTTTTCATGCCAAAATTAATCTTTTAAGAAATGACCGAGAAATTACCTATGAAAAAAAAGCGACATGGCCGAGAACTTAATCATTAAAAAAAATAACAGCAATATCAAAATAAATAAATAAAATATACTTTAATGATAAAGTTACAAAACCTAATTTTAAGAAGATCGGAAAAAGGGAGAGTCGTCTCCGGTCACCGGACGCCGGAAAGGGGTGTGATCTCCGATCTTCAGGTGTGTTTTCCGACAAACTCGATTCCATTGATCTAACGGCTGAGGTTTGCCGGAGATCTCAGAGGACTTTGTCTGCCGTCGGATGTACGGTGGCGTAGGGGATGAAGTTGTGGTGGTGACTGTTGATCGAAAACTGATGGATCTTTAACATTAACATAGTGAAGGGGTTGGGGGAATTATTTGGGGGTGAATTAATGTTTGGGCCTTGTGGACGTTTTTAGGTTTGCATTTGGGATGAATTTGAGTTGAGTTTCGCACGAATTTCAACGCATGTCAAACCATACGCACTAGTGAAAGTTTAAATGAGGAAATTATCATTTATTTATGGGAAATTGTATAAATCGTCCCTTTGTTTGGTTAAATTAGAGTTAATTACATGATTGGTACTGTAATATACCAATCTTATAATATTAACATACCACGAGACCAACCATGTAATTATCTCATTACAAGTAAGTGTTTGGTCTTTAGATTTTAGAAATGACAAAGTTAGCGTAAAATTTTGTGTATTCATTTCAAGTTTGGTTTTCGAATTTTAAAAATTACAAAATTAATTCAAATTTTTATGTGATGTGCACTTTGGTCGTTATAGTTAAATCCAAAAGTTAATTCAAACTTTTATGAAGTGCATAAAAATTGATGGAATTTTATGTCAGGGACAAAAAATGTAATGATTATATAAAAGTTTGAACTAACTTTGTATCTTTTAAAATGTGAGACTGTAATCTGATCAAACCATTAGAACCATTTATGTAATGTTCTCTTTATTTATTTTTCTCAAGTTGACTTTTTAATTGTTAAAAAATTGACGAGCCAGATTTGTGTTATTCTAAAAACAAATATTTTGGTTCATTTTGGTTTGTGTGGATCAAAATCGCAAAAACTAAACCGAAACAAAAATAAAAAATCCAATACATAATCTTAACATATATGTATGTATGGTATCTAACCTACTTTATAGTAATTTAAGTGGGTGTTATCTAACTCATATTTGGATGGAGGGTTGGATGTGATGGTAAATATATAAGAGTTAAAACGGTTTGGTTATGATTTCGAATCTTGATGGTGACAATTCTTAGATTATTTACGTCTCACTTATTGTATCCTAGGTATTATAAGTATTACTATTAAAAATAACCAACTCAAAATTTCATCATTCATTGGCACTCACCAAGAATTCTTCACCAAAATCATCTTAATCAATGTATAGTTCACAAAGATAGCATTTCATGTATTCTCTTCTTTTCTCACATATATTTGCTAACTTTGAAATTGAGAACCAACTACGTATTTACTTACTAATCAAGTTAGTGATCATATTTACAAAACTTCATAGTTTTGCTAGGAATAGATCGTAGAATGAGTTTAATAAACACATTCTTTTTCTAAGGGGAGAGGGAGTCATTTCAAAGTTCTTCATTTTCCTCACACGTCATATTAGTGCTACGTTAGCTTCTTACATTTTTTTTATTTTCTCCTGTTTTTCCTCATTTTCCCACATTTTTCTCTGTGTGCACGTGTGTGTTGTATCGTACAACATTAAAGCTTTTGTCTGTCTAGCAAGAGACGAAGAATATTCCCTGGTTTGGAGAAACAATTTAAACCCCAGATCCATGGTGTGGTGTTCCTGGATGGGGAAAAAAAATTTGGGTCGACGAGGGATGAAATGTATATAAAGAGGAGGATACGTTTAGAAATGATTTATGTCTGGAAATACGGATAATGATTTATGTCTGGAAATACGGATCTTTTCACTGCACTCATTGCTTAGAAACAACACTAAAAATTTACATCACCACTATGGCACATCCAAGGTTGATCCGTAGTTCGAACTGCGGACATCTTGACTACACTTTTTTAGTTGTTCAAGCATTTTCTTTCATTTGACCGAAAAGTGCATCTTACCAGTATTTTGTAAGTATTTTAGATATGTGTTTACAGTGAAAAAAATATGTCGATACTAATTTGATTGCATCAAATGTTGGTGTGTACTTTTCAAGACTAAACCATGATGGAAAATAATCTTTTTTAAGAAAGATTTTTCAACTCAATTTTTTATAAAACTTATTAGAAAACTCAACGTATTTGATTTGTTAATAAAACTTTCACATATATAAAACTCCTTTTACTTGAATTTGATGAAGCTTATTTTAGTGCCGATTTTAACTTTGGATTATTATATCATATCATCATCGACTTAATGTTTTACTGACCTTGAAATCTTGAATAAGTTTATGAAACTTTGGTTTGATTTATAAGGTATATAAAAATACAACCATTTTTAAGTGACTATAAGTTTAATTTAAACACTCATCACTTATCATTGTGTTGGTGTATCTTGAATACCTAAGGATGTGTGAGTTTACTCTTAAAATTTAAAGATTGAAGGTTGACTTGAAAATTATTGTCCACCCGTTTTACAGTTGATCCATGGTTGAATCCTCTTACAGTTAAACATTTTATGTTCACTTTGGACAACTAATGCACAACACGACTTTAGTATCGACCATAGAGCTCATGCCTAATATTTCTTTACTAAGGTGTTAATTTTTTTAACATTCTTGTTGATCATCTGAGATTTTATGACATTATCATATGAATAATTACACATATAGCATTAGTAAAAGATGCTTATATTATTATCATAAAAAAAATTATTTCACGATGCTTGATTATGTACGCACCAACCACTTATTACTGGTTCCTCTAGAATCGTTTATTATTGGAAGCTTAGGGATTTTGTGATCTTCTTCCTTATCTCACCCTCCTTATATACATGCCTAGATTAAGATTTTTGTGAGAGATTTCGTGACGTAGGTGGTCCCTACTCATGTTCATGTCGTTCTTCTTTTCTTATTGGTGAGAATTTTGATATTCACTCGTGTGTTGCCATATGGTGTAACAATCTTGGTCTACTCCCTTAACTCAAGTCGGGTTTGTTTTTATCGTCTTAGGTAACCCGTTGAATCAGGTTATACCTCTTTGGAAGGCATCATGGGTACAGTGAATGTGTTTGTCCTTGTTAACCCATCTTTCATAGGCATGTGTTGTTTTCATGAATACGATATGATTGTGCATCTCAACTTCTTCTCTTGGAGTACCTCTTTCACTTGCAATGATACTACCTCGATCTCTATCATTCATAACTTTCAATTTGTTGAAGTTGTTGATCTTATTAATTTACGTATTTTGCAAGAATTATCATTGGGTAGTTCTAAACACACACTTATATCTTGAAGAGCCACCAGCGATCTAGTGTTTGTTTGTGTGATTATCTATATATTTTTTGAGCTTGTATACTTTTATCTATACCTGTTTTACGACGTTTAAGCCTTATTTCACAACCTATGTTGATTTCCTTTAGGGCCAACAATTCATGACATGACCTGTTAATACAACATGACTCGACATGAAGTTAGACGAGTTAGTGTTTGGAGTAAACGAGTTCTGGTCATAAACGGATCAACACGTTAATAACACGATTAATAATGTGTGTAAACGGGATGAACCTACTTAACTGTTAACATGTCAACGCGAAACATCTAAATGATTGCGTTAAACATGTCAATAGTTTGACACAACACCTTTTTTATGACCCATTTATCAAGACCGTATAGTTTTATAGTTCTATAAATAATCAAATATAGTATAATTAAGTACAGATTGCAAACTTTTGTAAGCTCTATTTTATCGTGTTTATTTTGTCTATTTATTCTTGGTTGTGTTTAGTAAATCATAATCCTGTTAAATGTGTTGTATCATTCATGCTATTGAACTATATATATTTTTACCTTGTTAAACGTGTCATGTTGTATCTTTGTGTTATTATACTTGTTATGTTTAATCGTGTTAAACTTGAATTGTTGTCCGATAAGTGACCAATTATTGTGTTCATGTATACAGTATATGTACAATTACTTATTTAGAGATGATATTATAGATTGTCTCTAGCATGATAGGAATCATCATACTAGTACTTTTATACCATGGATGCCACAATTTAGTCTTGAATCTAAAAGATCACACTCTGTTAGTAAAACCCACTTAAAACATAAACTTTAAGAACTAAAACTAGAGAATCCCTTACAATAAGAGATGATTACTCACCACTAAAGAACAACCACATAGTTTAAGCATTAGGTCATACTTGCATGACACAAACATTAACACTATTCAAGAAATGAGTCTTGAAAAATAAATATTGATATAGAGCATTCTAAAAGAAATCAAGACTGAAAAAAAAAGTAAAGATGCGTGCTATTATATCTTTCTTGAACCATGCTTCTTCCACACTTCATACATAAAACATGTCATGTACGCTTAAAAGTATATAAAAAAGAGACTGAAGAGCATTCAATTTTCTATTATTGACCAACAGTATAATCATTCTCATATGTACTTCTTACACACTTCATACATAAAACATGTCATGTACGCGTAAAAGTTTATAAAAAAGAGAGATAGAAGAGCATTCAATTTTCTATTATCAACCAACAGTATAATCATTCTCATATGTACTATATAACATATATCATACATCATAATACTTGTAAAAGATTTTGCGCACATACATCTGTACACACATACATATGTACTATGTGTGTAGTACATGAACGCATATCACGAAAAGTACATTGTAATATAAGGCTTAGTTGCTACATATTCGTATGTGATTGAAGCATTATTATTTCTCACTTATCGTAATATAATGATAATTCTTACTATTAGTTTAGGATGGGATGAGTGTTGTAAACATATTATTTTAACTAAATAACAATATTTGTAATGTTATGATCGTATTTAAATTGTATCTAAACAAATTATAACCAAAAAAATAAGAGCTCACTCTTCATCAACTACGACCATCAAGCACCACCACATCTTCATCATCGACGATAATCAAACACCACCACACATGTTGTAGTTGAACTTCTCTTTGTTCGTTAGAAAACCTTCATCAAAACACACACCCATTTATCGCCGAAAAACCAAGCACCATCCTCCTCTCTTATCACCCTTACTAACAACCACAACCATCTTAGAATCCTCATTCTCCACTTTCTTCACTGTCATTGACAACTACCACCATCTTAGACCCCTTTAAGTCATTACAGATCCACTCCACAACCTCTTGTTTCTTTTTACCGACAACCATCACCAATCATTCAACACCTTCAAATCTATCAACCACCATCTCACATGTGTCGCCATAATCATTGTTCAAGACCCCCAAACCTAAGTTTAGGATGACCAAACCCAAAATATGTTAATTGAATTCTAAGATCAAAGCTGAAAATCCAAACCCTAAAACTGATTTAGGAAACTATGGCAAAAATCAAATGAGTTACGATTTTGGTGATGGTTTGAGATGGTAGACACTAAGGATGGGGGTTTGTAGGTGGCGGTGGAAGATGATAATGATGTTAGTGGACAGGTATGTGACGCCTATGGCAATGGCTGATGCTCTTCGAAATTGATCAAAAGGGAAGGTTGTGATGGCGACGGATTGGCGGTGTTCAATCGACGATGAGGGAGACTTGTAGGAGGTGGTGGCGATGGTGGTGATAGAGGAAAATGGTGAGCGAAGGTGGTTGTGGTGGTGGAATACGACTATAGATAGAGAGAGAGAGAGGGGGGGGGGGGAGGGGGAGATGGGGGGGGGGTGGGGGGGGAGAGAGAGAGAGAGAGATGAGTGGCGAGGAGGGTATTAATAGTTTTTGTAAATTATATGTTAAAATGGTGGTGTTCAATGTCTTTATTGAAATGATAGCAGTCTAACAATATTAGTAATGTATGTGATATTGAAACTAAAAAGATAAACTATCAAAATGTTAATGTGATTGAAATTATAATTTTTATCAAATTATGCATAGAACTAAAAGCATAATTTACTCTAAAACTTATCTTTAAATATACCTATAAAAGCTATGCTAATAAATCTAAAATTAATATATGTATACGTACACTCATACCTTCTTTATGCTTTTAGAATCTCACATGTGACATGTGAAGGCCTTTTGTTCTTCTTTCACTCACCATAAGCTTTCATAAATTAACGAACAACCTTCTCTTAGGCTAAGGGGTATGTACCCTTCTAAGCCTCTCATCCTTTTGGGCTACATCACCACCAATGACTTTATTTCCCTCCCTTTTATAGTTTTATATCATTTAACAAGGGAAATTGCTCATCATATTTTCATCCGTTATCAAATAAAAATAAAAGTTAAATGTGTTTTACGTACATGAGGTTCATAGAAATTATTATTTAAATTCAAAAGTTTAAAATGTTGTCATTTGCATTCAAAAGTTTCACTAAAATTATCATTTGAATCCATTTGACTACACCTAACTAACACGGTTAACTTTTTCCGTTAAGTTTTCAACATAAAAGTTATTTTAGTAAAAAAATTACAAAATAAAGAACCAACCCACGTGAGGGTTTTATGTGTTTAGTTTTTTTTTTATAATTACAGTTATGATTTGACTCTATAATAGTTTTATATTATTTTGTATGTATTTTTGTTTATTAATCGTGTTACTTTAGCCCGTTTTGTTAAACATAGAATTCTTTGGTTTGAAGTTTAATTATGATTACGATGATTGATATTTTATCATTATTATTCATGGGCAATTAATGTCATATTATGAATTATTTTTATACTTTTATAATAATTTGTCTTTTATAGTTATGATTCAAATAATTTATCTTATATGACTTGTTTACTTATTTATATATGTTTTTGTTGTGTATGTTTTATAAATTTAGAAATGAATCATTTTTAGTTAGTTATACTTATATTCTATTTTATCTAATAGAACGTCCAGAGATGCCTTTCTTGATTAAATGAAAGAAATGCTAACCTATCATTTCTGGTAATTTAAAATCGCAATGATGATTATCAAAAGAGACCGAACGCCTAAAACTTCTCAAGTAGAGTTGATTTTTTTATTTTGTAATTGTGTTGACTAAAATACTCCTAATTTAGGAAACATAACGAAAAACCTAACGGCGTTAATTAGGGTTGTAAAACGCATTTAATTCTAAAAATAATAATTTTAAAACTATTATGAGAAAAAATAATATTAAATATAGGATAAATATTTATAAATAATAAAAAAGATACACAAAAAAAAAAATTCAAAAACATCTCCTTTTCCATTAAAACCTCTTAATTTGATTGAAAAAATTTAAGTATAAGAAAATTCAAACTAAATCTTAAATGAATATTAAATTAAAAAGATATACATGTTGCGGGGAGGGAATGGAGATCTACACAACAGGGCTAAAGTCCTGGCGTAAAAGAGAGGGGTGAGGTGTTTCCAGCCCTCGCGGTTACTCCGAACAAACTCAATACGTATAAACTTTTTGAATGAAATACACGTAAACTTTCGTATACTATACGAAAAACTATTAAAAGCTCCTCCCATGACCCATGGCAATTTTTCCAGGGGCGGATATCTTTCCGGATAATTTTAGTGCATGTATTTAACCAGTGTAACATAATTATTAGCAAGTACCCATGAGGTCCACATCTATGAATCTGTGATTTGAACTGGGCTTTTTCTATATGTGACCAGCATCTGGGCCAACAAAAATAATAAATATCGAGAAAGAATATAAATAACCATAAACATAATAATAATAAAAAAACTATCAAATATATCAGTTATAAAATGTGTTGGTTGGTTACGCAAAAAGTGATATAAGGTTGTGTTAATTTCAGAACTCATATATATCTGCAGAGCTGTAAAAACTTCTGTCAAGACATATTTATTTATGTTTTTATAAACAATAATTGAAATATAAAGTTTAATTGTCACTTTTAAAGTTTAAAAAGAAAATAATGAACGTAATGAACACATACGTAAATCATGTGTAGGTTATAGTAGTACACATGTGTAGCAAAAGAAATAAAAAAAAATTAAAAACTACTTGCCAACATTAGTTTGATGAATTGTTATGTTATTTTGACGGTTTTTAATGTATATAAACATACATAATTATGTGTAAGAAGTATAAAATGCAAATAAATATGAATTATGGATATCCATTCTCGCAGTTCTTAAAATATTTATAAATTCTTGAATGACCATAACCCCGAATTACATATAGGTCTAAAAAGCTAGAATAAGTATATTAATATTTGCAAATTTTTTTAACTTTTGTTTTTCGGTCATTTTAAATGTTTATAACTTTATGTACCATATTACTTTAAAAAAATTACATTATAAAAAAAAACATTTTTTATCTGAACATAGTATCGTTGTATATATTTTAAGGTTTTTAGCTCTTTGTGTTTTTTAACGCGTCATTGTGTTTTTCCTGTTTATTTATTGTATTTTTCTGAACTACATTGTGTTTCTCTATAAGTTCTGAAAAATAAAATGGTAAAATAATATCATATTGTGTGTAGAACACAGTTACATTGACAAATAACAATGAATTTATCAAATGTATAAAAAACAATGATAAAATAACAAGAAATGTTTTAAAACATAAAACACAATAATAAATAGATTTAACACAATGATTTGAAATATTTGAAATAATAACATAAAAATATTTAACACCACAAATTGGGTTTGATTACCAAAATTTCCTCCCTTATAAAATAATAATTAAAAAAACACATGTGAAGGCTTAGAAGGCTTTTACCTCTTTCAATCAAAAATAATAAAAATCTTACTTGAGGACTTTTACATCTTTCAATTTTCTTCCATACTTTAATACCCCACCACTCCTCGTTCTCTCTCGTTTACAAGAAACTAGTGATTTTGTCGATGTGTTGTTACAGCTCGATTCAAATAGATTTATAACAAAACATAAATAGAAATAAATACATCGTAATAGTATATTCAGATTTTATATAATATTATTTTTAAAAGTTATAAGAGAAAAATAAAAAAATCAAAATTAATCATGATATTAAAATAATAGTAAATTGAAGGAGTTCTATCTTGTCGCATCGAGCGCTTGCACCATTTAACCACCACTGTTCATTCAACTTGTTTTCTGTAAGTATTGAAATGAAAAAATGTTGCTTGCGTAACGGATACACCGTTTGCTCTTAACATAATAATTTGTAGCGGTGAAAAATGAGATTTTGTAAAAAAGTGTAATTAAGTTCCTTTTGATGCTATGGAGCATTCTTTTGCTTGTATGAGACGTGCTATACGTTAAAAAAAATTCACTTATTCTAATTTGATAACTTCCATTTTGGTTTTCAAAATATTATACTATCATAGTGTAAAATGTTTACTTACACTTATCTTATTGCCGATATAATTAATGACAATAATATTTCATTGTTCATAGTCTTGTTGAAAAAGATAAAGAAATATTTACGTTGTTTGTTAGTGAAGAAACTAGTGTGGGTTCATCAAGGAATTACCAAATTCATCAAAAAAGGTTTTTTTTTTTCTAAAAACAATTCTTATCATCAACACAATAATGATAATATTTCCCAATTAAGCATTCCTTTTAATACAATACGTGATAGAATCTTTTCTAGAAAATTTTTGCATGATTATGATGAGTTATGAGACTTCAATCCAACCGGTCCAGATAGGTATGATTTGAAGTCGCAACATTTTTATTTTTCAGTGTAAGAATTAAAGTGGTATTTTTAAGGCCTAAGCCGATGTGTGATGATTTTACTACAGAAGCTAAAAGTTGTAAATTTTCAAATGTTTTCTGACGAAAAAACTTTTTGAAGATAAAATAGAGTTAAAACCATATCTAGGTAAAATCTGTATTAGAGAATATTTTAAATATAAGGTTGATGAATCTTCGGAAACAAGGACTGAAGCTTCATGTTGGTTAGTTGGGCGTGAATGGGGAATAAGAGCATATGCGTGTGAAGATACAACTACGTTTCAGGTTAAATATTTCAAAAATCAGCACACTTGTTCAAAACCTAAAAGTATCTCAATATTCGTCAACCAAATAAAAAAGAATTTAATAATATAATTAAAGATAACGAAAAGACGGTGGTCACATATACATAGGGAGGAAAATAAATCATTAAATACGATAATGATTTAAGGTAATTAGTTTATCTGACAAACAAATTAGACTACAAAAATGTTACGCTGTTTAACTTTTTAGAGGATCCCCTAAGAAATCAATTGCCAAAGCACTTGTTTATTGCTACAATTGGAAGAAATGAATCTTTGGATAGCTACTCATATCTTAACAGACAGAGAAATTGTTTTGAAATGTTTTTTCTGCTATTGGTGCTATGGCTATTAAATTATATCTTAATTCTTCTTAATTTTTTTAAATTCAAATTATAAGTTTTTTTTTTTAATATTTGCGACCAATAGTGGTTATTGATGGAGCACATCTAAAAACAACTTTAGAGAAATAGTGGTTTTAGCAGTCAATATTGATAGAAATAATCAAAATCTACTGATTGTGTATGGTGTTGGAAAAACAAAGAGTGGGTGACTTGCGTATATGATCTCCATCGAAACATAAAGAGAAATTAGAGAGATTAGTGAAATTATCTGAAACATTCTCTTCAATATATCGACTTGTTGATGATGACAATATTTCCATAGGCATATCATTATCTTTGTTAACCTTAATTTAAAGAAAAAGAATAGATAAAACATCTTGTTGTAGACTTGTAAAGCTATGGTTTTGAAGAGTTTTGCAATATCTAGTCCTAACGTTCATAATACATTTGTCAATAACTGTTTACCAAATAGCCAAATAGGCAAGGGCACAATGATTAACCCAAGTACCCAACGCTACAATATAATAAAATCAAACACTTTACAGCTACATTTGATATTTATTGTTTCTAATTCTTTATTTTAACACTTTACTTTAGATATCATAACAAATATATCTCATCACGAACTTACTACATGGGCGAAGCATGAAATTTAGAAAATAATTTCAAAATGTGTGAAATGGATGGTTACCACAATCGACTAATACAAATTTTATGTTAAAGATGAAGGGAAAATAGGTTTAGTTGATCTAGTTAAAAATATAGTTGTCGAAAATGGTAAGGGTCGAGTTTGCTTTTGTGGTCAGGTGATTGTAGTTTCCAAATTTTTTAGTCAATATAATGGTAGATTTGTAGTCGATGGGCAATGGATTAATTATGAATTTATGATCTTAAATAGTTTTTAGTTAAATGTAATTTCTTTTGTTGTAATTGTTTTGTCCATACTTCGTTAGCAGGTTAAGATTTGCTTTAAATATCAAAACGTACATCAAATAAACAAAAGACAATAATTCTATAAAAAAACCTTAGTGTGTTAAACCAAATATTTATACATTGTGGCTCGTTAAAAAAATTAACTAAATAAAATAATTTTTGATAAGTTATACTGACGTTAACGGAGAGTAGACGAAGCGTTGCATATGCGTACCTTATAGCGGGTTAGGTGACGTTTTAGGCATTGAAACATACATGTAACGGTAGATTTATAAAGTTAGAATTTAAAAGTCAAAAACATAGTAAGAAAGCTTACGTATTCTAATACGGTGAACCAATTCTTTAGACATTTTGGCTCATAAAAAACATTTAACAAATATATATATATATATATATATTTGAAATACGCTAACGTAATCGGAGAGGAGGCGATACGATGCGTATGTGTAGTTTGTGAGCGGGTTAAGCATAGCGTTTAATATCAAAACGTATACGTATTGATGGTACGTTAAAAAAGTCGAATTACTAAAAGACAAAACATTACGTTCCATTATAAAAGTAACACAAAATGTTTTTTTTAATGTTACATATTATGCCAATGTTAGCACTGACATAAATATACATCGAAGACGTACAATCCGCC